>JALIZH010033002.1:3600000-4097645 GCA_030522465.1 Rhipicephalus appendiculatus | reverse complement strand
GGATTATAATGGCTGTCAGACGGCTTGACTTGGATCGAAACGCGTCCTCACGACGGTCACGTGTTTGTGACGTTAAGCACGGAAACCGACGGGAACGCCCCCCATTCTTATTTGGAATGCGTACAAAATCGCGCCATTGACTACGTGAATATTCATTATTTATTTTTATTAGGCTAGGACACCAATAGCGAGACCACCCGGTACAAAGGGTAATCGGCCACACATATCATCATCATCAACTTTAAAAATGGCAGCTTCCTTGTGAAATTGCTGTGTTGACGTCCTCTGGCCGCATGGCCTGGGCACTTGGTCGCGGACTTGGGTCAGTCGCCGCTGTGAATGCCTGAACGCCTGATATGGATACCTTATTAGCCAGACTAGTCGTTGGTGTTACTAGGGGAGAGCTTTCTTGTGGCAAAACACGCCTACAGCGGTCGCTTCGAACGGCGGCTCGAAGGTGAGAAGGCGATGAATGCTTTGCTGTTTCTGTGCATTAGTATTGTCGAGCAGTACTCCTTTGACCGCACTACAGTCCAACCGGTTATGACGGACATCGGGTATTTCGATTATGCCGCTTTTAACCAATTGCAGCACCTAGTTGTGAAGTCAGACTAACGCGCGCAGAGAGAAGTGTCACTCATAACACCATCATTTTCAGCCTATCCAAGTCCATTGCCGGACGAAGCCAATGTTCACTCTATCATCAGTCCGCGGCATTTCCCCCTCTTCAAAGGCGGATGCACACAGTGCCTGCACCAATGGCTACAGACCGACGTCATGAGCTCGACGGCTGGCGAAGAGCACTGATGCCATACCTACTGATTTGTCAATAGTTCTACTGATTTTCCTCGTAATTTACCGATTCCCGTATGAAAAAAAAAAAAAACGATCTACCGATTTTTCAAATAATTTTTTTAAAGTAGCCTCATGGTGCTTTACGGCTTCGTAACTAATGGCAGCCAGGAATAAAGTCCAAGACCGGGTCAGTAAGCATGAACCAGTCAAGAAGACGATGAACAAGGCAGAGAAGTTGCTAGTCCAGTCGTTGTGTTTGTCACTCCTCTTCCTTGTCCGCCGTCGTCTTGACTGGTTTATGCCTTAGCAGCTAGAAAGGGCGTTCAAAAGCTGCTCTGTTAAGGGGGGAGGTGGGAATATTATGTTGGAGAAGTATGGTCTCTAAGATTTGAAGCGTGAAAAGGTGCGTTGTTTGCAGTTATTAATGTTGCAGGGTGGACTCTGTGATTCATGTGGCGGAGTGCACTTTGTAATATCATGAGGGTGAAGGTAGGTTGTGCACCGAAGCCGTCGGTCATACATTTACCCACTGAACTTATACAGTAGCTCTAATTGGTAATAAATTGTTTCTATGACTATTCTGTCACCAAATTAATGTATGAGCTCCTGTTAAGCTAACAGGAACTCTAATCAGTCTAAACACTCCGAGCCACGGTGCGGTGCCACGCACGGCGCTCTGGCAGAGGATAAGGAAAGGCGATGTCGTTCGACAAACCCTTTGTGCGACAGCGGGACACATACGTCCCACTTTTCCGTCTGCAGAAAAAATGTTTTCCCACATCACACGTGGGAATTTGCGCAACATTAAGTCACTCATATCTTACCTAAGTCTTCGTAATCTCGAGGAAAATTCGTTTACCACGCTTTCCAAGGGCGGATGTAGTGTTACAATGGCGTTTAATCTGTTGAGCTTATGTAAAATTACCGATTTTTGGAGGGTCATGTTTGAAAAAAGCGCAAAAAAATCACAGCACACAGGCATGAAGGAGCCACGACGACACGCCTTTCGTGCCTGTCTGTTGGGGTTTTTTCGTGCTTTTTTCAAACATGAATTTGCAGCAACTCTCCCTGCTAATTTTGGCGGGTTGCGCAACTGACTTACCTTGTGGTAGCCCTGTGCATGAGCGGGACTATTTCCTCAGATGGAGGCTTCTGTCATCTGGGCGAGGCCGCTCCTATCCGACTTCAGCTCCCATTCCTTGGCAGCCATTTTGTTGCTGCAACTGACCACCGGTTCTCTGTCCTGCTGGCCGGCCCAGGTCTATTTCTTTCTCGGGATGTTAAAAGGGCCATGAACCAGTCACCCAGCAAATCTCAGTTTTCAGCAAGAAATAGAAGTAGAGGGTCTACTGTGCCTGTGCATATAGGAAAAAATGGACTGTAAAAGAGTATTTTATGGCAAAATGGGCCATAGAAGTCGGCGGCTATAAACCCCACCCACTGCTGGCGACCGCCATTTTGACATGGCGTGTGTGACGTCATGTGCTTCATGTAGTGGAGCCATCGTCTTCAAGCCAAGTTTCAGCTGCTGCAAATCGTTCAAGTTTCAAAGGTAAACTGTATAAAGCTGAAATAGCTTGCGCAGATGACCACGAAACAAAATCGTTGGCCGGAATGCAGACGCTTGCAAAGCAAGCATCTTGTTACGTCACAGCTCGCGAGAGCGCCTGTGTTGTCAGGCTCTCGGGTCATTTGCGTGTTTATAAAAACATTCATTATAAATTTAGTACTCGACCAAATGCACTGACATTTCACCAGATTCTTTGTGAGCGCCCAAGGACAACCAAAGCACAGATTATTAGTGAAAATTGGGCATCGTGGCCGCTTTAACGAGTATATCTGCTGCCCAGTTCTGTTCCTCAATCCTTACAGCCATCCTCCAATCTGTCAATGTTACACGTCTTCGGTGTTCTGTTCTAATGCCTGTCATGGGGCTCTTAGCTTGTTCTCATGTTTCTTTGTTGAATATCGTGAAGACAGAGTTAATGTGCATTATCTTTGTCTTCACGATATTCATTTTTAGCCCTACTTTTATACCTTCATGGTTTAATTCCTCAATCATTTTCTGCAGTTTGTTGCCAACATTGCTGAAGAGCACAATGTAATCTGCAAATCGTGTCGTCTCATTTAACCCCTTTTTTACCGTAATTTTATTGCTATTTTTTTAAGGATCAGGGTAGCTGCAGACTCTCTGTCATAGCTCGGCACACTCACTCATGAGTGCACTCAACTCACACTCACTCACACTCATTTCAACGTGGTGAGTTGAGTATGAGTAAGTACTCATGCGTGTGAGTGGACGTGAGTGAGAACTCATGAGTGTGAGTGGTCGTGGGTGTGAACGTGAGTGAGCACTCATGAGTGTGAGTGGACGTGAGTGTGAACGTGAGTCAGTGCGAAGGCTGAAAAAATTGTGGTGAGTGAGTTTGAGTGAGTACTCCCTTAAAGTGCCGACCTATGGAGCTCGGCACACTCACTCATGAGTGCACTCAACTCACACTCATTTGAACGTGGTGAGTTGAGTATGAGTGAGTACTCATGAGTGTGAGTGGACGTGAGTGTGAACGTGAGTGAGTACTCATGAGTGTGAGTGGACGTGAGTATGAACGTGAGTGAGTACTCATGAGTGTGAGTGGACGTGAGTGTGAATGTGAGTGAGTGCGAAGGCTGAAAAAAATTGTGGTGAGTGAGTTTGAATGAGTACACCCTTAAAGTGCCGACCTAGGCTCTCTGTAGATGCCGCTGGGGTATCTAGTTGAGGTACTGAAAGGGGGCTTTCAAGACTGCTGGTATCTCTACTGAGTCAAAGGCTTTTTCATAGTTGAGTAAAGCTAAATAAAGGGCTTCATGTATTTGGCAGATTTCTCGATGTAGTTGATCATAAGAATGGGACTCATTGTAATCTATCCTTTTTCAAAACTGGCTTGATGTTGGCTAAAGTCAGGTGTTTGTTTTATTCCGTCTGAAGTACCTTCGTAAATATGTCGAATGTTGCCAAAAGTAAGCTAATGGGCCAATTTTACATTTCCTTTCAAGTGTATTAATATGTTAGCATTTTTCCAGCTCACTGGGACTTTTGATGTTTGAGGCATTTAGTGTAAAGTTCCTTCCATATAAAATCTCGTCTTTTATCAAATATGCTGTTGTTCTGTTATCTCTGGCTGCTTTTCTGCAGGGTGGTCGTGTTTTCTAACCTCATTCGTAGTTCTGTATAGAACTTCCGTGTCTTGTTCTTTGCTATCACTCAGTGATGGTTGACTTATATGTGAAGTAGAATTCCTTTGCCACCCTTACTATGTTGTTGAAATTGTTGATAATATTCTCCCGTTTATCCTTCACAGTGTATGTTTTGGTCCTTCCTAAATTTTAGCTGTTTTGATGCTGCTGCTGCCCTTTTTTGCAGCTGCCTCTACTTCTTTTATGTTGTAGTCCCTTATGTCACAGACATCATTCTTGTTAAACAACTTTGTTAGCTCACCAAATTCTGTTTCTGATCATAAGTTAATCACTTTCATATGTTGCTGTTTCCTTATTAAAGGAGCAGTGACATCAGCTCAACGCATGTCGCGTTTTCTGCATACACGTGTAGTTATCGACCACTTAGCTACAGTTCACCGCTGATAATGCAAAGGAGGGACAAATACATATCTTAGTATGACCAGTATAGAGTGTGATGCAATATGGGTGCCAAGCCCGCAAATTGTGCTGTCAGCGCTGCTGCACGGTCACCTCCCACAGTCAGGTCAAGAGGGCCCCACCTGATCACGTGGCCACACATAATGGTGACGCGAATTTCAGCCGACATTTCGACTGCTAGGCGCGCACGTGTAGTGATGTCTTCATCACCACCATCGTCGCTGCTGCCGTCATCACTGTTTACAAGTTATGAACAAAACACCAAGGAACTGGGAATCACTGTGATTTTCACCGTTGCGAATCATTTTCGCTTCGATCCTCTGCAAAGCAGTGATTCTGAAATCGACGCCAGTCCAAGCGCTGACGAGGAGGCACCTGGAGATGTTATGGACAGGACAGGGGCTCCTATCCTGTCCCCAAAAATGAACAGTCTGGTGGCTAACAACAAGCGATTTATTCAACGACTTATTAGTGGGGAAATGCGTCCACAGTGCTCAGAACACCATTCGCGTCTGCCGATTCTTCCATTACGCTGGGCTCGCCATCTTTCACCATTCGCCCACAAACACACACACACCCTGTCGACGTTCTGCATGTCTCCCCAGCCAGGCGTCCATGCTGGCGCGTTTCACCTATCAAGCTCCAAAGAACAGCACAGTCTCTGGGTGTGTGATACCCCTGTCACACGTAGCAACTAAGTGCATTTTGAGCGAGTGCACTTACGCTCACAAAGTGTCACTGTGGCGGTGCGCTGCTACACGAGAAAGCGAAGTGTACTTTGGAAATGATGACAGTGGCAATTGGCGGATTAGTAGCGCAACATATATTTGTTATTTTTCGGGCCGTGTCACAGCGTCGGACCACGTTGTCTGCGTGGAAGTAGCATCAGTGGCACACGCCATCGCAAATGACTCGAGAACGACTGACCTACACATGTGCAAGTGTGCAAGGAAGTAAACAGCGTGACGGACGCAGCCATTACACGGCATGTGCTCCCGCATCCCCCTAGCGGATGTGGCCACAAACTGCCCGAGGGCGGGATTAGCGAGGTTTTTTGTTGTAGTATGACTTATTTTAATACATAGAAGTATTCCTAATAATGAAAACAATGGTCTAAAAATACTATGAGCGTCACTTTATGAAACAGCGCATATACGTGAAAGCGACTGCTACCGAGGCGCTACACCAGTGTTGCCAGGTCGGACTAGGTGGCGTAGCCAAAAGCCAGAGAAACTGTAGCCCAAATGTAGCCAAAGACAAAACAGAGTGAAAATATTTGTAGCCAAATATAGCCATTCTGATTTGAAATATTTTTTTGGACTTACATTTTCACACTCGACTACTACAATACCTTTTTATGCAACCTGTATAGTGTATCAAACAGCTTGTGTTCAAGAACGACAAAATACCGATAAGCAATCACCGCACGTTAACCTGAAAAAACGCGAAAACTAAATTCTGCAAGCTGCGTCTCACGAGTCCCTTGGTTCTGGAAAGCGACCTTCCGATGAGAGGCGTTTACAGAATCAGTTATCACCAACTCTGTGGTATACAAGTGAAGCAAAACAGGGCCAATGAATATTTTTTTGGCTTTCTGAGAGATATTTTATGACCGTAGCCACGAGTCTTTGTAACCTTCCTTATGAATATTCAGCTCATGCTCCAATTCAATTTATCACTGCCAAATAAAAAAAAAAAGAGCCCACTTGTACATGTATAATGTAATGTTGCGGCAGTGTGGAATAGAGCAGCGGAAGTGATAGATAGTAATAATAGTTGATGTTTTACTTCCCAAGACGACCAAATGATTATGAGAAACGCCGTAGCAAACGGCTCCGTAAATTCCGACTGGGGTTCTTAAGCGTTCACCCGAATTAAGCAGCATTTTGCCTTCATAAGAATGCGGGCGCTGTGGCCGGCATTCGATCCCACGACCTTCGGTCAACAGTCGAGCACCATAAACAGTAACCCATGAAGGTGGGTAACGCGGCAGAAAAAGAATTAAATTCTTTTGGGTAAACTTGCTCCAGGCATAGCAGATGTCACGCAAAACACGAGCGTTGAGCACATGCGCCAAAATCGAATAAAGGGGAAGCGCGTGAGCTCATGGCCAACTAGCAGGTGCATGAATCATGGCTTTTTGCAGCGTATGCGCTCGAATTTGTGTAGGTTCTACAGCGTGCACCACGTTGCGCCTGCAATCTCATTAAAAACAAGAGCAGGTTATCGGCTATATTGCTGAAGGCTTCGATAAAAAAAGGCCCTCTTGTACCTATACAAATACACATGCAACTCCTTGGCCTCCAGTCTGAAATTATGGCCTGAAATCAGGTCGTTCATATGCAAGTGTAGACAAAGTACGGCTTCCGGAGAATCAGAAAGGAGTCCCGCCGTTGTCTGAGTGAAAATGTTCATAGACCGACGGTGCTCATCGCACAGCTTCTTTTAGGCGAAGAAACGTGGGGACTTCTGGTGAATTTTGCCGCTTTCAGCTGATTTGAAAGTCAAATGTGAATGCGCATTTAGATATTACTTTATGCTCTAGAGAGTCACCTCTGGAGCGCAGATCATGACAGCGCCACTTATAGCCCAAACAAAGCCAAGTCGCCGATTTTCAGTAGCCCAAAAATAGCCACATAGCCAACTTGCCTAAGTCGACGCCAAAATTTTTTTTTCTGTAGCCCACTTTGGCTATATATAGCCAAACCTGGCAACACTGCGCTACACACTCCGTCGCAGCGAAGTGAGGTTGGCGAACGCACTTGCCGGCAAGTATACTTTGTAGCGAGTGACTCTAAACTTTCTCCTGTGACAGCGTGCAAATGACACTAGCGGCGAAGTGCACTTGCTCAAAGTCAACGTTACTGGATGGGGACAGTTGGAAAACTCGCGCGAGGAGGCAGTCGCAGATCGTCGCCCATTCCAGGTGTCGCTGGCATCGCTTTGCGACCACGTCACGTGACCCTCGCCGCGGTGCAGCCGTCGTCGCGCGGAGCAGACGAAGCAGCGACAGAGAACACCTACCACGCACGACACGAAACACGTCACGTAGTCAGTGCGCAAAACGATTGCAGCGCCCCCCACATTTTGGGAGACGGCGAGCGGCCACGCCGCTTCTGTGACGATCCCGTGCAGTTTTCCAACTGCCTCCATCTAGTAACGTTGCTCAAAGTGCACTTAAGTTGCCACGTCTGACAGGGATATAAGGCCAACGTTCATTGCATCGCGGAGACGCTTGGAGAGACACAAATTGCATGCGCAGTCCTACCTGGTAGCTTTTATAAACGACCTTTGTAGCTGTCCGTGACAAAGACATTCCTTCTCACGGTAATTGAAATGCCACTGGTGTAAGTTGCACACAACTGTTTTATGAAATGCTGGCACATAAAGCAGTTCAGATCGTCGTTACCAATTTTCACATCCTAACGAGCACACAACAAATCATTCGAAGTGGCGCGGCGAAGACACAGGGCTCGACACAACCAACCTTGACAATCGAAATGAAGCCGCTGCCAGGCCTTACTGCCAGTTGGCACCTCGACTGTTTCATTCATTTCCTCTGTATCAGTATATTGTGTCGTTCTACAGCATTGTATTTGTTCTGAAGCGCAGTCCTAAATTCTTCCGATTTTATTCCGACTACATCTAGGTTGGCCTGTTTTTTAGTGGTCAGTTCTTCTCAGATTAAAGGCTGTCCTTGCTCTCGCTAACTTATGATAACTGCGCTTCACCTTGCTGATGACTTCTACAGCTTCCTGCACTATGCCTGTTGCATAAAATAAAAGAAATTTATTGTCGCACAATAAGCGCTTACTTGCTGCAGTAAGTGGTTATCTTGGCTTGCACAGTGCACATACATCTTCATGGATTGCATGTTCAACTCTGTAAATTATGTCAACCAACACAAATCCCCTTCGATATTGGCACAGTTACATTGCAGCACAGCTGTTGCAGAGATAGCTTCTAGAAATGTAGGGCGCAGGCGATCGTCTTCTCGTGGCAGTGCCACCAGATGACACCACATAGGCAACATTTTCCGCATTCAGCCGGCTTGCTGTCGCTGCTATTTCATCATCAACCATGAAGAAATTTTCAAAGCTGAGTTCTTGGGTCACCGCGTCAGAAATGCGGGCAAGTTCCTCTCAAAGAGCAGCCTAGCCGCCATTATTTTAAGCTGCACTCTTGGCTTCGGCATCTTTAGCACTCAGCTCCAGCACGTCCGGTATATCCATTGTACAGTTCATTATGAAGATTACATGTCACATGAATAATGCTAAGACAGCTTCACGTGTTAAATATAAAGCGTAATTCGTTGCGCCCGAGTTTCTTACAAATGTGTTTTAAAGACAACACGGGCGGCAATCTTTGGCTACATTGGCTGTGTTGTTGTCCTGTGTAGTGTGCACTGGTTGTTCATCCAGGGTGTATGCAATGTTCAACCAACCAGCCCAAATTCAGATACAACTTAGGAGAGGCCTTGCCCAGACAACAAAAGCGCTGCAGCCTCCGCAACTGAAGAAATAGTCATGCACTCCGTAATGCTCTTCGCAGGTGGTGTCACCAGCCGTCTGGATCATGACGTCAATCTGTAGTGTGCGCCCATTGGTGCAGGCATTATGTGCATTCGCCTTTGCTGAGGAAGAATTGCCGCAGATTTCCAAAGCTGTATCCGACTGTAGTTAGATGGAGTCGGCTTGCACAAGATAGAGTTCAACATTGGTTGGAGCCTTCGTCCCGCAATGGACATAAATGGGCGTAAAATGATGGTGATGGTGTGTGGTAAGGGGCACTTCCCTCTGCGTGCATTATTCTGACTTCACAACTGGGTGCTAGAATTGATTAAAAGTGGATTCGGCAAAATCGAAATACCTGATGTCCGTTATGACTGGTTTTTCTGTCAACCAACGAGCCCATCCACTCTAGAATGTTGACTACGAAAACTGTGGGTTTTTGGTAGAACTGACTTTGCACTGTATAATAGTTGTGTGTACCAAAGTTTTTTTTTTTGATGAGGCCACAACAATCGAGCTGTATGTGCGGATCAACCAGTGCTTTTATCATTTCTTTCAAGACAGCAGAAGTGATATTCAGTGTTTCACAGCCCAAACAACTTGCAAGATTCAGCAGAAGAAAAAAAAGATGTCGTTTAGTGGTTAACAACTCGACAGAACTGTACTTTATAGAATTGATATGGACTAAAGGTACCTTGCCTACTCGACTGACTTTGAAAGCTGAATATTCACTGCAGCAGGAGGATTTGCTACTTTGCATTACAACTGTCTTGACCTCCATGGTATCTTGGCTTTTCGAAATGCAGCTGAAATGATGGTTCCTAGAGCAGCTCAGCACTTACTTGAAACCAACCTTTGTGTGTACATATGGGGTCACCTACATTGCGAAAAACAATTTCCATATAAGGTTGTGCATAGCACCATTCTTAAGCTATCTGACCTTAAGCACAGTGCAACAGAATGATTCAATCCCGTGGGGGCAGCTAAAAAATTCACAGGTATTTCAGTGTGTGGATGGTTATTCAGTGTCTGGACATCTTGGCAAAACTCTTGTGGTTCTCTAAATGCGTGCACCCTCTATTTGTAACTGTATAGACAGTTTATGATGTCAGATGTATGTTGGTCATATTCTCCGCAGGGCAATAAGGCCTTTTAACACGAAAGTGTTTTATAAAGCCAGGGTCCACCAAGATTTCAATGACGTATTTCCGTCACGGAAATGACGTCGAAAAAAATACACAGGATCAGAAGGCAAAGAAAAAAAGTTTTGTCACCGGGAGTCGAACCTACGACGTCTTGGTCCGCAAGAAGAGATGCCGGGCACGCTACCCACTGCGCCACGGTCACATACTCTGTAGGCATTACAAACGCGCCTTTTATATGCACCACTGTCCTCTCACAGTGCTCTTACTAAAGTGAAGTAATGCATCATAACTGTGATATCCCCGATTACTTTCTTTAGAACGTTGTCTCTACGCGTCCATCTCATTCGGAGTTACTCGCCCCGCAAAAACTCGCAGCCGGCCAACGGGGAAGAAAGGACGCGCGTTGCATTTCCCTCTGGTCGGACAGTGGTGTTCAATAACTCTAACATGCTGCAAGTAGGCGAGCTTAGCCCAAATTCGGCGTCCGATCAGTGACACTCATCTGGCTGTCACACCGCTTTCTCTGATTCCGCTCTCACCGTACAGCTACCACAAGCATATATGACCACAAGGGTTTGTTTAATCGTTGCTCACGGACTTTAGTCATCGGGATACAGATGTAACACCAAGCGTCAACGTGGATGCATCCACGTTAAACGGTGCTATAACTGTCAAACACAATAGACATTGTGCAAGCTCTTTTATATCAATGCACAGTAAACATTCAACTACTTCTGTAAAGACACGTTTCACTTTCATGTTATACCGATTCCTATGACGGAGGGATGAAACATGTTTTTTGGTGTTTAATTTGGCTCATCCAGAACTGGTGAAAAAAGCATTGCTGGGATATGTTTTGAGAATGTGCTGTTAGAACTTACATCACTTTGTCCAGTTTCACAAGGCATGCAAATATTTAAAATCGGGAGGATACCCACGCAATGTGTTAAGATATGTGGGAGAAAAGAAAAAAAACACACTGAAGTCTGTCAGGGAATCTTCTGCTGCGATGTGTTGCAAATAGCATTGATGCAACTTGGCAGTGTTAGGCTACGTTTTTTAAATACTAGCACTTCATTAGTTTATAAGGTGGAAGAGTTATTGTGCCAGCTTCATTTATGTGGTTTCCAGTGAATTTTCAGTTTTTTTACTGTAAGTCGTGCCTGTGTGTGCCATGTTGCATGCTGCTGTAGCAATTATAGCTTCGCGAAGGAGCCATTTCTAAAATAAGATTTCCCACTGTCTCCTGCAAGTCAGAGCCGTGCCATTTAAAGTCTGAAATTATTGCACGCTAGCTCTACCAACATTAGATATCGCACGTAGTTACTAAAATATGAAAATCTTTCAGTTTTTTAACAGCATAGCTGTTAAGGTTTTCTTCAGGCTGTGCGGTGTCTTCAGAAAGCTGTCGTCATCACGATTGGCCTTCTTCATCTTCTGCTCGCCCAACGAACACGCGTGCCCGCCTACAATCTTCCTCTTTGTCCTGCTCTTCACCTTTGCTCTCAGAATACGCATGCCGTGTAACATGTGTGCCATGCTATATAAGTACAACATGCTTCCGAAATAAAGATGCAGTTGTGAGTAGCGCACGTCCTGTCTTCTTTCTTTGGCCCCCGTCTTAAAAGCGCCATGGCTTCATTGAACGTGTGCTGATTTGTCTGGCTTGGGATGCAATAACTCTGACGGGTGAGAGAATGAGTACAGAGAGAGAAAGAAAAAGGAAGAGAATTCTTGGCAAAAAGAAAGAAAAAAGTTCTAGGTGAAGTGGGATTCGAAGCCACGTATCCATGATCCATAGGCAAGCGTTGTAACCCCAGGCACGCTAGAAGAGCATAGCCTTGTCTTGTATAGTATAGTACAGCAAGGGGGTGGGAAGGGAGAGAGTAAAGCATAACATAGAAAGAAAGAGAGGAAAAAAAGAAGGAAAGGAGCATAGCATAGAATGATGGATAGATAGAGGAAGAAGTGGGGAATCAAGAGATAGAAAATGAAAGGGAACAAAGAAATGCACAGAGAGAGAAAGATGGACAGAAACCCACAGAGAACTCCAGATGAGAGAAATGAACAAGGCCGCCTAGCTCAGCACTTCCTTCAGGCTTGGCACCACTAGTGCGAAGCTGCTTTAATTTTTTTCTTTCCTTTTGGTGCAATCAATAATAAGCTCACACTCTTACCAAGGTGTGTGCAAAAATGTTTGTCTTCAAGGTTGTGTACATGAGGCCTTTGTATTTGCAGAGTGGTTCCTCTGTTTGACAAGGACAATGCCCCGGATGAACCACCACCCGCTGAGCCGAAGCAGCCAAAAACGAAAGAAAACGATGAGGCTCGCCTGGAAAGGCTGCGCAAGAAATTCCACGTTGACGGAGAAAACAAATTTGACAAGTGAGTTTGTTGCAATGACACCTGTGATATTTGTTTCTCATGAAGGGCAGTAGAAACGGTGTGTTGCTTTGAAGTGAACTCCATCATACATTTAGTAATGATTTCTTCATAAGCAAATTTGTATGCTGCATGTAATGGCGTGCTAGGTCATCTGAATGATTGAGTAAGCCCAAGATATTCATCTTTAGCTTGCTGTACGCTCTTATGGACCCCTCTAGGGGGCGTGACATAAGGGGTGCATGTACATAATAAATGGTAACCGCATACGTTGATTGTGCAATGGGTAAACACTGAAAAGATAATGTCGGTGATGGCTGCAGTGTTGGTTGTTCCGTTTGGACGCTGACACGGAAAGACAGAGCTGGAGAATGTCGTAGTGTGGCTGCATGACTTGTAATGGTGCATTCAGACGACGGACCAAATCCGGATGTGGAGTTGCGGACAGCGCGTCACGTGACCTCACATCAGCGATTCCTCTTCTCCGCGGCTCGTCCGCGTGGCTCGCGGACGGATGAGCCCAACCTGTTTTTCACATCGGGATTCTGGCGGCGGAGCGCCGCAGCTTTAGCGGGCAAACAAGCTGGCAACCAGTACAGTTTTCTTCTGCTCGAGCCGTACGGCTGTCCTCGCAGTTTATTTCAGCTCTGCTGGCACTTAGTTCAGGTTATATCTGGGGCCGTATTCCAAGGCGATCACCTTTGAGATATCTATCACTTTTAATGCGCGTTGATTGGCGGGTTGGAGGGTAGGTAAGTTGTCACTTTAATCATTGCACACGCAGGATTCTGTGGCAGGCAAAGCAGCGGTGTCGCCGATAGCGGTAGTGTCAGAACACGGCCCGTGTTTGAGCACTGATTACACGGTAAAGACGCGTGCCAAGAGAAGGAAACATAATGTGCAGCATTGCAATGTGCACTGTCGGTACCTGTTATCCGCGAAAGAACAAAAACTGCCGATATCGGCGATCACTGTATCCTTCCTTCGTACGCGGTGCCCCACGCGCGACAGCAGCGAGGTCAGTCTTCAGCAGCTCTAGTAAAGCAGGTTTTTCTTCCAATCCAGCCATTCCGCCAACAACACCGTTTTCACCGAAACAAATCACAGCCCTCCACAATGCTCGATGCTTGTCAAAGCACTCTAAAAGCACGGCGCGCTTCGCGTTCTGTAGGCCGCCATGTTGAATACTCTCAAACCGGTCTGCTGGCAGCGGCTGCAGGTCAGCGGAGAGGCTGCGGTCGAGAGTAATCCGGCTGTTTTCTCCTGGGGCACCGTCCGTCGTGTGGATGCGCCTGCAGGCGGATCATCCGCGGATTAGCCGTCCGCGTCCGCGACAAATCCGAATTCCATCCGTCGTCTGAATGCACCATAAGCCGTGCAATGAAATGTGCGGTCTGGAAAGGTCACGAGATGTCAGTGATTCCGCTCCTGCGCCAAAGGGGATTTACTGCGCCATCACGATAAAATTGACATAAATTGCACCAGTCTCAGGTTTGACGGCACCTATCACAGGCAATGCAGCTGCCGCTGCGTAAAAATGTCATATGGTTGTGACAGGGAAGAAAGCAGCCGCAGCCGGTAAACATCAAACTCTTAACTGGGCAAACGTGGGCCTAGAAAGAGAATGACACTAAAAGTGCATCAATATCAGTGTGCACAGTTGTCGAATGCAAATAATCTGATCAGTGGAAAGGCACGTCAGTATTTATACATTGAAGATTTCAGCCTGATCATTGGTGGCCGCATTAGTGCCAGAATAAGCTTCACTGTTCGAGTTGCGTGCTCAAGCTTATCGGAACAGTTCCCCCCCATTGTCGGAAGAAAACGTCTGAGGACACTGGCCGAGACCGTCCTTGGCACAGAAGGTTTTAAGAGCGTTGGTGCATTTCTTGTGGACAACTGGTCTTAGAGACAGACTTTAAGCAGTGTCGTTTATCGTATTATTGTTCTCCTTTTTCTTCCTCTGCTTCTCCTTTTTGTAACATTTATTTATTTATTTATTTATTTATTTATTTATTTATGCTTTACCCACAGCGCCTCCTGGCATTACAGTGGGGGGGGTAAAAAGCACTGAAAAATTCAAAGCATACAGTGTGGTAGCAAGCTCTTGCAGCATCAAGGGAACATACATAAATGCATATACAAGAACGCATTAATGTAACACTAAAGTATGCTATAGTGATTAATTAACCCTTTGCAGTCCGTTGTCGGGCCCTGCCCGACAACGCAACACAGCCGTAGCGGCCCGTAATCGGGCACTTCTGGACAAGGTCTATCGCAGTTAATTCACGCGCGTGTTTTGTCACTAAATTCTGCCTCATGTTTAGAATAGCAATTAAGCCTCTTTTACTTAAGCGTTGAGTTCTTCAGTTTCGGATCAGAATGGAGGGAAGGTGGGAAAGAATTTCGGACCGCAAAGGGCTAAAGCATACTTGTGCAGATAATAATAAACAATACAAAATTACTAGTACACAAGCATACATATTATATAATTTAACAAGGAAGTGTATTATAGTAATCAAGGCATAATTATATGAACAGTAATGAACAGTACAAAAATTACAAGTGCACAAGCATACAGTAGTGATCACATGAGTGAACAGTAACTCTAATACAGGATGAATTATTTTACCCGCGCAAAAAATATATGTCATTAGACGATATAATTGCGACAGACTGCTCTGATCGGTTCCAGTCACGTATTGTTCTAGGAAAAAAAGACATGCTAAATGAGTGTGTTTTGCAGGGAAATTCAAAACCTTATTCTCGTGGTCAACTCTATGGAGAATAGTAGTTAGGTGCTTTAATGTAAAGATGCCTGTCAATGCCAACCTTTGAGTGAAAGATGTTTTGAAAAAACTCAAAGTGAAGTCTTCGACAATCTAATGTATCCCATTGCAGTAATTCTTTTATGTGCGTAGGACTGAACTTTCTGTCATAAACGTCCACAAACAAATCGAATGGCCAAGCTCTGCACCCTTTCAAGTTTTGCTGTGTCACTCACTGTTGAGGGGTCCCAAACGACACACGCATAGTCAAGAACGGAACGCACATATGTTTTATAAAGCAATTCTTTAATTGAAATATTAAAGTTCTTCGTGTTATGGCGAAGGAAATATTAAAGTTCTTCATGTTATGGCGAAGGAACCCAAGCGCTTTCCCGGCCTTGCATGTTATGTAGTCAACATGTTGCTGCCAATTTAAGTTAGACAAAAAGTAAACTCCTAAGTATTTGTAGTATTCACTAACCTTACCTATAATTACGTTGTTAATTGTGTACGAGGTTTGAGACTGCAACTTCTTACGAGTAAACTCGATGTAAACTGTCTTGTTCAAGTTCAACTGCATGTGCCATTGTGTACACCATCTCCTTTCTATCAGCTTTTATTCCTTGGAAATACTTGTTGCTGGGCTAGTTGGTACATCATTATGAGGGAAAATTCTTTATGTATAGTGATTACGTGAGGCAGTGTTGTTTGTGCATATGTTTTCTGTGGTTCTCCTGCAAATAAATCAGTTGCGAGTGGGATGCTCTTTCCCTGTGCTTCTTCGTTCTTCTTGTGGCGTCTAGCCTTTTATTCCCCTTTCCCCAGCACAGGGTAGCCAGCTGGTGTGAGAACTGGCTAACCTCCCTGTCTTTCCATTTTTCTCTTCCTCCTCTACAATGATTGGGAATGTTCAACATTCTGGTGCGTGAGGCAGTGGTTGCACATGCATGGTTACATGAAAATAAAAAAAGAAGCACGCGTGACATTGCCCCCCCCTCTGAAAAAGCATTGTCCCACAGCTCGAGACAGAACATGGAAGAAAAACAAATGTGCACACACAAAGAAAGCAGAATAATAAAAACGCCGAAAAGTAGAGTCCTCAGTTTGCCAGCGCATATAAAATTAAGGCACGTGACATGCGACGACTTCAGGTTGTGCGCGGCGCACGACCTGAGGTCTCTCACGGCAGGTCCGTCGGGATGATTCCATTAGAGGTCTGCGAATATTCGAAAATTTCAAATAACGAATCGAATTCAATTTGGTACTCGAATCGAATAGTACATACTCGAAAATATTCGAAATACCAAATATTTTTCGAATAATCAGCACTGATGGGAGAACACCGAAACAAAGTCTTGGAACAGTTAAAGATTATTTTTCGTCTTTTAATCCCTAAAGTGATCTGCACGCAGCCCAAACTTTTACGAGACTACGGACACTATTGATTGCCGGGTGAACGTGTTTCTTCTGAAAACTCCACTCTTGCTCACTTTTTACTATACTGAAGCTGTATATTGCATTAATCAGCTTGTGTCTTCATCTTGTAATAACTGAAGGTGGGGACTACGACTGCTTGCAGCTTCATGACTAACAACAGATGCGAGTGTGGCGTTTGCGTAAATTGCTCTTGCAGATGTAGATTTAAACGCCGATTAATTGTTACATGCTTTTGGTGCGCAGGCCATGTTGTGATGACAGGTTGATCTGCTTCATTACATCTTTAGCTGTATCCACGATGTTTGGTTGAAAATTGTTTAGGTTTTGTGTCCCAATTTTATTTAAAATCAGGCGACAAAGGCTCACAATAATAACGTTAGTGAAGGCTGTATTTGAACCTACAGTTACAAAATATTACGAAGGCTCTAGTCCCTGCCTTATATGAGCTTACCTTAGCTTTCGTAATTGTGGTATTTTGAGTCGATTAAAACTAACTGTAAAGTTCTTTGGTGAAAGTTTGAAAATTCGTTTCAAATAAAATGTTGTGCGGTTCTAGGACTGTTTTGAAAATGGTCTACTTACTTTTCAAAAACTATTCAAACTATATTCGATTACTCTTCGTATTCGATTCAGTGTCATCACTATTCAATTCGTACTCGATTCAGTTCCAAAATTCACTATTCGCACACCCCTAGATTCCACAGCTTCCCCTCGTGATGAGTCGATTGTCATCACCGGTTTAAGGTACACTGTATGTGCTATGCTTTGTGTGTTATGTTCTCTGTGTGTTGTATTGGCATTATGTATTAGGTTATTTGTCATGTAACTAGCTATTTCTTATATTCAGCTGGCGAGCTCGCCAATGTAAAAGCCGTTAATAAATGTGCACGTGTTCGTTTGCCTGACAGCGTCTACTGAGAGCGGCAGATCTTTGTTCAGACCCCACAAGCGCTTCCCGTAAAGGGGGCAAGCAAAGCTTGCAGCGTGCGTGCCTCACCCAGTGGTGGGAAACCTGCACCAATTGCGCCAATCTGCGCCAACTGGGAATTACTGCACCATACTGCTCCAAAAGGGTCCTTTTTGTCAAATTTGCGCCATTGCTGCGCCACAAGGTGGTTTTGGAACCAAAAGTAATGTTGACAGCGCCAGTGGCGTAGACTTCTTATTTTTCCGGGGGGGGGGGGGGGCAGACCTGGAGTGCGGCTCGAAGCGGCGAAGGGAGGGGGGAGGAAGCGGGGGGGGGGGGGGGAGGTCCCTATGAGATGACACCCCGCTACAAAGTGTGTACCACTAATCATCATCATCATAAGGGGCACCTGCACCAATGAAGGCCTTTTACATTGTGTTCGGCTAACTACGGGGTGTCCCCAAATAAGACGTCCCGCGAATCTATGAACAGTGAACTTCTGCAGTTTGACTCATCCAGTAGAAATTTCTTTGAATACGTGTTTTACTGGTCGCATTTTTCCAAAAATATTGCATGACTGTACCATCAGCACAAAAAAAAAAAAACGAGTCGATTTGTTTTTCTTTTAATGGGCAGTTCGGAGGTAAAAATCTGTTGCATAAATGTGACCAGTAAAACATTTAAGAGCAAGCGGTGTTCAAGAAATATTCCTACTTGTTGCGCGAAGGAGCCAAATTTTGCTGGCCATTTTAGCGAGTAAAATGTATTTTGAAATACCCTATATACTACGAAACTTCTGGACTGGATACGCAGGTGCGCCAGAAGTGTTCATTTTGAAAGTAGTGCACAGGAACAAATCATGGCTCCGTAATCAGAAGCTTTTAATATTTTCATTTTTGCATAATACATTTACAACGAACAGGCATGGTGCACGTTCAGCAATTATCAATTCAACGGTTACAAAACGCTTACACTACAAAAAAGTAAAGGGTGAACATGCAAGCACTCATGACGTATCTGCTCGCTCATTTCATCGTACACTGCTGTTTTTCTTTTTTTACATTTCCCTAACGCGACCACTCACAAAATCACTCACAAAGAAAGAAAAGGAAACAATGAACATGTCTTATCAATGCCAACGCGTGCATAATATCAACAGAGAATTTCAGCCTTTCGCGGAGATATTAAACTAAGAATTCCTACGAATGATATGTCAAATAATGCTGCGGAAAAGAGATGCAAATTACATTTTGTATACGTATAAAGAGTTGAATTTGTAGCCTAAAACAGAGAACTGGGGCTAGCGATCCAAGACCATTTTACACTTCAGACTTCACAGTGGTTTTATGCACTCTGAGAACACGGAAATAAGAAAATTATTACAGTTCTTCGATGTACCTGTAATTCTGTATACATAAGAAAACTGTTAAAGCTTTTCCATGTACCAGTCATCCTCTACAAATAAATAAAAACAGATACACATGGCTGAGAAAATAACAAACTTCGGGAACTGACGATATTTTAGAGCGTATTCCTGAGAACGGTAGTCTTAGATTTCCAACGTGAAACGTATTTTCTCTAACTACCGTTCGATGAATGAACTCGTTGGCCACAAGATTCAGATCCACTTGCCTAGCCTGCTCTTTGTGGCAGTGGAGCAAGGCGGTATGGTTAAGTCTGGCCTGTCCCATTGTTGCGCGCAGGTAGGTTTTAACTCTCTGGAGACACGAGAAAGATCTTTCTGACGAACAGGAAGTCACAGGAATCGTCATGGCGATTTGTAGAAGCTTGACAACTTCTGGAAGGAGCACCCTCAAGGGTTCACCTGTTTTTCCCGAAAGAAAGTCGACCACGTCTTGAAATGTGACAAGACTCGTTGCACGTTGCTTTGCTATGTCAAGTAACATATTGCGGTGAAGCTGAAGACGCACAGCATTGAGATCTCCTTTGTAGAACTCGCATAGATACGTGCCGTCAGTATCACCTGTTACGAACTGCTCGATTTGCTTCATGTGATACCACATTTCTGGCGGAAACCGCGTGCGCAGGGATGCATGCACCGTGTCGATGACTAGATAGAACCGCTGCCGGTACAAAGCTTCGGGGGAATTAAAGTCATGTGCGCGCGACCCTTCATCATACCGACGTGGTGCCTGCACCGGTCTCTTCGAAACTCTTGGGGCCCCGATGTCCATTTCGCGCGCTTCATCAGACACATCCGCCCAAAAACTGGAAAAGTCGTCGCGTAGTTGACCGATGCTCTCTTCAACAGCCTTAACTAAATGCTGTGCACGGGTGAACTGTAGGCTCTTCTTTTGGAGAGCGGAGTTGACACTTTCCAACCTCTCAAAGACAAGAAGCATGAGCCTCAGTAGAAAATAGGTGTCGAACTTTTGAAGCGTTTTTGCGTAACCGCTCGCTTTGGCGCCCGTGTCATTTTTCTCTTCCAAAGAAAGAGTAAAAAGGAATCTGGTTAGTTCGGAGTAGTTAGCGGAGACCGATCGGAGAGAGCGCGCCTTTAACGTCCACCTAGTTTTGCAAAACTGTCTGAGTGCAGGATTTTCCTCTTTCTGAAACTGCTGGAACCAGCTGAGACGCTTTAGGGAAGTTCTAAAAAATTGACGAGGTGCGTAAACAAGCTAACAAAATCCCGACAGACGTCAATTTTCGTGCACAAATCTTGCAAAGACAGGTTCAGTGTATGCGCAAGGCAGTGCACATACAAAGCTCTTGGTTGTATCTCTTGAACAAGGGCCTGAAGCCCACCGCTCTTGCCAGAAACATTTCCAGCCCCATCATAACACTGCCCACGGCAGTTCTCAATCCGAAGATTGAATCGACAAAGCACATCTTTCAAAATAGAAAAAAAGAGTACGGGCTCTGGTGTCCGCAGTTGCATAAAATCCAACGAATACCTCCTCCATTTCCAAGTTTTCCTTAGCATACCGAAAGCAGAAGGATACTTGCTCTTGCGTAGTTATGTCAGAAGTTTCATCAGCAATAACCGCATAAAACCCTGCCCCGTGCACTTCTTTCATTAGGGAGCGAGGCATGCTGTGTGTTATTAACTCGAGCATCTCGTTCTGGATGTCACCGGAGATCCATTTATAGCCTGTTCTATTTAGCCATGCTGCTAGTCCCGGCACACCGGCTTCGCGCAGCAGGAACAGTTGCTTCAAGTTCCCCTCGTCATCATCGTGTCCTCGCAGCGCCAGACCTTGGAAAGCCAAAAAGCGAATGGATGACAATATTGTCACGTGGTCGTGACGTTGACGAAGGCAGTAGGCAGTAGTCCCAAGATGAAACACTTTATTTGGGCCGAACTTGTGGCCGGTAAACTGAAGGTGAGATTACAGCAATAAACGCTGAGACTGATAGCGGCGAACAGAGCGTCGGCCGTCGATGAACTGAACATCGTTGGAGCGCGCCGGCTTTTATGCATCACGCGTCGAACATTCTAGCCTTATCACTGGTCATCGCGTACGCTCTGGAATAATCTCGAGTGGTCGCGTCTTGCGCGCAATTTTAACAAAACGATCTACAATGATCGCGAAGCTTCTAGAACAATGAGGCGCGGTTTGCGCTGAGCATTGCTGACAGCCTTTGAGGGCGAAAACCGAATAGAGCAAAGTGAAAATAAGAAACGCGCGTGGCAATGCCCCCCCTCTGAAAAAGCATCGTCCCGATGCTTAAAACAGAACACGGGGGGGGGGGGGGGGGGGGAGGTGGCCAATGCATGCAACAATAAATAACAGCAATAAAGAAAGTACAATAATAAAGCAAAAAGTACAGTCCTCAAATTCACTAACGCGCGTAATATGGTTTCAGGCGCACGACATGGACGACTTCAGGTCGCGCACGGCGCCGCTGAGAGTTCGTAATGCCGTCAGGGACAACCTCGTAGTCGAGTGCGCCGAGGCGTCGAAGTACCCTGTACGGTCCAAAGTATCGTCGAAGAAGCTTCTCACTGAGTCCCCGTCGGCGTATTGGCGTCCACACCCATACACGGTCACCGGGTTGGTATTCCGTGTGGCGTCGTCGAAGGTTGTAGCGGCGACTGTCAGTCCTCTGCTGGTTTTTGATCCGTAGGCGGGCGAGCTGTCGTGCTTCTTCGGCGCGCTGTAGGTAGGTGGTCACGTCGATGTTTTCCTCGTCGGTCACGTTTGGTAACATGGCGTCGAGCGTCGTTGCCGGGCTCCGTCCGTAGACCAACTTGTATGGCGTCAACTGCGTCGTTTCTTGTACGGCCGTGTTGTACGCGAAGGTCACGTACGGAAGGATGGCGTCCCACGTCTTGTGTTCGACGTCGACGTACATGGCCAGCATGTCGGCAATGGTCTTATTTAGACGCTCGGTCAGGCCGTTGGTCTGTGGGTGGTACGCGGTGGTCCGGCGGTGGCTTGTGTAGCTGTATCCCAAGATCGCCTGAGTTAGGTCCGCGGTAAAGGCCGTACCTCTGTCAGTAATGAGGACCTCTGGGGCGCCATGACGCAGGACGATGTTCTCGACGAAGAACTTTGCTACCTCGGCGGCGCTGCCTTTGGGCAGGGCCCTCGTCTCGGCGTAGCGGGTGAGGTAGTCAGTAGCTACGACGATCCATTTATTTCCGGAATTCGACGTCGGGAAGGGCCCCAGTAAGTCCATGCCGATTTGTTGGAACGGCCGGCGAGGTGGCTCGATGGGCTGCAGAAGTCCAGCTGGCCTAGTCGGAGGTGTCTTCCGTCGCTGACAATCTCGGCAAGTCTTTACGTAGTGGGTGACGTCGGCAGTGAGGCGAGGCCAGTAATACCTTTCTTCTATCCTCGCTAGCGTGCGGGAAAGTCCAAGGTGTCCAGCAGTCGGGTCGTCATGGAGAGCGTCCAGAACTTCTGGACGTAACGCGGCAGGTACTACGAGGAGGTAGTTGGCCCGAAGTGGCGAGAAGTTTTTCTTTAGGAGAACGCCGTTCCGCAAGAAAAACGATTCCAGTCCTCGTCTGAACACCTTTGGAACAACGGTGGCCTTGCCCTCGAGGTATTCCACAAGGCCCTTGAGTTCCGGATCGGTTCGCTGTCGTTCGGCGAAGTCATCAGCGCTTAAGGCTCCCAAGAAGTAGTCGTCGTCCTGGTCTTCCTGGGGTGGCGGCTCGACGGGGGCGCGAGACAGGCAGTCGGCGTCAGAGTGCTTTCGTCCGGACTTGTAAACGACGGTAATGTCGAATTCTTGAAGTCTTAGACTCCATCTTGCGAGACGACCTGAAGGGTCCTTCAAGTTAGCTAGCCAACACAAGGCGTGGTGGTCGCTCACGACTTTGAAGGGCCTCCCGTAGAGATAGGGGCGAAACTTTGACGTAGCCCAGATGATGGCGAGGCACTCCTTTTCTGTTGTGGAATAGTTGGCCTCTGCCCTGGATAGCGACCGGCTAGCATAACTGATGACCCTCTCCAGTCCGTCCGTCCTCTGCACAAGGACGGCGCCGAGTCCCACGCTGCTTGCGTCGGTGTGCACTTCTGTTTCGGCGTGTTCGTCGAAATGCGCAAGTAACGGAGGCGTTTGCAGGCGTCGTTTTAGTTCTTGAAATGCTTCCTCTTGCGGCGTTTGCCACTTGAACTCGACGTCGGCTCTGGTCAGGTTAGTGAGTGGCTCGGCGATGCGGGCAAAATTTTTGACGAACCGTCTGTAATAGGCGCACAGGCCAAGAAATCGACGGACGGCCTTCTTGTCGGCGGGTGGCGGGAATGTAGCGATGGCGGCTGTCTTCTGAGGGTCAGGGCGTACTCCGGACTTGCTGATCACGTGACCCAAGAACAAGAGCTCCTCGTATGCGAAGCGGCACTTTTCAGGCTTCAAGGTGAGGCCGGAAGTCTTGATTGCTTGAAGTACTGCGGCAAGTCGCCGGAGGTGTTCGTCGAAGTTTGAAGCAAACACAATGACGTCGTCCAGGTACACCAGGCAAGTCTGCCACTTCAATCCTGCCAGTACTGTATCCATAACCCGTTGGAAAGTCGCAGGCGCCGAGCAAAGACCGAAGGGCATGACCTTGAACTCGAAGAGTCCGTCTGGTGTTATAAACGCGGTCTTCTCTCGGTCTCTCTCGTCGACTTCAATTTGCCAATAGCCGGTCTTGAGGTCCATCGACGAAAAGTACCTCGCGTTGTGAAGTCGATCCAGGGTGTCGTCAATCCGTGGGAGAGGGTACACGTCCTTCTTCGTTATTTTGTTCAGGCGGCGATAGTCGACGCAGAAGCGTAGGGTTCCGTCCTTTTTCTTCACTAACACCACGGGTGACGCCCACGGGCTCTTTGAAGGCTGGATGATGTCGTCGCGTAGCATTTCGTCGACTTGTTTCTTTATGGCCTCGCGTTCTCGCGTCGAAACTCTGTACGGGCTCTGACGTAGTGGCCTGGCACTTTCCTCTGTTATGATGCGGTGTTGTGCGACTGGGGTCTGTCGAACTCTTGACGACGACGAAAAGCAGTCCCTGTATTGGAACAGCAGGGTTTTGAGCTGTTCTTGTTTATGCGTCGGAAGGCTCGGATTGATGTGGAAAGCTAGTTCATGGGCTTGGTTCGTCGTAGCATGTTCGGTAGGCTCGGCGAGGGCGAGAGCGTTGCTGGCTTCCACAATTTCTTCGATGTAGGCGACCGTCGTGCCTTTGCTCACGTGCTTGTATTCGTTGCTGAAGTTCGTAAGCATCACTGTTGCTTTCCCTTCACGCAACTCGGCGACGCCTCGTGCGACGCAAATATGACGGTTTACAAGCAGGTGCTGTGCACCCTCGATAACGCCTTCGAAATCTGCGGGTTTTTCGGTGCCGACGGAAATGATGACGCTGGAGAGAGGCGGAACGGTGACGTGGTCTTCTATCACGTTCAATGCATGGATCCCTGGCGTCGTCTGGGTAGGCAGCGCTTTTTGCGAGGTTAGTGTTATCGACTCAGACCTTAGGTCGATGACGGCGCCGTGTTTGCATAGGAAGTCCATCCCAAGTATCACATCCCTGGAGCAGTGCTGTAGGATTAGAAAGCTGGCGGGATAAGTCCGGTTATTGATGGTGACTCTTGCTGTGCAAACACCGGCCGGCGTTATTAGATGACCCCCAGCGGTCCGGATTTCAGGGCCTTGCCAAGCAGTCTTCACTTTCTTCAACTTCGTCGCGAAAGGCCCACTGACGACGGAATAGTCCGCTCCAGTGTCGACGAGAGCGGTGACGTTGTGGCCGTCGAATATTATGTCGAGGTCGCTGGTTCGTCGTCGTGCGTTGCGGTTGGGACGCGGCATTGGATCACGGCTACGTCGATTCGTTGCGCTGCTTCCTTGTTGCGTCGTCACGTCTTTGTCGGTCCGCGACGTTTCGTCGGCAGGGCTACGTCTGCTTCGCGTCATGTTCTGCAGGTTTCGTCGCGTTGTCGTCGTCGTCGGCCGCGGAGGATCTTCGGCATTTCGTCGTACAGCAACCGCACCTCCATCGGTTGCTGCCCCTAGTTTCCCGGATACGGGCTAGGCGACCGGCCCCGGTTTGGGCCAGTGTACTGCCGGCGGTGCGGTGACATGTAGCGGCCAGGCGACGGCGAGCGGGATGGTCGTCGGGGTGTCCACTGAGCTCCTGCGAGATAGTCGGCGATGTCTTGTGGTCGTTCACCCCGCTGTGGACGAGGCGCGTTGACGGCAAAGCCTCGTAATCCCATCTCACGGTACTGGCATCGGCGGTACGTGTGGCCGGCTTCTCCGCAGTGGTAGCAGAGGGGACGGTGGTCGGGGGGCTCGCCAGATGTCGGTCTTCCTCGGTGTGTACCGTTGGCCGGCAGGCGGGCGAGATGGCGGCGGTGGGGGGCGGCGTCTGGCGGCGGTACTGCGGCGGCGCGGTGTCTTGACGTGGGCGTGGAGCGGGAGCGTAGCGTCGGGCAGCAGCGGCGTAGGTCATGGCTTGCGGCAGAGGCTGTTGCGGTTCAGGGGTACCCAACGACTGCTGGATTTCCTCTCGAACAATATCTGCGATCGAGGAAACCTGCGGCTGGGATGACGGGAACATTCGACGAAGCTCCTCGCGCACTACGGCCCTTATGGTCTCGCGCAGGTCGTCTGAGCAGAGGGATTGAATGTCAGCGTAGGCTGGCGTCGAGCGGCGATTGAATTGCCGGGTGCGCATCTCCAGCGTCTTTTCAATCGTCGTCGCTTCGGAGATGAATTCCTGGACAGTGCTCGGTGGGTTCCGCATCAGACCCGCGAACAGCTCCTGCTTTACTCCTCGCATGAGGAAGCGAACTTTTTTGTCTTCCGGCATTTCGGGGTCGGCGTGGCGGAAGAGTCTGGTCATCTCTTCTGTGAAGAGCACCACGTTTTCGTTTGGGAGCTGCGAGCGGGTTTCAAGCAGCGCTTCGGCCCTCTCCTTGCGGATGACGCTCGTGAATGTAGCCAGGAACCTTGTGCGAAAGGTGTCCCACGTTGTCAGGGTTCGCTCTTGGTTCTCGAACCAGGTGCGGGCGGCGTCTTGCAAGGCGAAGTACACATGGCGAAGCTTGTCTTCGCTGGTCCACGCATTGAAAGCGGCGACTCGGTCGTACGCTTCGAGCCAGCTCTCCGGGTCTTCAAGTGCTGAACCACGGAAGGTAGGCGGCTCCTTGGGTTGCCGGAGCAGGATAGGTGCAGGCGGCACAGGGGCTGTCATCGTCGCTGCGGTCGAGGTCGGGGTCTTGTTCCGCCGGGTCTTGTCAGGTAAAGGCCCGTACTCTGGCCGCAGACCTTGTTGTCTTCGGCTTGATCGCTGCTCAGGGTTGCCGTCGATGTCTTCCTCGCGACTTGGGCTCGGTTCACGGCTTGACGGGGGCGTCCGGAACATGAAGGAACAGCACCTCCACCAGATGTCACGTGGTCGTGACGTTGACGAAGGCAGTAGGCAGTAGTCCAAGATGAAACACTTTATTTGGGCCGAACTTGTGGCCGGTAAACTGAAGGTGAGATTACAGCAATAAACGCTGAGACTGATAGCGGCGAACAGAGCGTCGGCCGTCGATGAACTGAACATCGTTGGAGCGCGCCGGCTTTTATGCATCACGCGTCGAACATTCTAGCCTTATCACTGGTCATCGCGTACGCTCTGGAATAATCTCGAGTGGTCGCGTCTTGCGCGCAATTTTAACAAAACGATCTACAATGATCGCGAAGCTTCTAGAACAATGAGGCGCGGTTTGCGCTGAGCATTGCTGACAGCCTTTGAGGGCGAAAACCGAATAGAGCAAAGTGAAAATAAGAAACGCGCGTGGCAATATAGCCATCAGAGCTTTACGGCTTTCCTTCATTTGGTTTTGCTTAGACTCTGAGAGAGCAGATGCCACATTCAGCCCCACGTTTAAAGCTGTCAGAGCTGTGGAAGCTGCGCGATGCAATGCCGAATTTTCGTGGCTTTTAAACCTTTGCAAAGCTTTTTTCCAGTTCTGGAAGCCAGTTTCGACAAAAGCGATCAGCGAGTCTTTGTCTCGGGATGTACGCTGTAGTGGAAGCTTTTTGTCAGTAGCACGTACGCAGATGTCACAATACACCTTACTGGTTTGTGCATTGTAGGAAAGCCAGCTGTAGGTTGATTGCCAACTCTTCCGAAACCCTCGTCCACCGTTGCCGTTAGTGGGCCCCGGCCGAATCTGTTCAAGACGCCCATGAGTGCTTGGTTTTCCAGTTGTGGCTCCCCCCATTCTTTGAAGCTGATTCCAGGACCTTTCCTTCATTCGGAGCCGACAAACTCGCAGACCTGGGTGTGTCAGCAGTAGCAGCGTTTATAGCACCCAAAGTGTCCATGGAGGGCGCAGAGGTTCCGCCATGGCGGGTTGGATGGTCATCGGCTGCATCGCAGAGGCCTGGGAGGATTACTGGGCAATTCAGCAGACAATCGTGGTCGCTTTACGAGATACTTGTCCATTCTGCAAAGCCAGGAACTGAAAAAAAATTGAAAGAATTGGTGTTCGGTGCGGAACGATTGAAGGGAATGTCCCGTCAAATATGCGATGACAATTTCTTGAGCACTGAAACAGGTATTTTGTAGCGCTTTAAGGAGGAATTGTCAAATCTCAAACACTTGAATGTCCGGAAGGCTTTTAACTGCATAAATTCACAGCCTGAATAAAGGAGCGATTTTGACGCCCCTCGTACCTTCTCCATTCTGGGACAAAAATACCGCATCCATTCGGGTTTCTAACGTTCTCTGCATTTCTCCAATTATTAGATTCCCGAGTACACACATTGCAACTCTGCGTGCCTGTTGTAACCTCGACTGTTTAGAAACCAAATACCTTTCCTGGCGAGTCGTAACCAAAACTGCGGTGTTATGTCAATTTATGTTACAAGAAGGAAAATTTAACATGAAAACAGCGCAACGTGGTTATAACATGACAGAGAACAGATAGAAAATACGCAAAACGTAGGCTAATTTTAGAAAATCTTGTGCCAGAATAAGCATGTTGGAACATGCGAGTAATTTAAAGCTATTAAAGGTATCAGTGATTCCACTCCTGCGCCAACTGCGCCAAAGTACGCCAAATCAGATTTACGGCGCCATCCTGATAATATCAACGGAAATTGCGCCAAACTGCGCCAAAGTCTCGGATTTGGGGGGGTGGGCGGGGGGGAGAGAGGGAGGGTATATCACCAGCATTTGCAGCGTGTTCTCGGGGCGGCAAAAATCACAACCACGTACCAAGAATTATTCCGCTGAATAAACAGTGGTCGCGCATGCGTCCCAAGTAATACACGATGCTATGCTCGGTGCCGATGCAGCTTCTGTTGTGCAAGTCGGTCCAACGGCAAAATACGCTCTCCGCACAGGCTCGTGATGTTTTGGCCAATCGGTAGCGTGTAAGTGTGGCGGCGATTCATCGGCGGACGTCGTCCGTTCCAGAAACGCTGCTGATACCTCGTTTCAAGAGTTGCACTGCACGTAATTAAAGCAATTTTCACTAATAACTGCACGCGTGCCGCCAGAATGTTTGTCACGTCTATTTCTGGACATCGCGGAATGAAATCTGGGAACACCATAGGAATAGATACAATGTTACACCTCCGCCCCTCGCTTTCCAGGATCAATAGCTGATGGTTAAAAAAAAGATGATAAATTCACGGCATCGCATTCATAGTAAACGAACTCGTTGTTGGGCTAGTTGGTTGCTGATTTCCAAAAAATAATTAGAGCACAAACACACGGCACATTCACACACGCCTACACACCTAGGTGCGTGTTTGGTGTCTGGGTGTGTGCGCGTGTGAATGTGCCGCGTGTTTGCCCTCTAATTATTTTTTGAAAATCGCATTCATCGCTTCAATCTGGGGGGATGGGAGGCGGCGTCGCTCGAAGGGCGCAGTCGCTGGCGCGCGCTATCTCAAGGCATGGTGAGACTGCTCGTAATATTGCTGTGCTTTCAACGCTTACTTCGCGTTTAAAGAACGGACAACACGAAAGCCGCTTCGGCACCTGGAGTGGCCATATTCTCATTAACCAGCGTTCTGTTTAGTTACGCGAGATCGGGTCCAAATAGCTGCTGGCCTTGCTCTGTGTAACAATACAATTTGTTAGTTTCGCTTAAGCTCGAAGCAGTAAATGCGATACCAACAAATTGTATTGTTATGCGAAGTAAAGCTTGACGTCATCCGCGATAAACGCTAGCGGCGGGGCCGCCATTTTTGAAAGTCGGCGCACTCGCCGCAGGCGCAAAAAGCTTTCTGCACGCGCTGTGTTCGAGACCCGTACGGCGACTTGGATGACTAGAGACCTCCGGAACACCTCTTGCACGCCGATGTATGTGCAGCACGAACGACGCGTACGAACGGACCTCCAAAATGGCGCGGCGATGGTATTGCCGCCTTGCGGATCTAGGCTCAGTGGCCGCTCCAGGGAGAGAAGCACTTTTCGCACTGTCTGTACGCGTTTAGAGCACAACACGTAGAAGGGTATACGAGCCGTCTGTGATGCCTGCCGAAACAGCGCGCGCCAGCGATCGTGACCACGCCCTTAAAGTGAAAGTTCAGTGTTGCTGCTCTAGCGACACAACACCCCCCCCCCCCCCCAACGCCCCTCCTTTTGCGTTCTTTCATGCTCTTTGAAGACGGGTGGGGCGTTCCTTTCCGTTTGAGTAGCAATCGATGACAGGCCATACACGCGCGTTGGTGTTATCGGATGCGGCCTCCGTGCAACGGAGATAGGTCGGCTCTCTTTATCTCTGCTTCAGCCGCGTTCGTCGCCCCCGCTCGCGCGCGAGTACGTTTTACCCGAGTGTAAAACGTACGATGCGCGGAGGGGATGTTACCGATTTGGACATTACACAAAACATAACGGCGGCGCCAAAAGTCGAGAATGTCCATATAATTGCTATCGCAATAAAAACAAAATGGCTGTCGCCTTCGAGTCGTCGTAGGCGAAAACATAAGGTACCCAGTGAGTTATAATTTTTTGTTTTTTTTTTTGTTTTGCCATGTTTTCTAGAGGGCACTACACGGGGTTTTCGGTGTACAAACAGAATTCCCTAGCCATATACAACTTCACTGCAAAAGGACAACGAAGTTTGTTAAATCATGAAGTCCACCGTTGAACGAACTTCCCGACATTTTCGCGGAAGCTCGATTGAAGCGGATCTCCATATCCGGGCAACCCTGCGCATGCGCAAACGATAGTCCGGAAGCACTGTGAGAATGCCCTTGCTCCAGCCCAGAGAGGCCTCAGAGAGAGGGAAAGGAGTGTCGGAGGAGGTTGGCTTTATGAGGCTAGCTAAGTGACGTCATGTTACGCCCAGCAATATAATCAATCGTGAAGAAAAAGACCCTCTCTTTCTCCTTGGAGTTGTCTTAGGGCAATGCATTTGGGACAGTGTGAGTCTTTAGCGTTGAGGCATTGTTGTGCGTCGCAGCGATTGTCTACAATGTCTGCTGATTATCACTGCATGTATTTGGAATGTTATTTCATAAAGTACGATTTTATTGAACTGGTATTGTGTTTATATGCTACGAAAATAATCGCTGAACAAGTTGTCTTAAAATTCTCAACCGCATGACGCCCTCATTTCTGCATCACCGAGTGAAATAGGGAGTGTTCCTGAGATGATTGGTTCCTTGAGATTTGCAATGAATCGAAATATTTCTAGCTCTTCGCAAGAGCCCCAAAATAATTATTCAGGTCCTTGAATGTAAATGCAACTTTGTGATGAGTAAAGGAGGGGCACGAGGCGCGTGCCGAACGGGCAGGCGCGGCGACAATGCGCGAGGAGAAAAAAGTCACCCGATGGCACGCGCACCAACCACGTCGACGTAGAGGATTGGCCAGATAGGGGCTCGTGCCACGCGACCCGAACCGTGATCGAGAACCCCCGAGGAAGAAACGTCAGTGTCCTGTGGAGCGCCGAACGAGGAAGGTCAAGGAGTCAGCGTCGCTCTCGCGGCGAAAGCAGCAGGCGCCCGGATCCGGAGGCAGCGGCATGAGGGTGCCGGGAAGCAGCCGTCGACCTCGGTAGACGCCGAGAGACGCTCCCCGGACCTGCGGCACCTCATCTCAGCGGTTCCCGGTGCTCCTGCAGCGCTTCACCTTCCTAACAGGACGGCTGCGTCCCACATGACAGTCCCCGGAGCGCCACGTCGTCGGTTCGGCCGGGCGGTACTTAGGAGATACCGAAGACGCCGTTAGGCTTAACCTGCCGAGACCCACGACGACCGGGTAACAAGGGAGAAAAGCGGATCGACAGGCGGATGCTGACAGACGGCGACCGTACGACCGCTTCGAGAACGTCAGCGACGGACACGACGTGACGGCGAGGCTACGTCGCTCTCAAGCCAACGCCACGAACAGTAAGACGTTCGATCAGTGCGCGACCGCACGCGAGTAGCCAGAGAGAAGCCATAGCAGCCATAGTGGCTAGAGACTGGCTGAGGGCTAAAGACGAACTTGAGTTAGATCAGAGTTAGTTCTTGTTTCGGTTTTATTCTTTTTGACGCGAATTGAGTGTTTGTTGATTATGGTGTGCCTCTTTGTTAGATAAAGTGCGTTTGCTGTGCTACCTCCGATTCCCGTGTCTCTCTCAATCCCATCCACTGCAAGCGCTCCCGAGATAATTCGTGACAAACTTGCTTCTCAAGTGTACTCTTGGATGTTAGTTGCTCCAGTTGCTCCATCTGGGAGCACTCCAGAGTGCTCCCAGATGCTAAATTACCTGCTCCAAAGTGCTCCAAAATGGAAACTTTTGCTGCTCCAAAGTGCTCCAAAATGAAAATTTTGCTGCTCCAAAAATTGCTCCAAATGAGAAGACCTCGGTAGCAACACTGAGGTATGCATCCCAGGAATTAGCTAACGTTTATAATTGTTTATTAAATGCGGCTCACCATGCAACAAAAAATAGCGACCAAACGATGATCGAATAGATTTTCATGCGTATTTTAAATAATTAAGTGAACACACGTTTGAAAAAGGCCACGTGAACGCTCCGAGTCCGATGAACCAAACCATACAATTCTGGTACAAGTCATTATTGCATCATGTAACCTGTTAAGGTGAACTTTCCCGTCCTCGATCGTTAGCTTATAACTGCGTTTCGTATGCACTTGACGTGAGGTTAAAGTATCTCGACGCACGTGTTGAATCAATACGCTTAACTTGAATGGTAAACGACTTCGAGTTTATTAGAGCGAGACTTGACGAGATCGTATTTACAAAGCGTCCTCAGGAAAAACTCTAAAGCTGGCTCACTCAGTGTCAGTGCAGCCATTCTGGGCATACATTCGTTTTTCTTTTATTTGTCATGCACGTAAATATAATTCCATTAATTTCCTTTGTGACATACACGTTAGCACAAGCTGATATTGAGATATGAAGTCGCGTGGATGATACTGAGCGAGATAATAGAAATAAAACCTTGAGCTTGTAAGCGAGATTTTCTTTATCGTTAATAAAGTTAATATTGCACAGTTTTCTTTAAACTATCCCAGGGTGATGACACGTTGCTTTATGGAGCCCCTTTCATTCTTTAGTGCATATGTAAATTTTAAAGAATAAAAAGTAAAACACAGGCAGGTCATTTTAAATGCAGAGCATTTCTTTAACTCACGATGTCACCCGGCGTCCGGCGTAGTAGTAGTCCGCACTGCGAGCGCTCTCGCTTCGCCGCTCGTTCTCCTCTTCGTCGCCCCGGTGTTTCCGCCGGAGCGATTAAAGCCCCTTGATCTTGGGAAAGTACCGACACTCTCCTCCGCGCGCGCGTTTCCTCCTCGATTCTCCTCGCCCGCCGGCGGCACGCGGGCCGCGCGGCGCGATCACGAGCCCGCTTCGGCGCGCGCTCCTGGTCATGGTCTGCCAGCTCGCCACCGGGACGGACGTTACTTTTTTAGCTCTCCCACGAGCCTTTTTTTTTTTTTCACTCCCTATCCAGTATGGCATCCTCTGCCTTTTAATTTATTTTCATCCCTTCTGTACGCACTTTCGAGTGCAGCCCCCCCTCGGGGCTCTGCAAGGGGTGACCTAATTGAAACCCATCATCCCTTCATTTATTTCTTCCTTTATTCTTCTCTCCTCACAACAATGTTTCCTCATTTTCCAATCTCCTTCCTACCTCGTGTCGCCCACCACATCGCTTGATGGGCGACAGCACCTCAGCTGAACTACCCTTGGGGCCAAGTTTGAGCGCCAGCTCCAAGCGGTCTCGAGCGTTTGAACTCCTCCTGAGAGAAGCAAGGAACTTCATCAGGGATGAAGAGGGGAAAAAACAACTCTCACCTCGGAGACGCCCGCGTCGAGCAAGAAAAAGCCCCGCGCAACCAGGCAAGCGCACCCGTCGTGCGGCGACAACACCAGGCCCCGTGAACCCTTTTCCGGCTTTCCCAACCAACCCCGGTCCCTTCTCATCGCTTGGAGCGGCAACGGAACCTGTTGAGAATTCAGCCGCGGCCATCTTGCCTACGCCTGACTCACAAGACCGCCATATTTTGGGCGATTCTGTACCTGCAGACCCAGAAGGGAATAGTCCTTTCTTAGCGGAGGCAGCTTCGCCGGCGCCCCTTCTCAGTACTGGCAGCATTCCTGAGACAAGCATCGAAGGGTCATTGCCCTCGCCCACCACAAGTTCGGAGGCAAACACCTCCTCCACCTCGGGCCTTGACACACCACCTTCCTCCTCTCCCGCCGACTCCACCGCGGAGAGCAGCGCAACAGCTTCGCCGGCGCCCCTTCTCAGTACTGGCAGCATTCCTGAGACAAGCATCGAAGGGTCATTGCCCTCGCCCACCACAAGTTCGGAGGCAAACACCTCCTCCACCTCGGGCCTTGACACACCACCTTCCTCCTCTCCCGCCGACTCCACCGCGGAGAGCAGCGCAGCAGGTTCCCCGCCTGCCCCTTCCTCTACGGCCTCTGACGTCACCAGGTTACCTGGAACAGCCGCAGCCGCCACAGCCAAGAAAGCGGCCCCCCCCTTCCTCCCCCCTCCGACCACGACTGTGGTCCATGGAGGGACAAAGGAGAAGCGCAGCAATCATGCCTCTGTTCCCCTCCCCACCCAGCAGGCATCTCTCCCGACGCCTGTCAAAAAGGGTGCCTCCACAGGCACGCTCCCCAAGTGTCCCTCTCGGCCAAGCTGTGTTTTGGGCCAGGTACGAGCCGAGGACCCCTTCCCCCTCTCTCCCATCTACAGGAGCCCTGAGCGGAACAGCACTATGCGCACCACTCGTCGCAATCCCGAGGCCCCAACCCAAGCTTGTTGACAAACCTTCCCGAGCCCCTGCCCAAACACACACTCCTACACTCACACATGTGGACACAGTCCTCTTCCGCCCTACTGAGAGGAAGGCATCCTTCCGGCCTCTTACGCAGGAGGCCATCTCTGCCTCTCTTGCTCCCATTGATGGAGTTGTGCGTGTGCGAGTTAACTTTCGGCGCAATGTGGTCGCGACCGACGTTGCTCCGGGCACACCCCTAACCACCCTTCTCGCCATTGCCGACATCTGCGGCATCCCAGTGCGAACAAAGAAGGCAACCACCAACACCTGCAGTGGTGTTGTATACAACGTGGACCCTTCCATAGGCAACGAAGACATCATTGCGAACGTTACGTCGCAGCTCCCCATCCTAGAGTGCTCCCGTACTGGCCGGAACATTCTTGTGACGTTCAGCGGGTCCAAACCCCCCGCTGACATCGAACTCTACAAACAGTGCCGCACTGTGCGCCCCTTACGGCCGCGCCCAACTCAGTGCACCCGCTGTGCTCGCTACGGCCACATAGACGTTACGTGCACGTCCACCAGGCGCTGTGTGCGCTGTGGAGGGCCCCATCCCCCCGGCTGAGTGCACTGCTGAGCAGCCGAAGTGTTTGTTCTGTGGCGCAAAACACCTTGCCACGGAACCGCGCTGCCCGCGTTGGCAGGAGGAGCGTCGCGTCCTTGAGCTGCGCAGGGAGTCTACGACGCCTATGTCGCGTAGTGAGGCCCTCGCCCTTGCGCGGGCATCAGAAACCGACGCTTCGGGTAACCCCGCAAAGCACCGAAACTACCGCCCAGTCACTAAGGAACTATCCTACGCAGCCGCCACCGGTGTCACTGCTCCCGCAGCCGCGACCAGCGACAAGAAGGGCTCTGCTATCTCACTCTTGGTGGCAGCACTCACAGCGGCACTGGAGTTTTGGCCCTCCGATTGCCCCATTCGCCCGCTCTGCGCCGCAGCGCTGGCCACCCAACCGGCGCTAATCCAGGATGGCGAGTAACGGTATCCGCAAAACTAGGCCGCGCATACTGCAGTGGAACTGCAATTCACTGCGCCGCCGACAAGCCGAGCTTGCGGCGATCCTTCCCCTGCGCGACTATCACGTTCTGGCCTTCCAGGAAACGTATATTCGCGCGGAGGAGGTATCGTTGCCCGGCTACATCGGCTACAGCAGCCCCACGCAGTGTGCGCGGCCTGATTGCACCAGTGTCCCGTGCGGTGACGCCCACCATCCACCCGGGAAGCCGCGCGCAGCCCTCTACATCCGATCAACGCTTCCTCACGCTCTCATCCCCACGGAACAATATACCAGTGAAACATGTGAGTGTGTGGCGGCTACGGTTCGTGTAGATGGTGTTGACACCTCCATCGTGAGTGTTTATGTGCGCCCAGTCGCTGCGGCCAGCTGCGCGTTTATCCCGCATCTTGTCGCCGCACTCTCGCACGACCACGTCCTCTGCGGGGACTTCAACGCGCACCATGTCAGCTGGGGTGACCCGAGCACCGATGCGCGCGGTCGGGACCTCGCCGAAGCGGTACACAGGGCTGGTCTCCTCGTTCTGAACACTGGGGAGCCAACTTTCTTACGTCGCAACAGCGCTGCCACTGTGATCGACCTGGCCCTGGTGTCGGAACGCTGCTCTTACGAGTGGAAGCGACACTCTGACACGGCCGGGTCCGATCACTTCCCGATCGCGCTCCTACCGTGCCAACCCAGCCGTGGTGCCGTGCGCGAGTACAAGGTCGTGCGGTGGCCGCTCTTCCGCGAGCTGTGCGCGGGCGTCCAGTCCAGCGAGGACTTCTTTGCGCGTATCGCGGACTGTGCCGAGCGTGCAACCACTCGCTGTGTGGTACCCGCTGGAACGCCCTGCCCAGACATTAAGCTCTTAAACCTCCGCGCAGTGCGCCAGCGTGCGCAGAGGCGGGCGCTACGCTCTTCAGGCCCCGGTGCCTGGACAGAGTACAACCGGCTGGACGCCGTGTGCCGACGCCACGCGCAACAACTGCGCGACCGCAGCTGGACGGGCGTGTGCTCCTCCCTCCGTGACCCGCGCCGGCGCCGCCGCGGCTGGCACATCATGAGCGTTATGCTCAACCCAAAGGTGTCTCGCTTCCCTGTTCTCGCCATCGCGGTGGCGCGTGGAATCACGGAATTGGAGCTCGCAGAGCTCATTGCCTCATCCTTCGAGCTCCCTCCTGCTGCTGCCCAGGTCCCTGCGCACACCCTGAACCACACGGCCCCACCCCCTCCCTCCACCCGAACCTGCTCTCGCGGCTGACATTCGCTCCCTTTGCGAGAGGGAATTCACCCTCTCCGAGTTGCAGCGGGTAATCCAAAGGAAGCGCACGCGCAGCGCTCCTGGTGCGGACGGCATCACACACCAGCTGCTGAGGAACTTGGACTCATCCCAGCGGCCTCTCTTGTTAGAGGCATACAACCGAGTTTTCGCTAGTGGAGACCTCCCAGATCAGTGGCGCTCTGCTGTGGTTGTGCCAGTCCTAAAGCGAGGCAAGCCGTCCCGTGAACTCAAGTCGTATCGGCCCATCTCCCTCACATCCGTGGCTGGGAAAACCATGGAAGGAATGGCCCTTCACCGGCTTCAATGGCTCGCGGCAGCCCGCGGCGTCTTTGCGCCCGAACAGTGCGGCTTCCGACTTGGTCGCGCAACAGCTGACTGCATCGCTGCTGTCGTTAGCACCCTTGAACAGGCCCTGCACGATGGGGAGATGGCAATCCTACTCCTACTTGACGTTCAGTCGGCTTTCGACTCCCTCCCCCCACGCGTCCATCATCAGTGCTGTTCGCGCACTCGGTGTCGAGGGCAGACTCTTGAACTATGTGCAAGCCTTCCTCACCGACCGGACGTTTTCTGTGCGCGTGGGGAGAGCGACAAGCTCACCGCGCTCCGTCCACTCTGGTGTACCACAGGGCAGTGTCCTAAGCCCGTTTCTGTTCAACTTGGTGCTCGCGCCGCTCGTGAAGTGCCTCCCAGAAACGGCTGACCTCCCTGTGCGCGCGGTGATCTATGCCGACGACATCGCGCTGTACGTGCGCGGCCCCACTCGAAAGTGCAGTACTGTGCGCGAACGCATCCAGGCGGCTCTCGAGCGTGTTGCTGCCTTTTTGGAGGGCATCGGCCTGGCGCTCTCTCCTGCGAAGACAGAGGCACTCGTGGTTCATCCCAGAGCTGCCCCGCGCCGCCATCTCCCGTGCCTACAGCTTCGCGGTGCGCCGATCGGCTGGCAAAGCTGCGTGCGCTATATCGGGCTCACGATCGACAACCGGCTACGGTGGCTGCCCGCTGTCAAGCGCGTTCGTCAGACGGCCCGTCATGTCGAAACCTGTGTGCGCCGACTCCTCGCCCGTGGTGACGGCTGCACCCCCGCCTTTGCCTGCAACGTCTACGAGGCAATCGCACTTTCGGCAGTGCATTACGCCCTGCCACTGTGCAGTGTACGTGAGGTGCAGCGGCGAGCGCTGGAACGGGATTACCTGCGAGTGATCCGCATGTGCCACGGACTTCCCCGCAGCTCCAGAGTCGCAGAAACACTTGCAGAAGCTCGCGCATGGCCTGTGTCATTAACATCTGACATGCGCGCCCTCTGCCACATGGAGCGCCTCCACCGGGCCCCGGATGCCGGCCCCCGTACTCACCAGACTGCGTGCAGTTCCCAACTCGCGGGTCGGCCGAATTCTTGATTTATACGACAGTTTGGTGGTTGAGGAACCGACGCCCCCCTGCTCACTGGCCCGCCCCACATTGCCGCGAGCCCCTGCGAGTCTCCCTCGAGCTCCCCGGGGTCCGCTCAAAGCGTGTCACCCCTCGCTGTGCCATCGCTCAAGAAGCCGCAGCGCGGATGCACGAGGACCTCGCCGGCAGGACTCACGTCTTCACCGACGGCTCTGTACTACAGGACCACTCTGCTGCAGCAGCCTGTGTCGCCCCCGAGCTCGCCACTAACCTCCAGAGACGCCTGAGCTACCGCGCCTCCTCTACGACTGCCGAGCTGGTGGGTCTGCAGCTAGCTGCCGATCTCCTTCGCGAGTCGCCGGCTGTCACTTGCGCGGCCATCTTCTGCGACTCCAGGGCAGCCCTGCGCCAACTCGTGAGGGAAGGACCGCGGCCCTCCGCTCGCTCAGCGCGTTGCCCAGAGCCTCCTGGCACTTCGTGGGAGTGGTTGCGACGTGGTCCTGCAGTGGCTACCATCCCACGTCGGCATCGCGGGCAACGAGGCGGCGGACGAGCTCGCGAAGCGAGCTCACTCCAACGCGACCCCGCTTACGGGCTACGCAACATCCTTCGACTCGGCGCGCATGAACTTTCGCCGTGAGTTGATGCGTGAACATCCCGACTCGCGGATCGCCGCTGGACACGCCCCACCGCCCTTTCCTGCAACTGGCTTCTCCCGCCGCGATCGCGCGCTCCTCCTCACCCTGAGAACCGGTTCGGCGTGGCCAGCAGAACGTAAGCATCGTCTTCGCGGCGCGGCTGCACCGAACTGTGTGGACTGCGGCGCGGTAGAAACAGTTTCACATCTCCTCTGTGAGTGCCCAGCCCTTGTCGACGCTAGGAAGCGGCTCACAACTGAGTACCGCCGCCACGGTCTGCCCTGTGTGTCCCTACAGGACTTCCTGTTCCCCTCCGGCTACGAGGATCGCCGCCGCGCCGCTCTAGCGGCCCTGATCTCCTTCCTACAAGACGCGAACCTGATCGAACGGCTTTTCTAAGCCGCCCGACCTGGTAAACCAGGCGCTTCTTTCTCCTTCCATCCTCTTCTCTCTTCCTATCTCCTTCATTCCCCACCCCCCCATGAGTGTTTTGGTTGAGGTGTCCTTTACAGAGACAGTTATCGAGCACTCTTCCCCCATTTTCCCTCAATTTCCTCTTTCTTCCCTCTTAAGAATCACTCACATTTCTCGCCGGGGCTACCACGGCCGAGGCGCGTGGATTTCGGGCAACTTGCGCGCCGCAGTAGTTTAGGAAATTTGGAAAAGTCGCAGCGAGACGCGTGTCTAATCTGCCTCCGTTTCGCATGCGTTTGTGTTATCGCGCTTTGGGCATCGTGCCGACGCCATCCGCGTTCCAGCGTTTAAATTGACTTGTAAATGCCAAAGTGTGTTCCGCGATAGCCTGTGCCCATTGAGACGGTGTCTGTCAGTATGGAAATATATGGAACGCGATGCGCGCGTCTCCCTCTTTGCATGATTGCAAACACTAGGCACAGCGACGCTACGCAAGCAAAGCGCGAGCGCTGTAGAGTCCGACGCGACCGGCGTTCGTTTGCGAGCCCCGGCGGCCACCTGGCACAGTGCCAGGGCACGCACGCACGGACGGATGGACAGATGCACGGACAGAGTACGGCCTATTTTGAACCTATTGCGCTCTATATGCGCTCTATGTACGGTCGATGTAAGCAGGGCTTAAAGTCACCCATCATTGGAGGGGGGGGCCCTCATAGAGTGGTAAGATATATACACGCATTAATTGGAACTCGAAGTGGACTATAGAATTGTTCGAATTAGCTGGCGAACGGTAGAATGAACGGACATCGCGCCACACTGCGCGGGCAGAACCCAAAGATGTCTGTTTTCTTCTGGTCGTGCCACATCAACCCAACAATCACGGTTAACTCATTACTAAAAAGATTGAAGAGCTACAATTTACCTGAACAGGGTGCACTACTGCCAAAAAAAAAAAAAAACTCCAGCGCTTGTCGAATGGGTGTCGTCGTGCTGCAGTTGACCACCTGAGGGGGGGGGGCCGAGCCCCTCTCAAAAATTGGCCGCGTATCTGCGTGCTTCGCTGCAAATGTCGTCGAAAGACGATAGTCTTGTGCCGGCCGTACTACTATGTTTTGCCTTGCCTGAGACAGCCTAAAAAACACTAGGGTCTTTAGAATTGCGTACCTATGTATTTTCTAATAAAGAACACACGTCCTGACACTTACATATTAATGTTGTGCCTCAGGAATGCGTAGTATTTGCTTTTTGATCGAATATGTTCACAAATATGAACGCGAACACCAGTTCAAGATGGCTGGGCGTTCAGAAAAAACTTTGGCCGAGAAGCTGAATCGGGTTTACCGACAGACAAACAGACAGGACAGACATACAGACCAAAATTTTTGCGTTTAAGTATCCCAAGAAAGACCCCCCCAGGCACCCCCTGACTTTAAGCCCTGGATGTAAGACGTGTTTTGGTCCGACGGGGACCTACGACAACGGCGACAACGGACATGGTGACAGCCTAACAAGCTTCACTCCTAAAAAATAAACGTTGATGAGCAGGCCGCAAGAATACTTAAAATGGGGCGTTCGGCGACGCTTTGATACGAGCAATAGGATAGGCGACTTAGCTCGCAAAGAACACTGTTCTTTGTCGGAACAAAGTTTTTTCGGCCGATGTTGTGCTGCTTGCGCAAGCCATCGCGCTTGCCTTGGGGTATCATAAAAAGGGCATAACCGTTTGCACTGTTTTTGTTGCAGCCATAGGCGCAACAGCACGGCATAGCGCCCGCAGAAAGCGCAGAAAACTAGGCGCGCGCTACGTTCTTTACGCGTTTAGTTACGCGTATTTACGCGGAGCCTCGGCGCAAAATGGCGCGAGCGAAAAAGAAAAACACAAGCAAGTGCAAGATCCACGCGTCTCCACGGGCAACCGCGAAGGAGACCAATGACCGTGCAGAAAAAGCGGCGGAGAACGAGAGGACGCCAAAGGGGCGATGAGGGAGAGAGGAGGTCCGGCGCGCGGCGGCGAGTACAAAGGATGGCGGTACTTTCCCAAGAGATCAAGGGGCTTTAGGAGCGATTAAGGTCCCTAGATAAAACAAGTTTTTTTTATCTAGGGACCTTAGGAGCGATTGGCCTGTGATGCCATCTACCGTGCACAACATTCAACAAGTTCTGTAGATGCGATGTAAAATGGAGCATCTCATGGCGGCGGGTATGTCCTTCGTCCTGCGTCGCTCTGTCGCGGCGTCCGCATAAAGGCCTGACCACACCTGCCCGTTGCAGCGCGTCAGCGCGTGGCTTTTTGACGCGGCGTCGCGCCCTCTCTCTATGGAGAGAGAAGGCATGCAGCTTCGCATGGCTAGACGCCTTCTCTCCCCATAGGGAGAGGGCGCAGCGCCGTGTCAAAAAGCCACGCGCTGACGCGCTGCAACGGGCACATGTGGTCAGGCCTTAACAGCTGCGAGCGCGCGGGGCGCGCCAATGAAATTTCCGCCACCTTCCTACGTAGGATTTAAATGCAAAGCATTTCTTTAACTCACGATGTCACCCGGCGTCGGCGGCGTGGTGGGGACCGCGCCCCACCACCACCATTAAAAATCCTCAGATTAAAAATCCTCAGCCGGGGCCGGAGGGGGCTCTGCCCCCCCGTAAAGCCGTCCGGGGGGGGGGGGGGCACGAGCCCCACTGCCCCCCCCCCGTAGCTGGCGCTTCTGGACAGCGCGCATACTGAGCGGAAACACGTGATGGTCGCCATCTTGTGCACTTGCGCTGCTCAAGGAGTACTTCAACCCCCCTTGGCACTGCTGCATTTACTGGCGCAACAGCCGTGGTGTTAGCCGACGCAATCCAATTCAATATCACTGGCAACGCTGCAGCCACGCTGGTAACGTTAGGTTTCCGCAAGCGATGCGCAATCCTCAATGCTCTAACGGTCCTGGCAGCGGATAGAGGTGCATTTTGGTTGTCGCCTAATAAAAGCGTGTATAGTCGGTGACAAGCTAAGAATAAAAAAGTAAACTCTACCGCTGTCCATTTGTATCATGCGCGTCCAACTACGGCCGCTCTTTACCATGACGTAACGGTTGAGACGAACCAATGAAAAATGCAACATGGCGCCGTTCGCGACGAGAGGCGAGGTACCGCTGCACCGAGACCGAGAGCAGTTAATTCGATTTTCTGTGGTGTCTCTTTCTACCAGAAGAAGCTCTTTCCTACTGTTATCCTCACGTACGTAGCATCATCGTCGCCGGTCGTCATTCGATGCAGTAGAAGCTTGCGACTATGCCGCGTTTGAAGTGCACCGAAGCGGCAGCTAGCAGCTCGGACGCTCTATCGCGTTCCGTCGTTTCGGCATCGTCAAGTTGCATCACGGCGTGTGTTCCTTCCACCGCTCGGATGCACGAAGCATATCACCTGAGTGTCACCGTATCGGCGATTGTCGCGTTCATTCGCGTGCAGTGAGGTGAAGTCGGAATGTGCGCGTCTGTGCCCGATTACCGTCTGCAAAAGCCATAGCATTAGCGTTGTCACATGTGCGTGCGTGTGTGTGTGTGTTACTTGGAGCTCGCAACGTGGGAATCTTGGTGTGCGTCGCTATGAATGGCGTATGTGCGGACGAAGCGAAAGAGAAAGAGAGCGACCATCATAACCCGTTAGCGCACCACAGTGCGAAAGTAAACAAACCAGGTATGGAGAACATGCTGGGCTGTGTGCATTATAAGGAGATAATTGTGGTCATGCGGTGCATGTGTGATTATGTGACGTATGTCACCAGCCCAGAATGATGTGCTAGGTCGAAGTGCCCGTCGCGTAAGTCTCACGCCCGATGCACGAACGCCTTGCATGAAAAACGCCGCGCGAGGTAATCGTTGTCTACAAACAGTGAAGTGGTGCACGCTACATAATATCGCTGTGACACAGGAACTTTCGATTGCATGGATCGCGACTGCAACTTAAGTGACGCGGCTAAAACTATCATTGAGTAAAAAAAAATGGTTTATAATGGCGCTGCATCCTACTTCACGATATCATATTCGGAATTCTGCTTTTTTCTAACGTGCGCTTTCTGTATTTTGTGTGTATTGTGTGCATATATTACGCAGTGATAATTTGTTTATCTTAAACTACAGTGGACTCTCGTGAAGCTTATAGTCTGTAGACCTTTCTTTTAAATGCTTACCCTTCTTGTGATGCACGTCTTTTTTGTATGGTGTTTTGGCTACTCAATTTTTCATTTTTACATTTTCTATTTTTATTGTCTGTGTCCTTTTCCTTTTTCTGTCTCTCCCTGCTTGGAGGACGATGCTATAAAAGCGCATCGAAGCTTCGTAAATTGTGCCTTGATAAAGATCGGGCTGCGATTGACACGTTGACAAATAAACTGTTTCTTTTAGAAGCGTCTATCCTTTTGCTGTTTGCCTTACGACAGTTGAGAGACACACATACATAGAAGGTAGGGGCCCCTCTTCCATCAAAAACTTGGCCCCCCTGCCGTAATGCCCACTGGGGCGATGCAGGTATGTAATAAATAAATAAATAAATAAATAAATAAATAAATAAATAAATAAATAAATAAATAAATAAATAAAAAGTTGAACATTCAAGGGCTGAAGGAGTCGTGGCAGCGCCAGTAAAAGTTGTCGAAGCCAGAAACAATCTCACGTAAAGCTTTTAGTCACTGCCGCTTTAGCCGCGTACATCGCCTTGGCGTAAACTTAACGGCATGTATCCAATGACCCGCACAGCTAAGCACCATGAGCGCTACGCTCTTTTATTTCGTTGAAGCGTCGTCAAATGAAGCCTTGTCGTTTACCTCAAACACGATGACAACCACGGCCACTCCAGACGCAAATATGGTATTCACGGCAACACAAGAATCGAAATTCGCGAAGGCAATCTCAGACCACCTCGCCATTCTTCGCTTTGAGTCGTAGTTGCCATAGTTACCGCAGACAATGAAGAAACCTGGCGGCGAAAGTTTCGTAAAAAAAAAAAAATGCGAACGACCTTATTAAATGTAATTAATGTCCCTGTGTCATTTTGTGAAACCGTAAAGAAATGATTCCTTTACAATAAATTTTACGTTAAATGCGGCATTCTTTGTTTTAATGCTATAATAGGCGCTGCGCAGAAACGTCGCCTTTGTGATGTACATTACTTTTTTGTAGACTCCGAGATGACCGCGGTTGGGGATGCGATTTAAACAACAGATATGTTGTTAAGCTGACGCTGAACGCCGTGCGTTCACAATTTTTTTACCTAGCTTCACTTTTTTTATTTCAATATCAACGCAGTACTGCAAGATAATGTTTCTATGCGTCAAAATTATTGTCATTGTTTAGGAACTCCTTCATTTCTATCGCGGAGGCATGCAAAATATGAGCAATGCGGCCTTGTGGGCGGAGCTTATATTTATTCTTAGGCTGTCACCGACTATAGTATGGTTACAACAGTGCCACAATTGTTGTACCGTGCGGTGCGTTTATCGTGATAGCGTCAATGCAGCGAGGGTTCTTGGTGCATCACCCGCAACGCTCAACTCCGCAACAGCGAGCTGCTATTTTGCTTCTACTAAGCGGTGCGCGCTTGAGTATCGTCCCGCACAACGATCGGCTTAAAAGCGTGCAGTAGGCTTAAAGTAGCGCCATAAGCGTGCGCAGGGTTCCCCTTCAGGGGGGGGCGATGGTTCGTTGCAGCGCACCCCTCCCCTATGAAGTAAATGTATAGGACCGACTTTGCGCCCCCCTCCTCTTAGGTAACGAGGGGGCGGCCGCCCCCTCTGCCCCCCCCTCGTGCGCACGCCTATGAGTAGCGCTACGCGACACGTGTGCCGGAGCGCACAGCTGAAGACACTCATTGCGGTAAGGTTGTGAGCGATAAGTCATACTGGCGCGTTCGTCGGTGGCCGCCTTCGTTCTTTCCCTATGCTTACCCGTAAAGGCATCGCCGCAATCGCACGGAAGTATCCGAGTATCTTCAGCTATCTGCTCGTGCACACGTGTGGCGTAGCGCCACTTTAACCTACCGCACGTCTCTAATAGCCGGCGACTACCTGAGCGCGCTGGGCCGCCGATCGCTGCCGCCCCGTGCGGTACCGTGTTCACTGCGCACCGCTTTGCAGAAACGAAAGCAGCTCGCTGTTGCGGAGTCGAGCGTTGTGGGTCGCGGGTACCGAGAAACCTCGCTGCATTGATCACGCTAACCGCGCGCGTACGGTACAGTAAGCGTAGAGCTGTTGGTAACCACACTGCACGCTTTCATTAGGCGACAGTCCAAACGCGCCTCCGTCCGCTGTCAGGACCGCTAGAGCATCGCTTGCAGAGAGTTCGTCGTCGTCGCGTTAACACAACAGGCTTCTCGCCGCATCTGTGCATGGTCTGAAGCGAAGTGGGCGAAGCGCTGCACGCAACCAGTGGAAGATCGGCTCCCTGCTACCGTACCGCATTTCAAAAAAATTGTGTCAGTTTTCGTAGCAGATCGCGGAACACATTTATCGCGGACAGCCGATTATGTCCGTTTCGTCGCTGCGTTGGCTGCTTATCCCGCACTCCGCAGTAGTTTCGAAATGCTCCTTGTTGTCGCCACCGCGTGCCATCGGACGGTCGTGCGAGAGTGCCAATCATTTCTGAACTTTGGCAAAAAGAAAGAAATGGCTTTGTGGTGGGCACTTAAGGCAGTAATTGCTGTGGCATTGTATTTATTCCTTTTTTAGCGGCGATAGCGCACGTAGAGATGCAAATTGGTACTTGGTGGTTAATGCATACTACCAGTGGCGTAGCCAGGGGTTGGCAAACCGGGCACGTGCCCCCCCCCCCCCCCTCCCCCCCGAAATTTCTTTCGCCATAAGCATACGGAGCACAAAATGACACTCGACCTCATTCGCCTGCTCGGCCCCCACTTCAGATGGAGGTGCCCCCCCCCCCCCCCCCCCCCAAAAAAAAAAATAAAATAAATTTCTGCATATGCCCCTGCATACTACGTGTTTATTTTGTGGGCTTGCTCCCTCTGAATAAATGATTATGCAGACTGAGGGAACATTAAACTGAATTAAAGCTAAATTTTCTTCCTCTGTGTGTATCATGAAAAGCACGTGCATGCTCCAAACACAGAGGTGGCTGCTCCAAAAGCAGATTTTTCCTGCTCCAATGGCTGCTCCAAAATGGTGGAAGGCATTCCCACCACTGCTCACCTGTTCAATCAGCATATCATGCATTGTGGGCAGCGAGTGCCTTAGCCCACTCCTTGAGAAACTCGCCAGGCTGGCGCAGGCTTATGAGACATGCAGTGATGTGATAGCTGCGCCAATTGCGCCACACTGCGCCAAGAGGTGAAACCTGCTACTTCCTGCTACATCTTGGCAAAAGTTTCATTATTTGTGCCAAACATGCACCAAGACGTCGTTTTTGCATTGTTTCGATGAGAAACGAGACGACAGGCGCTAGAAATCCATACGTTATCCCTGCAATTTCGAGTGGTCATTGCGGTAGACAGGAAAGTGCTATGTCGTTGAAGTAGTTGCTGGGCACATGCCTTCGAAACAATTTCAACTCGCCCTTGCTGTGAAACTTACTGCGTTAGTTTCCTATTACAGTAAAATCTCCGTTAATTCGTCCCCCCGTTTATTCGGAATTTCGGTTAATTCGGCCACGGCGTCTGGTCCCGTCCAAAATGTGCATTGTTCTATGATTGAAAACTCTTATTAATTCGGGCAGATTCGACGGCGCTTCGGTTAATTCGAACTCCCGACCGAGGTCGGGTCACGACAGGGAAGCAGCGGCGGATTCCGCCGCGGCCGCGCTTCGAGTCCGAAATCGACGGCGCACCTAAACAACTTCCGAGATCGGATCGTGGCCTCCGAGATTTAAAACGAAGTAGGAATAAGCTCTACATCTCAGAGGCACAAAAAAAAAAAAAGCATGGCGCTGGTTTTCAACCAAATGAAAGGCGCATCGCTATTGTCATCAGCAACTGGCAAACCGGGCAACGTTACTAGATAGAGGCAGTTGGAAAACTGCACGGGATCGCCACGGAAGCGGCGTGGCCGCTCGCTGTCTTCCAAAAAGTGGGGGGCGCTGCGATCGTTTTGCGCCCTGATTACGTGACGTGACGTGTTTCGCGTCGTGCGTGGTAGGTGTTCTCTGTCGCTGCTTCGTCTGCTCCGCGCGACGACAGCTGCGCGTTCGCAATTCCGCTTGCGAGCCGGCAGACGCGGCCGACGCGTGAACTTGCGGCGCTGCTTTTCCATTTTGCTTCACTTGCCATGGCCACCGGGATCGGCTACGGCAACACAGCATTGCTCCCATTGGCGCATGGTATAGCTGTTATTAAGCGCACTTCAACGAAGACAAACGAGAAAGGAACACAAGACAAGCGCTTACTCGCAACTGAAAGATTTATTGAAAAGGGAAGAATATAAACATAGGCGTGCGCAGGGTTCCCCTTCAGGGGGGGGGGGGGGGGGGGGCGAAGGTTCATCGCAGCGCCCCCCCCCTCCCTATTAAGTCAATGTATGGGGCAGAATTTGCGCCCCCCCTTTCTTAGGTGACTTGGGGGGGGGCGGCCGCCCCCCTCTGCCCCCCCTCGTGCGCACGCCTATGAATATAAATACACAAAACAAGAGATCAACGCATGCGTGTCAAGGCAAAAGGACAGCCATGGCAAAACGTGAAGGGTGTGGTAACCTCCATACTCACCGTAGTCGAGACTACCGCGGGTTCAGGCTTAGCGAGCCACGGGGCCGCGTATACCGTCGCCTGCTTACGTATTGGGCGCGAGGACATACCGTGGCGCCACCATGCGGAGGCATCCCTGTGACGTGCAGGGTTGGATTGCCCCGCCAGCCGTCTCGCGCACAGCCCGCAGCCGCTTTCGCGTCTCCTTATTTTATGATTCTTGTTGTACTTCACTTCGAAGAAATCAGTAAAGTACTGCTGTGGCTTCTTCACTGACTGTACGAAATGCTAAACAACTACTCCGAAAAAATTTTACGCTTCTCACAAAGCCTGATTGCCGGCGTCGTCTGCTATGGTCCGAGCGCACAGCTTTTGTAAAGGCTAACGAGTGATTCTGTGTCGAATTGAAACATCAAACAGGCATTAACGCGCGCTTGCGGCAAAGGAACACATTTTTGCTGCAAGAAATGAGCACAGCCGTGCTACATCATTCATCGCAGGTTTGCATCCAAAAACGGGTCGTGGTTGACACGACAAGCATGCGCAAATTTACATTCCTGTTTAGCACACCGCAAGCGGATTCCCCGCTTTTTGGAAAGAAACCGAGCATTCTTACAGCTGCATGCAGCCGCAACTTTTCTGTTGGTTGGAGGCAAACGCAAGAGAGGCACACGCACGCACGTGGCTCATTCAGAGTTGTAGCTATAGGTAAAATTTCACACGAGCAAAATCTTCTCTGCGGCACGATCTTAATCTGTTGCCCCTTATTGCGCAAATTTTCGACGGTTGTCACACGGTGCACATTCGCTCGCAATCGAGCCACACAGGGGGTGAGAATTTTGGATGATTGGATCAGTTCTACAGCTTCTACAAAGGGGTCAATCGCAATCGAAAAATGCGATCCCGACCGGGCTCGATCACGATAGCAAATGCACCGTGTGCAAGCCGGCCGTATTACTTTGCGTCCTTTAATGAGCATGCTGCGAGGTCTTACTTACCGTGATCTAAATGACAATTTCATGTTTGAGTGAAAATACCAGTGTCCAGAGCTTCATTCATGAGCTGTATGACATTTCGTGGCAGCTGTTGGAAGGGGAATCATTTTTCGAAGCTGACCACATTTTCGCTTGTAGCTCAAAATAACACAGAGAGGAACAAGTGCCAATGGCTGTGGGCGCATTCTACAGACGTAATCTACAGGCAAGGAACCCCGTGAGCTGAATTTGCGGACGGAAACCCGTGTGGTCGGGAACACACATGAGGAGAACTAACATGGACACCCGGGGAGGAGGGTGGCGCAGACTGTGGTAAATGTCACCTCGGCGAGAGAAGTAACTTTTAGCAAAGACTCAAGCGGCACATGTATAACGTAAGAAAAAAGCTTTCGTCGAACGCGCTGGCCGAACACGCAGAAGCAACTGGCCACGAAATAGACTGGAATAGGGTAAAGATAGCGGAAAGGGAAAACAACTGGACTTTTCGGCTTTATTTTGAATCTCTGACAACTCAGACAACGGCGCACATTCTTAAAAGTATTGACGGCAACTTCCCACTGTACGCATGTTGCTACGTCGTATTTTAAAACATACATAACCGAACTGTTTCCACACTCATTTTTCGTTGCGAACGAGGCTCCCGTGCGGAAACTGAAACTTTCTGCTTTTATGTGAACGTTCGTGCTCGATGTCCATTTTAACGCGGTGAGCTTGGAATAAAATCAAGTAAAGACATGCGACAGCGGCATCATGCTCTTGCAAAGCAGGGTAGGGGTAAAAGGGAAAGCTCACGTACGCCTGGCTCCTTCGCGTACGGTGCGCACTGTGGCACGGAGCAGAAGAGTACCACACCGCCGATAACATTTACTGCTCTTTTCAGGATTTTGTAGTCTCCAGAAGTTCGCACACACGAAGTGAGAGCAAAACAACGCCGTTGAAAAGTGAAAACACCGCGAAGTCGTGGTTAAAAACAACGCATTCAACCGTCCGCTTCCCTTCGCCAGAGCGAGCCGAGATCACGTGATCCAACCCTGTACGTCACAGCGATTGCAGCGCCCGCGCCTCCAGTGGTGGGCCTCGCGCCCATGCACCGCTCCGCGCGCGCTCCACTAGGGAAGCGCTTAGCGCCGCGCGGCAAAACACAGTGTTCGATCTAACAACACACAAACACTTTATTGCCTTTGGCGGCACCCACAACACAGTACAACGTCCGCTCCCGGGACGCGGGGAGCAAAGGGCTCCCGCACGAGGACGGTACAGTAAAAGGGGAAACCGCGAGCACGTCGCAGCTGGCAATGGCGAGCTTTGACACGCCGCTCGGGAAAAGGTCCCGCGCGGCTATGCTGCGCACTCTCGCGATGACCACTGGGCCTGGTCGCGAGAGTTAGGGCAAACCTCGTACGCGTCGGCCTCCGGCAAGTGCGGCTCGGCGTAGTACGACCACGCACGAGCACTAGGCACCGCTCTTTGGCTTATCGTACGGAACCGGAGCTAGCACAAAGGTAAACACGCCTGCCAAGGATGCCGAGGCACCCAGGCAGGCTACAGTCCGGCGATTCCCAAAGGGGACGGCGGACGGGAACGAAAACACGTGCTTACCCTGCGCTGCCCGAGGAGAGAGAGCTTTCCCGGCGCGCACGTGACTCGGTCTCGCCGCCTCTCGAGACCACGCGAGACCACGCGCAGCGCCATCTATCGCCATGCGCTGTCACGAGAGCAAGGGAGAGGGAAAGGGACCGGCAGAACGGCGAATTGCCCGCGCAGAGGCTGCGGGCGCGCCTCAGATCCCCACAAGGGTCAGTTAACTAAGGCAGATATATCCTCCTGGCTTCCAGAGTGAATTTAGTATCACGGATTTTTTTTTTTAATTTGGAAAACGCTACTTCTGAGTGCAAAGGCGGAAAGTGTCACGTAGTTTTTCTGCATTTCATGTTACTTGGCCGCAGTATATTGTCCAACATATTGAACAGTGGGGCTCTGGGGGGGGGGGGCGTTTTGGGGGAACAGAGGGTATGGGTCACACAAATATGTGCTTTTGAGTGTTTTTCTAGTTCTTACGAACAGAAATTGATGCTTAAGTACGCGTTAACACATCCGAGAATTGGTAGCACAATTGACCCACTGCCTAGGCGGCTCCCGTAAAAGTCGCTCGCGCTCAGTCGCGCCATTTCCAACAATCCTGGAAAGGCGAGAAACGCCGCAACTTTGCCCATACTTGCTAAATGGCAGCACGGGTCTCAGTAGCAGCTAAAAACGTGCTTCCAAGGAGGAGCCAAGCGCTTCGAAAGCAGTTGTGCGCTGAGTTCCATTGTCCAATATATTGGACAAATTCCCATTGCTGGAACTCAGGAGGATATATCTGCCTTAGTTAACTGACCCTTCACGTTTTGCCATGGCTGTCCTTTTGCCTTGACACGCATGCGTTGATCTCTTGTTTGGTGTATTTATATTCTTCCCTTTTCAATAAATCTTTCAGTTGCGAGTAAGCGCTTGTCTTGTGTTCCTTTCTCGTTTGTCTTTGTTGAAGTGCGCTTAATAACAGCTATACCATGCATATCAACCAACTAGCCCAAATGTCGATTCTCTTCCCATTGGCGCGTTGCCGATGCTCATCGCGGAGGCGATGCACCAGGACCGCAAGCTAGGACGCACGAAGAGTAGGCGCTAGTGACGCGTTGCGCGTTTCTCACGGCACGTGAGGCATGAAGCAAGATGGTACAGCAGCGCCACTAGTTCTTTTGTCGACCGTCGCGTCCACTTAGGAGAGCAAGCGTCTATGGGGAGCTGCGAAACTTTAAACATTGGGCCAGTTGACCGTTTTAGAGGACATTTGCATGGTTTCCTCTAACAGTGTGCGCGGACTAAGTCACCTGCAGGAACTCCGCAAAATTGTGACTTCCTCGCACATTGTCTCCGCGAAGCAAACCGCGATCACCGACTTTTTTAAGAAATAAAAGTTTGATGGTGTAGGATACATTTTTCAAGTGTTTTGAACGTACTCACGATAATTCGTACCCTCGGTTAATTCGGACATTTTCTCCGGTCCCGTGAAGTCCGAATTAACGGGGTTTTACTGTACTACTAGACCATACTGTGAGATAACATTAATGAGTTCCATAAAATATTTTGTAACGGTTGTGTCAGAGAATAGTAATAATGTAAAGCATTTGACAGTGTGAATCACGAAATACTACTATCTAAACTTTATAACTATGGGATACGCGGTACAACATTAGATCTTATGCGAAGTTATTTAATAGATCGTTTTCAGTACGTTTTACTCAATCAGGTGACCTCTCCACATCTTAAAATACAGACTGGCGTACCGCAGGGATCTATACTTGGCCCGGTATTATTTAACATATACATTAATGACCTCCCAAGCATTTCGCCAACACCGAACATAGTCATGTATGCGGATGACACTAATCTTTTCTTTTCAAGTACATCCCTGCAACAGATTAAAAAAGAAATGAACGATTATTTAGATTTATTGTCTGACTGGCTGCACTTAAACAAACTTCAATTAAGTGTTACCAAAACTAAGTATATAATATTTAAACTGATAAATAAACCAGTGCCTCTAAATATTACTGTTTTATTTAAAGGAAAGCAGATAGAACAAGTAGCAATGCAAAAGTTTTTGGGGGGTATGGCTTCAAGAAAACCTCTCTTGGGACAATCACATTAATAAGCTCAGCAGTGACCTTAGTAAAGTAGCAGGATCTATGTAGTAGTCTTATACCAACATCATTAACGAAAGCATTGTGCTACGGCCCTTTTTTATTCAAAACTCAGTTATTGTGCATTAGTCTGGGGAACAACAACTGCAAAAAATTACGACAAATTAGTAAAACTACAAAAAAGGGTCATCAGAAGTTTCGAAAACTATCGTGGTAGACCGCAAGACTTACCCACACACAATCTATTTGATAAACACTCATTAATAAAAGCAAATCAAATTTACTATTATAGATTACTTCTGCACATAAAAAGGCAAAGACTCCATGTTAGTAGCCTACCGATTTCATCTCCTCAATATCAATTACACCATCAAACGAGAATGCCACCACTCATGCGAACAAACTATGGACGTCAGGACCTACAGTATCAAATACCCTGGTTATTAAACATTGTTGAGAATGACATCGACTTTCATGCGCCCCACTTCAAAGAATTTATAAAAAACTTTCTCTTACGTTCTTTGATAACTTATGAGTAACTTTTTAACTACACTGTTTATGCATGTTTTTATTTTACTCTTTCTGCCCGGTTTGTGCTGCAGTTCGAACCTTCATAATTTAATACATAAAAATATATATTCCTGAAGTGTTTGTATGATATGTTCCTTTCCTTGGAAAGTTTCTATATGTTTCATTTCATGAGGTGTTTGTATGTTTGTTTCCATGAAGTGCTTGTATGATGTCGATTGTATTGCTTTATTTGCAGTTAAAATATGTACATGCATGTTTATTTGAAATGTTTGGATGCTTCATTGTTGTACGCGCATAAAAACCATCTACATGCATGCCGAATGCCCATAGGAGTAAGAGCCTTTGTCAGGCCATATGGCCTTATGATAAACTTCAAAGTTCAAACTTGACTGACTGTAATAAGACACAGTAATTCAGTATGTGCATATGGAACCGACCGTTTATTTAACTTTTTTTTAATTTGTAGTGCTAGTTGTTCTAGTTTACTTCTAAAATATTTCATGCAGGGTATCTATGTTTTAAGGCCATACAATGGGCAGACTTTATGAACAATGCCATGTTCTGTGCAGTGCAGGCCCGTAGCTAGGAATTTTTTTATTTGGGAGGATGGGGGGTGCACTTGTTGTAGGCCTTGAAAAACACCTATTTTTTCCTCTGTAAAACACCCACCTCCATCCGAACTTCGGGGGGGGGGAGGGAGGCAGGCCCTAGGGCACCACCTTGGCTACGGGCCTGATATAGTGACCGTTACTCTGCTGAGAAAGCATGGTGTCCCAGTATTCCGGGTCTCCCTTTCCAGAGGTGCACTGAGGGACAGGGGTGGAGCCACGTTTGCTTTTGTTGTTTGTTTCCTGACGCCATTTCCGTTTCTCTTTATTATCTTCATTTTCTTTTTCCGTATGCAGCGGCTGCATGTTTCTGAAGTCATTCTCGTTGCTTTCTTCTTGTGTTTTCTTTTTCGCGCGCGGGTAGGGACAGCACTGTGCGTCGCGTGGACTGGCGTGGAATCGACAGCGCCGATGGGCATACACGGGCGCATTTGATCACAAGTTTGATGACGACTTAGTCTGAGGTGTGGCTGCATGATCACTTTTAATTGCAATTTGGCTAACTTCCGAGCCGAACTAGATTCGTCTCTGCCCTGATCGCAATCAAAATTGTCCACGCGACATCGCTATGGTGTGAAAGCAAGCTCGATGGCACGCAGAAGTTCGAGCCATCGTGGTGACAGCTGTTTGACGGTGGCAACAAAATGATACACAGAAATGATACATGGTTTGTTGCTTTTGTTCCTTCAACATTGCTCGATTTATTGTCCGTGTTCCTGCGACGCACGGATAAAGAATGGATACGACATACGACCAGCCGTTGTTCCAGTGCGTGTTTTATATCAAAACAACCGATCGTGTACTGGTACTGGCACGACGGCCGACGCTTTATCACGGATGCGGTCGACATTGGGCGCATTCTATTTGAAGTACTGACTTCTCCAGCACTCATTAACTAATGCTCCACTCACCCAGCTAACTCGTCTAGCAGAAAGACAAACGTAGAACTTTATTTAGATCCCGAGGAAAGCTATCGCTCAAGGCGGTAGAGCAGCGGGCCGCTCCCCCCACGTCGGGACGAGTAGGCTGAGCCCCAACCTGACGCCGCGTCGTGGGCCCTCTGGTCGGCCCTGAGTTGATGCAGAAGTTCTATCTCCTTAGTGCACAGCTCCATTCCTCTTCGGTCATGCGTTGAGAACCCTGTAATCAGGGGCTCCGCCAGAGCATGTGAATTAACGTACGAGTGGCAGCTAATTTCACTCCAGAGTTGGTTACTGAACTAAGTTGAAGTCTGGCGAATGCTCTAGCGTGTCCAGTTTCCAAGACAGGTTCTTCGGGAACACAGGAGGCTTAATTATGTTTGTAATCACGACAAGATGTTTGGAAATATTATGTTCGCCTCCAATGACCTGCATATCCACTGTCATAACTTGCCGTTACCACGATAATGGCTCGAACTTCTGCGTGCCATTGAGCTTGCTTTCACATCATATCGTTGTCGCCCGGACACCTTTTATCGCGATCAGGGCAGACACGGACCTAGTTTGGCTTGTAAGTTAGCCAAATCGCGTTTAAAAGTGACCATGCAGCGGCACCTCAGTTGTGATCAAACCTGCGATCAAATGCACCCGTGTATGCTCGTCAGCGCTGTCGAGTCCACGCCAGTCCACGCGACGCTCAGTGCTGTCCCTACCCGCGTCAGAAAAAGAAAACAAAAGAAAGCAATGAGAACCACTTCAGAAACATGCAGCCGCTCGGCGCGGAAAAAAAAATGAAGAAAAAAAAAGAGAAACGGTAATGGCGTCAGAAAACAAACAAAAACAAAAAGAAACGTGGCTCCGCCCCGGTCCCTCAGTGCACCTCCGGAAAGGGCGACCCCTATAAAATATCATGAAAATGCCAGAAGAAGAAGAAAGAAGACTTCTCCCTGGCGCGAACGCGTGATACTTCACTTCTTCTAATAAACCGTTTTGGTTCGAAGCAGTCACTGGTCTCGATCGTCTTATCAATGGTGCCGTGAACCAGAATACTACCTCCCCGCTGGCAAGAAAGGTCCACCTGCCACGGAGCAGCAGAGAAGAAAACGGCGGAGGAGCAGAGGATTGACCTGGATCGAGCGACAAGACCACGGTGGACAGCATAAGCATCGGAACGGATGACTGCCAAGTAAGGTGTCATTGTTACCTGCCTAGAAATGAGCAAGGAAGTCATAACGAAGAAAAGGAAGGCGCTTCACTCTCAGATCACGCAGCTGATCAACGCTGCAGAGCAGCAAATTTAATGATGGAGCTAACTGTTGTGTCGTCGCTAGCGGCTCCGAAGAAGCAGCAGAAGAACGGCACGAACAGCGGGCACGCGGAACCGACGCGGCCGGCGGGACGCCGGCTAGCCCGACACAACGGGGTTGGCGCGAAGCGCCGAAGAAAACGTCTACTCGAGACGGATGCTCGTCACACACTCTTTTATTTACAAAGCGCCAGCATGCGCCTAGCGGCGCGGAACAGAACACGCATGCAGAGCGGCGCCCTCTGGCATGCGCAAAATACAAAGCAAAACCGAAACAAGGACACAACATCATCTCCCCCCTCAAAAAGAAGTTCCTTATCCACAAGTAAAACACACAGCGCAAGAACAATGCGTGCAACAATGAACACTTGGAACACTCAAGAACACCAATCCTGAACCACACAGAGCACAAGAACAGTTGCAAGCACCAACAACCAAGCACATTATACAGGGAATGGCACCCCCCTGGGGCAAGAGAAACTGTTCGTAACCGGAAGCAGAATCACTACACCACATCATCCCCTCCCTTCAGAGAGGATGTCTGCACATTCACTGAAGCACTTAATTCTACGGCGCCATTTCCACGAAATCTGTCGGAACTGCATTGGCTCGCGACAGTCCGGCGGAGCAGAAGCAGCACAACCGGTCGCTGAACGCTCCCTTTGCTCGGTAGAAAGCCTCTGCCGCCGGCCTCCGAAGCGACCTGTCGAACCGCGCACTTGATGGGGAGGCACAGGTGCCCCAGACGCAGTTGCACTGCAGACTGCCGGAACGGGCACAGTCGGGGCTGGCACGACAGGTGGACGCACCTTCGAAGCACGAAGAGAAGCAGCAACCTCCACAGAAGCATCCACAGTCGCAGGACTCACCGCCGGAGCATGCACAGCCGCAGGCATCACGGCAGTAGTAGGCACAGTAGGAGGACGCACCGCTGGGACACGAACAAGTGAAGCATGGGCTGAAGCAACAGACCCAACCTGAGTAGGCATCGCCGGAGTAGAAGTAGTCGCATTTTGACCCGGAAGGTCCGGCATGGCCTTCGTAGCAGCAGAAGCACTTCCAGTCGAAGAAATCACATCGTTTTCTTTCGCGACGACTAGCGGAGACGCCCAGTCGGAAGCAGAGACGGGCTCGATGCTTCCGCTGGCTTGCAGGCAAGACAGTTCCGCAGAGACATTCAGAACAGTGACCGTTTTGGTCTGCTCAGTGCTCGAAGGAGCAGTTGAAGAAACTGGTTGCAGAAAATGTGCAGGACAAGAATGCATACGGACTGATAATGTCCGATTTTTCCGCATGCAAGACAAGTGCGGTTTCTCGCAGGACACTGCACAAAATTGGCCAAATGCCGAGACGACCCGCAACGGAAACAATGTGCGGTTGACGTTTGTGAAGAATTCTGTGGACGCGAGCTAAAAGCTCGATCCTGACACGGAAAGAATGAATTCGGTGGCATGGAATCGTCATGTTGACCGCCACGGAAACACTGTGTAGGCGGGCGTCCCTGTTGAGCGCCGCGCCGAGACGAAGAACACGAGCCGCCACGTTGGCGCGTCTCATGAAACCAAGAAACGCTGCCTTGCCCCCCCGCAGCGGAAAGCTGCTGCATCGTGTGCGGCGCGAATTGCTCCAATTGGGAGCGAATCAGTTCATCCTCTCGTGCTATTGAGAGGGCTTCGGAAAGTGAAATGGCGGAGCCTTTTTGAAGAAGTCCGCAGCGGACGTTTTGTGAAGTCACGCCAATGAAAAGTTGCTGGCGAATCATGTCGCCCTCGAGCGCGCCGAACCCGCAAGACGCGGCGAGTGATCGCAAACTTGCAATGAAATCGGCGACTGGTTCGCCCGGCAGTTGTCGCCTTTCTTGAAACTTCGCGCGTGCGAGATAATCGCACGAGGCATCTCTGAAGTGCTCGTCGAAGAGAGCGAGCGCGCCTTGAAACACATCGCCCGACGCGTTAGCTGCTTCCAACGTGTAGTAGAGACGCAGCCCAGCGCGTCCCAGTGCATTTAACAGCAACGTTTTGCGACGCTCTGGCTTCTTGGTATGATCCCCGACGGCGTCCGCGTAGGCCTGGAAGATGAGCTTCCACTCGGGCCATGGAATCGGCGGGTCGCCGGGCGTTGCAAGAAACACGGGAGGCAGAATAACAGACGCCATCTCAGAAAAATTGAAATAGAAGGAAGGAGACGAAAGCAGGAGAACTGTGGATACGTGGAAACATTAGCAGGAAACGCTGGCCGCGTTCGAGAAGCAGAAATACGAACGTAGAAGAAGAAGACGCTGGCCACGCTGAATGAAAGAAAGTTCTTACAGCATCCTCGTCGCGGAAGGAAAGTGACCATCCTTGTCGCCATTTGTTGTGTTGTCGCTAGCGGCTCCGAAGAACCAGCAGAAGAACGGCACGAAGAACGGGCACGCGTATCCGACGCGGCCGGCGGGGACGCCGGCTAGCCCGGCACAACGGGGGTGGCGCGAAGCGCCGAAGAAAGAAAACGTCTACTCGAGATGGATGCTCGTCACACACTCTTTTATTTACTAAGCGCCAGCATGCGCCTAGCGGCGCGGAACAGAACACGCATGCAGAGCGGCGCCCTCTGGCATGCGCAAAATACAAAGCAAAACCGAAACAAGAACACAACACTAACCAGGAGCAGTTGCTCACAACGCAGGTGCAGATTAAAGGTATAAGCGAGAGCCTCAAGAGCACCAACGAGCAAATGGAAAAGTTTCTGACCGAAGAGTGTGCCGAAGCTGAATTCGAAAGAGTTATAGAGTATGACATGAAAATAACGACGAGCTTGTCTACAATAGAATTCAGACTTCGAGAGCCAGCGCAATCGGATTCAAATGATAGGACAAGGCAGGCGACGTCGTCAAGTACAGGACATGACGTGACGGAGCTAGTTAAGCTACCAAAGCTTGAAATGATAAAGTTCGGTGGGAAGGCTTTGGAGTGGAACCAATTTTGGGCTCAGTACGAGTCGGCAGTTCACCTGAGACCGAACATGAGCAAGGGGCAGAAATTCAATTACTTGTTAGCATCGCTAACTGGAAAGGCGGCTGCTGCTATTGAAGGGCTGCAGTACTCCGCAGAGGATAATTATGATGAAGCAATCAAAATACTGCAAACAACGTTCGGAAATCGTGAGTAATCCATTGAGATGCATATGAACGAGCTTTTGAGTTTAGAGAAAGTGAGGTGTGCTCAAGATACCGATGACCTAACTAGGCTAGTGCAGAGAGTGCAAATCAACATATTGGCACTCAAATCACTGAAAGTGGAAACTGAGAGCTACGCGCCAATGTTGTTGCCAGTACTGAAAAGAGCAATTCCACCAGAATTATCAGTGCAGTTTAAGTCAAGCGAAGCTATGACAAGTAGCCCAGCTTTGGAAGGCGGTGCCCAAAGCAACCCAACAGGAAAATCGTGTGAGGAAAAGCTGAACAGGCTTCTGTTATTCTTGAGAGAGCAAGCAGCTTTTCGGGAAGAAACGCAACGCGAACAACAGAGCAGTGGCGTAAATCCATAATGACCACAAGGGGGGGGACACACATATTCCAACGGCGGCCATTTTGCTTTTACAAATATGCTTTATTTTTAATTATACAAAATTAAAATTATGCATTCATATATAATAGTAGTAGTAGTAGTACAATAGCATGAGAGTGTCGGAGCCCGGTGACAAAAAATAGCGCTGGGCATCCAAGCGGCATCACATGCCGAAGTTCGTTTCTAATACCAACTCGTGGGCCGGCGCTAGCATCTCTGCAGCTGCATCACTCGGGTTAAAGTATGCAATAAAAATGGTAGCACTGATTGTGCTAACGCACAAAGGTATTTCCCATCGTGCGTACCGGCTAGAAGTACTTCGTTTCTGTTCATTGAAGGTGCTTCAGATTTCACAGTTGGTTTTGCGAAAACTTCGTTGTTCTTGACCGTCAAGAAATTCAGATGTGACGTTTGGAAGATAAATCTCAGGGGGGGGACACTTGCATGGGGTGTCCCCCCCCAGCCTGAGCACAGGGGGGGGTCAGGACCCCCCCTGACCCCCCCCCATGATTTACGCCACTGCAACAGAGGATAATTGCAAAACAACAAGATAACGGCCGACAGATACGCACAACTTCAAGCTCCTATAGCTCAGCTGACAGATGCTGCTTATTCTGTTAGCAGAAAAGCCATGTAACTGAAGAATGTCGTAGGAGCATTCCAATGGATGAAAAGAAAGCTATGCTTACCGAAAATAGAGCATGCTTCAGATGCACACAACCAAACCACACTGCACGTATTTGCAAAGCCCAAGTGAAATGCAAGCAATGCAAGGGACGGACATGCTACGTCAGTGTGTAGAACTGTGCAGAAAGCAAGGGAAGAGCTCGTCACAACAACGCAAGCCGAAGCGACGACATCTACGCTACACGCTACTGAAAATCTGAAGCATAATTTTGTGCTGTTGCAGACGGCTGTAGTATGCATAAAGTGAGAAAAATGTGGCCGACATTGCCGTTTGCTATTAGACAGCGGAAGTCAGCGTTCATTCATTGAAGTGGGATTAGCGAAAGAAATAGGTGCGAAGGTGTTGCGACAGGAAAGGCTGACGATTGGTTCATTCGGAGGAGACGAAAAGGTCAAGCTAATGAATGTTATGCAAGTGACTATAGCGCAACGAGAAACGAAAACAATAACGTTGATCGAAGCATTACAAGTCGATGTGATCTCGTACAGTTGTATACCCGCTCCAAGTAAGAAACTCAGCGAGAAAATGAAGCAACTAAAGATGCAAGTGGCTGATGACAGGGCCAAGACTGCAACAGACTCCGTAGGACTGCTCATCGGCTCAGATTATTATTGGGAGTTTTTCACTGGTAGAACCCGAAGGATCGAGGGTCAACTGATGGCTGTCGAGACAACACTGGGCTGGGTTCTGCAAGGTCCGTCGGAGCAAAGCAAGACAAGACTGACACAAAGTCAAGCAGTCGCAGTCATGGTTCTGAAGGTTGAAGCTGCAGAAACAGAACTTAAGCAAGAACTACAAAATTTCTGGAGCCTGGAGTCAATGGGGATCACAAGGAACAGTCTGGATGCCACAGAAGATAATATCGTCGAGGAATTCGAGCAAGATATAGTGCAACAAAACGGTCGCTATCAAGTCAGCTTGCCATGGAAATAGAGCGTCAACTTGGAAAGCAACAATGGAAAATGCCATGAAAAGACTACAGCTACTGACTAAAGGCTGCAGAAAAATGGAAGACATGCTGCATCGCTACGACAAAGCTATAACAGAGTAAATGAAATTGGGAGTCGCAGAAGAGGTTCAAGAGTCATCAGAAGCGCAAAATGCACTTTGTTATTACATGCGACATCATGCGGCCATTCGAGAGGACCGAGCCACGAGAAAGGTTCGAGTAGTGTTTGACGCCTCGTCACACTCTCAAAAGAGCATGTCCTTAAACGACAATCTCGAGGCAGGACCCAATTTGAATGAGGACATGCTGTCGCTGTTGATAAACTTTCGAAAAGAAAAAGTGGCATTAGTAGGAGATGTAGGAAAGGCATTTCTACAAATTTCTATTCGCGAAGAGGATAGAGATGCGATGAGATTTCTGTGGTGGAAGCATGACGCAGAGGGAAAGCTACTGAATGAAGTACAAACCTGGCGCATGACAAGGGTAACGTTCGGCCCAACACCGAGCACATTTCTTCTGGCAGCTACAGTAAAGCACCATTTGAGACAAGTGGCTGACCGGTTTCCGGATTCGACAAGGACACTGCAGAAAGCGATCTACGTGGACGACGTCATTCTGGGGGGCAGAAACGCTTGATGATGCAGTCAAGTTGTACAAAGAGGCAAAGCAAGTGTTCAGAGAGGCAGCGATGAACTTGAGAAAATGGACATCCAATGAAGAGAGATTAAACAAAATAATTGATGAAAACGAAAGGGACGACGCCCACATTGAAATTCGATCAAAAGGGTACACACTGCTTCTGGGCTTGATATGGAAACACTCAAAGGACACGATTTCTTTCCCTGTTGAAAAGTGGGAGTCATTAACAGCTGCAACGTACATGACCAAAAGGACAGTGTTGCAAGCAACAGCAAAGATATTTGATCCGCTCCCGTTTACAGTACGCGCAAAGATAGGCTTGCAGAGACTGTGGAAAATGGACGTCACGTGGGTTGACCACCTCCCTAAAGAAGAATGCGACAAGTGGAGGAATCTCATGTCTGAAGCGGAGGACCTTCGAGTTCTAGAAGTTATCCGATGCTACGCTAGCAAGGACCAACTAGTACAAGCATACAAGCTGCATGTCTTTGCCGACGCGAGCCCATCGGCACACGGAGCGGCAGCATACTTGATAGTAGTGTACGACGATGGAAGCAAGGAATCAAGGCTAGTGACAGCGAAAAGCTGCGTAGCTCCAATTAAAGAGCTAACTTTGGTGCGACTTGAACTGATGGCAGCGGTGGTAGCATCGAGATTATGCGACTACATCAAAAGTCACTTCAACAAAAGAATTTAGGAAACACACTGCTTGGATGGATTCAGTGATTGTGCTTCACTGGATAAAAGGAACAGGCAAAAGAGATCCATTTGTTGCCAACAGAATCGCAGAAATAAGAGAGAAAGCCCTTCAAGCAAGCTGGTCATTCGTTCAAGGTGAAGACAACCCTGCTGACCTACTTACACGAGGAATAAGCACAAAGGCGTTGATAAACTCTTAAGTTATGGTGGCACGGACGCGAATGGGTAACCTCACTGGAGAAGAACACAGCAAGTACGATTCAGACGAATGCAGAGATGGAAGATCAGCACAAAACGCAATGCCACCAATGCACGGGACGAGCAGAAAATGAACCAATCTTGGAAATCGAAAGGTATTCATCATACGTACGGATTGTAAGAGTGACAGCATGGGTGTTCAGATTCATCGACAACACACGAAAAGAACATCACAAGGGGTCATTGACTGGAAAAGAGGTAACAAATGCAGAGAAACATTGGATAAGACAGACCCAAGTACCACTGCACTGAGACAAACAAGGGGAGAGGCTGATTCAAGCGCTAAGTCCTTTCAAATTAATGGGCACGAAGTCTACCTTGATGACGACGAACTCATCAGACAGAAGGGACGATTGCAATGCAGCCAGGAATCCAACAGGCACGTCATAGTACTTCCAAAGGACGGGTGTTTCATGGAACTGCTAATACGTCACGTGCATCAGATGGTACTGCATGGAGGAGTTCAAGCGACACTCGCGCAACTGCGGACCAAGTTCTGGATATTACAGGGTCGCCAAGCAGTGAAAAGAGTTTTGAACAGATGCGTAGTCTGCAAGAGGCATAACACCAGACCGGTCACTCAAAATATGCCTCCGCTCCCGGCGGACAGAGTCACCGAAGCAGAGCCATTCAAAGTCACGGGAGTTGACTTCAGACCGCTTTACGCAAAGGACAAGTACGAGATCGTGAAACAATACGTGCTGATATTCACCTGCGTGGTAACGAGAGGCGTACACTTGGAAGTTACCAACGACATGTCAGCATCAAGTTTTCTACAAGCTTTCCGACGATTTACCGCTCGACGGGGGGATGCCTGCAATTATCTACTTGGACAATGCCAAAACGTTTATAAAAGCCGAGAAGGAAATCAGCCGAATGCTTGAAGCTATCAGACACGAGGTGGTAAAGGATTACTGCAGCGGCAACCAAATGCAGTGGAAAATGATAGGTGAGTGCACCCCGTGGTGGGGAGGATTTTACGAGCGCCTCATCAGAAGCATGAAAACATAGATGAGGAAGATAATATCGAAAATGAAAACTTCGGTGGAAGAGCTACGCACTATTGTAGCAGAAGTTGAAGGAGCACTCAACAATCGACGGAGAGCCTAACGAGCCAATGCCAATAACGCCAGCAGACATCATAGGCGGACGGCGACAGCTTCAAAACGTACAAACAAGGCTGTACATTGGTGAAGTTGAAGACGCATGGCGAAGCATATGCCAACTCTGGCGAGCTTGGTGGAAGAGATGGCATCGAGAATACATCAAGGAAATAGGAGCTACAGTCAAAGCCAAGGCGCGACAAGCAAGACCACTGTCACAAGGCGACGTGGTGTTGATTGAAGACAAGGGTCCAAGAACCTTTTGGAAGATGTGCCGGGTTGAAAAAATCTACCCTGGGCGAGACGGAATAACCAGAGCTTGTCTCCTTCGGACAGGAAACAAAGAACTTCTCAGAAGATCTGTAAACCACGCATACCCTCTGGAGGGGTGTTTCAAATAGCCCGCCAAAACATATCCCATTGCAACTTGGGCGGGTGGGAGCCTATAAAATATCATCATCAAAACGCCAGAAGAAGAAGAAAGAAGACTTCTCCCTGGCGCGAGCGCATGATACTTCACTTCTTCTAATAAACTGTTTTGGTTCGAAGCAGTCACTGGTCTCGATCGTCTTATCAATCCCAGTATTCCGGCATATCTCGGCTGGGCTTCTCGGCCTCGGCAACTGTACATGTTCAGCCGCCCATTTCTTTAACCTGAACGCGCGAGCGTTGACCGCCCAGTCTGTAAGAGCCGTATAACCGAGCACAATGACGAAATGAATGACAATACGAGCATGCACGCGATTAACAGCGCCCGTCCTTGTTTTCGGGGTGTGTTGGGTCGTCTTAGCGCTGTGTATTCTTATGGATCCGTACCGACGAGCTCGCCTCAACACCCTCTTAAGTTAACAGTCTTGTGCAGCTGTCCTCTGCTAGGCTGTTCCTGGAACCGGACAACGGGACACCAGGAATCGGGGCTTATTGACTCGGCGGTCGGCGCTCGTGTGTTTAGGTTAAAAAAAATGGGCGGGTGTACATGTCAAACAGCTTGCCAAATGTAAATACGAACTCCCACTCCCTCATGCTTGTGCATCCAGTATCCTAATAAAGCATAAAGGAAAGCCAGTGTCAATTACAACTACCAAGTGAGTTCCTGGGAAGTGTTAGGTGGCTTGAGCTGATTGGACTTAACAAACTTGGGGATGTCTGCAGGAAAGTGAAGAGCAGTGACCATAATTTCATATTTAGGAGTACTGCAAATGAACATGCGTGTATCTGTGCATAAATGGATGTCGTTTGGCATGTATTGCAACTGCTCCGGCTTAGAGTTGAATATTTGCGTCCAAAAATGTGCGGGAAGTAACTGCTCCAAACGGGAAGTAACTGCTCCAAACTTAAGTGACACCTCTGCTCTAAAAAGGCTTCAAGTCTCGTGGAACCCATGGCCAGCTTCAAACTAGAGCTGGAAATGTTCCGTTTCTGCAACTGAATGCCTTGCTTTAATTGGGATGTGGAGAGTTGGCTATTACCTGCCTGCTTGTTAAAAAGATGTATCAAATCTGCAAGTGTTCTACGTTCATACCAGTTTGAGATGTGGACTTACTTTCAATACTCGCAGTTTTGCTTGGCTAATACCACTGGCTGCTCTAGGAGACAGATATTTTGTGTAGCGCTGTCAGTACTTCAGTGTGCCCTTGCTGCTTTTAATTAATATGGTTGCCGCATGTGAAAGCTCTGGTGGTTAAGTAGGTCATCTGGACGAGCCTTTGTTGAGAAGTCTGCCTTTGTTGGCAGATGAGCCAGCCCTTTAGTGCATCCACCACAAACTGGCTGTTGAGTGTGGTATGTGATTGTGCAGGCTGGCCCACTCTGTGACACCACTTTGGCGACATCCTTACAAGAAACAGTTGATGGTGAGCCACTCCGTTCGTAGCCTCTTTTTCTCTCCGGATGCATAGTCTTTTTAAACTACACCATTGGTGACCTCTGGTAAAAATGTGTACTGACTGAAGCATGCCTGCCAAGTCTCCCGGATTTGGACCATTTCTTAGGTTTGTATGGTTGGCAGGAAAATCTCTTGGAAATCGAAATTTCGGAGCGTGATCTGGCCACATTAAAGAAAATCCAACTCAATCTGATCCAGGTTTTTATTTAGGAGGCATTGATACATCGTTGTTATAAACGTACAAATTAGAACCTCGGTGATACGAAACCAGCTGATATGAATTCGTGAAATTCCCCAGCCGAAATCCACTGTGTCACATGGGCCGAAAATTGGGTGTTTAGAGCATTTTTCCCCATTTCGGCGGGTGATACAACTTTGGTACCAAAACAGTCGAGCAAAGGTCGAGAGCAGCATGCTGAAAGCTTCGGAAGTTCGCGCGCGGCCAGCGCGCACACTATCAGCACTGGTTATCGTTTGCCACAACCGCTGTGGACGAAACCGTGGTCACTCTTGACATGATCATGTATGGCGGCGACGAAACTGACAGAACTCAGAAAGTGCACGTGCGTCCAGCGCTCACCCAGTCAAAGCGATGCTGCTTTCCTCAAATGCTGCGGACATAACCTGTAGCAGATGCGATCATAGATAGCAACAAGATTGAAAACGGAACCAGCGGAACTACTGTTTGCCGCAACCGCCGCGCTCGAAACCGCGGACGCTATCGACGCGATCATCAATAGCGGCTACGATCGCTCCGAAGGTACGCGGCTAACGCAGCGGTAGATTAAAGGCAATAAAGTCGTTTAAAAGGGACGAAGCCTTTCAGCGTTCGTGTTGATCTTCGCTTATGACTGTGGTGGAGCAGACTTGGGCACACAGTTTTCAGTTTGCCTCAGTTAAGCGAAGGTTTGATGCGCACTTTCGCGACAGCCAGCTGCGCCGTCCCGTCTTGGTTCGTTGTTGGTTCACGTGTGTCCCAGAATAACATACGCGAGTTCTTTCGACAGAAATAAATGTTTTGTGCGTATATCGTGGTTTGAAAAACAGATTTTTGTAGTTTTCTTATGGTACGAAATTTCGGGCGAAACGAATATTTCCGCTCCCCCTTGAGATTCGTATCGCCAAGACCCTACCCGCGTTGTTTGTTTGGCCACTATAAACAAATATGCTTACAGGGCTGTTCCCCCCTCCCCGTTTCGGAAATCTCCCGGATTCAGATTCCTTGAACTTGACACCAGTGAAGGGTAGGCTATCATAGCTACTCTATAAGCTAATTGAATTTGTTGCAGCTTAAAAAATAAATAAAGAAGTGGGAAGCATCTCGTTTGGGGCTTTCAAACACAGGGCAACTATATACGGTGGAGGTCCGCAACGTTTAGGGGCAATTATACAGTGATTATAAAAACCTTGTACAAGAAGGCTGGTCTGGTGTTGCATAGATGGAAGGGCTCTGTCAGCAGTGCCTTACAGCATTGGCTGGTTTATCATGTTATTGCAGCTGTTTTTGTGACAGTTAAGTAAATGGTACAAGTCTTCCCCTAACATTTTCACTGGTTTGAAAAAAAAACTTGTGCTCAGTTGCATTATGAAATGACAGTTTGTGTTCCCAGCAGAGGTGACCCTTTTCTAAATGATTAGTATTTTCGGGGGGCCTGCAAATTATGTGATATCTGTGAGTATGTTTCTGATGGAGAGGAGGAGACAGGGAGGACATAGAAGCATCGTGAACTTTGTTAACAGCGCAACATTAGACACACGGACACAAGGAAGGAGCAAATGAACAACACGGCGCTGACTCTCAACTGATTTTTTTTTTTCAGTTGAGCGTCAGCGCCGTGTTGTTCATTTGCTCCTTCCTTGTGTCCGTGTGTCTAGTGTTGCGCTGTTAACCAAGTTCACGATGAATCCCAACCAACTGGCCCAACTTGCCGTCTTACTGCAGAACATAGAAGGGAAATAAAAGCTTGAGCTGAAGCTCTGCTTCAGGGCAGCTTGAGTGTTGGTAATTATGCCATGCTTATCATTTATACGAGCTGCTTGTGAACCTCTAATAATCTAATCCAGTGCGGACTTGAACTTGAAAGCAGTAGTATTCCACGTCGCCTAAAGTAGTCTTAAGAGGGACGCAAAAGGCAAATAACAATTTGCGTCAGAGTGAAAGATCAATGTTTGGGAATGTCTAAAACATCAATATTATCAACAGCAGTGCTCTACTAATCGAGAAATTAAGGCAAATGTATGGCACCACATGCGCTACGAGTGGGACATCTAGGAAACGATCCCAATGACATCACGGCTACCGGCTACAATTAATCACTGGTAATCAAACCAGCCGTAGTAAAAAAAGAAGCTTCCGTGCATTACAACACGTAATAAAATGCTCCTTGTCCGTTTCTGTTTGATTCATAGAAAAAGGAACCGCCTGGCGTTACTATGGGGAAAGGCGCGAGTGGTTCGAAAATTGCGTTTTCGCTTGGTTAGGCTGGACAGGTGGCGCCATCTAGCGGAGACCAGTTGCACCAAGCAAGCAGAGTATTGTTCAATGGCCGTTGTTGCTGCTGTGGCTTCCGCGACTTTCGCTCTGCTGCTGCTAGTGTCGGCGGCCGCGCAGTAAAGGCGGGCAACGTTGGGCACGGAAACAGTGACATCAGAGATTTCGCTTAGGCGGGTGATTAGAAGTGCGCTAACGCAATGCAGACCACTAAAACGTGATTTTATTTCAAAATAAGCATTTCCTTGGCACGAAAGTAGCACTACGAGGTTTCTGGACCGCTATTTCAGCAATCAACGTCGACTTAATATTTCCCTTTAGTGTCCCTTTAAGAGGACATGCTACTCAAAAAAAAGTTTCTTTAGTCTGTAGCCTAGGCAAATGAAATTTTTGCTGTTTATAGAGGCTTTTATGCTCATTTCAAATATGTAATCAGTTTTACAGTAAGTTGCATAGTTTTCGTTTTTTACCATGACAGTGTGTTAAATATAGTTATTTTTATAGACACTTTTTTTGCCACTAAATTTTTATGGTTCTGAGCCATTAATGGCTCATATTGCTCCACATTAACTGTAGAATGCAAATAACAATCAAGAAAGTGTGTATAAGACATTTTAATGGACAATAAAAATTGTAATGTAAGAAGTCTTAAAATGGTCAGACCATACTAATTGCTTACTTTAGGTACGTAATAATTATATAGGTGATAACAAATTTTAAAATAGATACTTGCACTCTTCACATGTCAAGGAATATGTGGGCAAAATTTCATCCCGATCTAGGCTATCAGAAGTACCAAAAACATGATGTCATAACTCATGAAGTTGCCCAGAATTGTATCTTGAAAAAGACGCATTTTAAAGGTATAAGTGAAAGCTCATCTATGCGTTATGTTTTTTTTTAAATGATTTCTTCCATCATGAGAGTTCGGGAATCATGGTAATTTTGAGCATGTGGCTTTGGTGAACTGCGCATGCGAAATGCAATGGCAAGCAGCCAGGTGACAATTTCCAGGGGACTCTAGACAATGAGCTCTTTTTAGTTTTTAGTAGCCACCTTGTGCTCTTTAAAAGCGACTTTAACCTACTTCGAGTTTAATTACAATCTTCAATTTTTTTTTGTCGTGAAAGTAGACAAACTAAACTTGGGAAAGCAAATGAAAACCAAAAATATGTAATTTTGGAAAAAACTTTCGACTCGCATCTTCCCTTAACCGAACATTTTTTTGTTTTCTGCTGGGCCTTAGTGACACCTTCTGATCTCACCTGTGCAACTTGTTAGGGAAGTATTTCACGGAGTTTGTGCAGCACACTTTCCTTGAAGGCATGAAAACAATTCTTCACCTACTGCAGCTGTCTCGGCCCGAATCGGCTTATAATGTGATTGTGTCTTGGTAGCCTCCAGCCAGATTGGAAATCGGTATTCATCGTCAAATTTTACTCTCAGTCTGTTAATTTTCCAATCAGAGGCAGGAGTCTTGTCACAGGCTAATCCATGATGCCAGCATAGGCAATGCTAATAGCTGTGGCACTTCATTTTTTGACTAGCAGGACTGCTTCCCATCTAGTGAGCTGCGTCACATATGAGTTCGTGTTAAAGTGCTTGCTGGCCTGTGGCTGTTTTGAGCATGAATAATTGTCTTCAATTTTATTGTATTATACAGTGGTGAAGGGGCATAGCCAGAAATTTTTTTCAGGGGGGGGAGGGGGGTAGCATTGCAGTGGAGGACCAACTGTGCCATTTGCTCCATTTTGCTTCGATTATATTTGTCTGCGCCTTGCTGCATTCACGCAAGTGGAGCTTGAACCAAGTGCACCAAAGTGTACTTTTCGGCATGTGTAAGTTGAACGTTTGTTACCTAATATTTATTGGAATATACTCTTGATCTGGCACAAAGCACATTGAAAGCTTTTCTGTGATTGTCGCAGAAGCCTTATCCATTCCTCGTTTGCACCAACGTGCTTTGTGTGGTTGCACAGTCAAAGTACCTGTGCCGCCGTCAGTGTGTACCACCACCATTATTGACAATTTTGCATGCTTTCCAGAGCCTGAAAGCTTGGCGCTCTTGATGAGAAACTTACAATTGTATATAGACAAGTTATTTTTTATATTTCTGTTGGAGGGCATGCCTGCTGTTTGGCAAATGCTTTAAGCACTGCACGTTGTCACGGCTGCCACGCAAATGAAGATTTGGTTGTGCTAATTTGGAAGTATTTTCTTGCCAGTTGTAATGCTAAGAATGTTGTAACACTAAGCCCATGTATTCTGCGACTGCCACTTTGATCACTCGCGTAATATTCTGCGTTAAAGTGGAAGTTGGTCAGGTTGGTACTGAATAGCACAAATGGCAAGGGAACGGGAAGCGGCTGAGCGCCATTTGCTTTTCACCGTCCCTTGTCATTTGTGCTGTTCATGAATCACTGTCAAAATATGGATGCATCATCCAATAGCGTCATTAAATCTGAAATGCAGTGCAGTCATCATCATCAGCCTGACTGCGCCCACTGCAGAGGCCCCTGTTCTGCCAATCAGTCCGGTCCTGCGCTTGCTGCGGCCGCGTTGTAACCGCAGACTTGTGAATCTTGACTGCCCATCTAACTTTCTGCCTCCCTGGGCTTCTCTTGGAATCCAGTCTTAATGACCAGTGGCCTTCGCGCCACATGCCTTTCTCACTTCTTCTTTATTTTGACCAAGAAGCCATTGACACCAATTTGTTCCCTGACCCACTCTGCTCTCTGCTGGTCCCTTAAGCCTTTAATTCCCACAGGCAGTCTGCGCAGCACACTCAACCGAAAATGATTTGTGAAGGCACTTATTGTTCAAACTAATACCCAGAAAAAAGCTTGCAGCAAACATGCACATTTGATGAGTATTTTATTACTGCCATGTTTAGGAATGAGAACTTCAAAAGTTGAAAAGAGGGAACCATGCATTGAACTAGCTTTCAAGAGGCAGGAAAAATTTGAAAGCAGTTGATTTTTTCTGTGTCAACGCACAGGTAAACTGAATACTTCTTGCAGAAAAATTGCGTTCGCCTGGTGCATGACTGCTGCTTGCACACGGGGGGCACTTTTTTGAGCTATTTTCACCGGCCACTAGCCAACCTTGTCATGATGCACTGACTGGTCTACGTGCTGCGCTCTTTTTGATACCATGGCGGTACCCGACACTGATGCTTTCAGGGGAGTTGTAGTTGAAATATCCGTGAGGAGTGAGAGATCACTGCAATCATTGTGCATTTCGGGAATTCTATCTTCGGAGCACATTAAACCAAGTGCCACACGTAACTTGAAGTCCGCAAGTTGTGCGTCAGCTGCATTTGTTACTAGATATTACAAGTAATAGGCCAAGAGAAGCATGAAAAGCCAGGAACTCGCAGTCTTTGCCTGCTGCACGCATGCTTGCTATGAAAGCAACGCCCACTTGGGCTACCAAGCGTAAGTGGAAGCTTGCACGTTTTGTGGCAGCTGGGAATCAGGGGTCTCTTGGTGAAATTTGGAGGGGAAAAAAAATTCGAACAAAACTGCAACACATGTTGCACCTGGGATATAAAGGGTTAGGGTTACACCTGTCATTTTTCTTCCCATAGCTCGCTACATCGTCCTTAATTTAAGCAGTACAACATGGCTGTTTCAGTGACATCAGTGCAAGTTTTTTTTTTTTGCGTGCACTTTCTCACTTCTATGTGCTGTTTGAAGCATCAGGACAGTGCTTTTTCAGAAAGGGCGTTGCCATGCGTCTTTCTTTTTGTATGAGGTCTATTTGTTTTTTCAAGGTCTGATTGGCCATTGAATTAAAGCTCGGATCTGAGCACGCAGCGGGCATGTAAGAATGCCTCGGATAATAGAGTCTGCTGCCAGGTGTGTAGTGTGCCATGTAATCCGGTTTCTGCATGCTTGAGGGGTGATCCACAAATGAGTGACAGGAAAGTGCTGCAGTAGTGTCGGGAATTCGAAGCAGGATGCACAGATGTTCAAAATGCAGGCGGACAGGGAAGGAAACGAGTGTCAACCGATGAGCTTGTTCAGTGAGGGGATCAGGCAATTTGAGAAAATCATCAGGCCACAGTTTCTATGCTCAGTGGCTCATTTGCAGGAATTTCGTAGTCAGCTCTGTATGACATCCTGAGTGAGAGGCTCCGGTACCACAAACTCTGGGATATGTGGTTTCCCAAGACGCTGACCGGCCTTCACAAAATGCAGCAAATGTGGTTTCCCAAGACGCTGACCGGCCATCACAAAAGGCATCAAATGTGTGCTGCCTGTGCTACCACGGTGATGGAGAAGGTTTTTTTTTAAAGAATAGTCGCAGGGGACAATGCATGGCTCTGCTTTGAAACAGAAGGAAGGAAAGCACAATGGAAGCCTTCTGATTTCCCTGGAGTCAAGTGAAGCAAGAAATGTGTACCGACTGCGAGTGAAATTCATTTAACCTGGCACTGGCAACACTGCAGCTTCGCACAGTGAAACTCTTGAACGCTTACACCAAGAGGAATGTTGTCATCGCACATTGTCCTTCTTCATGACAATGTGCGGCCAGACAGTGCTGCTGCAACAAGGAAACTTCTGTAGTGTTACCATACAGCCCAGTCCTAGCTCCCTCTGATTACCATCAATTTGCTCACATGAAACGTTGGCTAGGAGCACAGAATTTCAGCTCGTATAGGAAGCGCAGACTCTCTGTACCCCTCTAAGAGAAGGGTGTATGAGAGTTCGTGCCATGCTACGACAGATGTCTCAATTGAAATGGTGACTATGTAGAATAGTAGCTGGTTATGAATACCTAGTTTTCCAAATAAAGCATTTTTAATTTTCATTCTGGTTTTTATTTCGGGACCGATTGAGCCTTGACAAAAAAATGGCCCTCATGTTTTTATGTGGCCGGCCTGTCACATGTGTAACCACTCGGTGCAGGCTGCGCCAAAATATCTGGGAACTTTACCGATTGTTTTATGAACTCTTATGAGAAGATTGCACTTGCAGCTTGTTGTTGCAGTAGTTGAGTTTATTCTTGTGCTAACACAGTCACCAACGCTAACGCTGGAACCTTCTTTCCTACATGTGTAAAAGCCAATGATAATGATCAGACTACAGACGACCGCCATTATCGTTGTATCGTGAGTGTTAATAAAGCGGGCGTTGCTCAATTTTCAGGGCACAAGTTCACCCAATGAAGAGTTTTGTCTTTACCATTCTGACTGCTACCTCCTTCATTGTCACAACCAGGAAATGGATTTAGAAAGGCCCTATCATGCGAAACACAGCTGTTCGAGTTCACAACTGACTTATATCATAACTTAGATCTAAACCTGCAAATTGACTGTCTTTTTTTTATTTTTCGAAAGCCTTTGATCGCGTTGCCCACTGTTGACTAATCTCTAGACTATCTTCCTTGTGTTTAAATTCTTTAACTCTGTCATGGATACGGAATTTTCTTACTAACTGGCAGCAGTTCACCATTGTTAAAGATTTTTCCTCTCCACTTTCATACGTTTCTTCTGGGGTGCTGCAGGGCAGTGTGCTCGGTCCACTACTTTTTCTTATATATATTAACGACCTACCGAATAATTTATCCTCACAAGTGCATATTTTTGCTGACAACTGTATAATTTACTGAGCAATTACTGGTACTAACGATCACGTAATAATTCAAAACGATCTCGATCATTAGCAATTGGTGCGATTGTTGGCTTATGTCCCTTAATCCAAATAAGTGTAAAACAATGTCCTTCTCTCACAAACATTCCAACGCAAGAGTTTTCATACTTTATTAATGGCAAACTCGTATCTAGCGTTAACTCTTTCAAATATTTAGGTGTAGCCTTAACATCTAACCTTTCCTGGACTGCCCACATCACTAACATTTGCAGCGATGCCTCATGATCATTAGGCTACTTAAGCCTACGTAAGACGCCCACAAATATACGTGCTTTAGCCTACATAACATTTGTTCGCCCTCAGCTCGAATTCACTTCTTCAGTTTGGTCCCCTCATTACACTTATTTAATTAACATGCTAGAATCGATCCAGAATAGAGCCGCTAGATTCATTTCTCAAAACTACGATCACAGCGCAAGCATAACATAAATTAAAAAAGAACTTATCACTTTTCCCTTTGAACCGCCGTCGTGACATAACTCTCCTTTCATTGTTTCATAAATACGTGTACGAAGCAAGCCATTGCCCGTAACATTACAAATATCTACATTCACGTCTAAAAGATTGCATAATCATCTTTCCTTCACGTGCATCTACGGTAAAACAGACATCTTCAACTCATCTGCCCTCCCACGCGGCATCCGCATGTGGAACGTCCTTCCAGATGACATCGTAGTTGAACACAACAGAGAAAAATTTCGCCACCGCCTCAACACACATTTTCATGATTAACTGTTTCATTTATTCACACCAAGTTTGGTAATTATGCATTTAGTGATCGGTTCTTTCTTGTCTCATTTTTTTTTCCTTTCTTTTTTTCTTTTCTTTTCCTTTATTTCGTTTTTAGTGTTTTTTAGTAGGTTTGAATATTAACATGCACTTCATTTCTCCGTGTAATCTTGAGACATGTCTTCGCTTTTATGACTTGTGTAACTCAATGCCTCTTTAGAAACTTTGTTCACTTTTTGTAGCTGGTTGTATAGTCACAATCTCACATGTTCCATCGCCTTCGTTTAGTTCCCGTTGTATTTTCTTTATCATTGTCACTGTTATGCATTGTATAATTTTCGACACTTTTTCCTTATTTTGTTATTGTTTGTATTTAAGCTGTGCATGTAAATATTGTCACGTGGTCGTGACGTCGACGAAGGCAGATGTCGGTGGGTCCAAAATGAAACTGTTTATTAGGCCGAACTTGTGGCCGGTAAACAGAAAGTCAGATTACAGGAATACACACTGCACTGATAGCGGCGAACAGAGCGTCGGCCGTCGATAAACTGACAAGCGGTGACGCGCGTCGGCATTTATACGCGTGTCATCGAATATTCCAGTCTTATCGCTGGTTGTCGGGAAAGCTCTGGAATAAGCTCGCGTGTTCGCGTCTTGCGCGCAATCTTAACACAACGATCTACAATAAACGCGAAGCTTCTAGAAAAATGAGGCGCGGTTTGCGCTGGGCATTGCTTACAGTCTTTGTGGGCGTAAACCGAATACAGCACAAGTATAATACAAAACGCGCGTGACAATGCCCCCCCTCTGAAAAAGCATCGTCCCGATGCTTAAAACAGAACACGGGGGGGGGGGGGGGGGGGGATATTCATGCAACAATAAATAACAACAATAAGCACAAGCACGAAAGTACAATAATAAAGCAAAAATTACAGTCTTCAGGTTCACTAACGCGCGTAATACGGCTTGAGGCGCACGACATGGACGACTTCAGGTCGCGCTCGGCGCCGCTGAGAGTTCGTAATGCCGTCAGGGATAACCTCATAGTCGAGTGCGCCGAGACGTCGAAGTACCCTGTAGGGTCCGAAGTATCGTCGAAGAAGCTTCTCGCAAGTCCCCGTCGGCGAACTGGCGTCCAGACCCATACACGGTCACCGGGTCGGTATTCCATGTGGCGTCTTCGAAGGTTGTAGCGACGGCTGTCGGTCTTTTGCTGGCTCTGGATGCGCATACGGGCGAGTTGTCTGGCTTCTTCGGCGCGCTGAAGGTACACGGTGACGTCGACGTTTTCCTCGTCGCAGACATTGGGCAACATAGAGTCGAGCGTCGTTGCCGGGGTCCTTCCGTAGACCAATCCATACGGCGTCATCTGCGTCGTTTCTTGTACCGCCGTGTTGTATGCAAAGGTTACATACGGAAGGATGGCATCCCACGTCTTGTGCTCGACGTCGACGTACATGGCCAGCATATCGGCGATGGTCTTATTTAGACGCTCGGTGAGACCATTGGTCTGCGGGTGGTATCATCGAGCGGCCGTGCGCGTACGAGGCGCGAGCCTCCGAACCTGGACGTCGCGGATACCTCGCTTCCGTGCTGAATCGCGAAGAGCTACGAAGAACACAGCCAGCGGTAACAACATCAAGCTGTCGTCCGTAGTTGCTTCCTGGAGAGTGACCGGTTACAACTTCGAAGAGATAGGAAAAAGGCTTCGATACGTCTCGGCACCGAGCCGGCCAGTGTGAGTGCGTCGCCGGAGCAGGTGAAACAAGCGTCGCATAGATTTTGTTTCACAGAAAGCAATGTCTGCTGTAGTAAAGTACAGCCGGAATTGTCCGCAGCATGCGCCAACCGTTTTCAAACATCTAGATCGAAGGCGAGCACCGATACGAGGCCTACGGAACCAGCGTGCGGCCGCCGGTGAGCACGGTGAAAACCCGGTCGGTGAGCCGTCTCGTTCGTTGTGAGTACATCGCTCCATAAAACGCCGCGAATAGCGGAGACGTATTTTTCATTGCTGTCTAAAATAACAACGACGAAAATTGCAGAGGAGGTGCATTCTGTGATCGCCAGCTGTCTTTCATCGCATAGCCGTGCTCCTCGAAAAGGCCTAGCGACGCCGTTGGTCTGAAGGGTCTGAAGCCGGTACAGGCGCGGCACCGCTCTTCGCCGGCGTTCCTGAATGTGCTTCGACTGTGTTTATGTACTGCCACTCAATGAAAATTATTGAGCTGCCATGGTTTGTGTGTGCTTAGGTATATTTTGTGGAGTTGTGCGTGAGCACTGCTAACGCGTGTGGGCCAGCAGGCTGCAGTGCCAGCTAATAATTGGATAATCAAAAAAGGTAAGATCGGGAGGGTTTATGCTAAGTCGGTGTGACTCATGGTGACTTGCAACCCACCTTAAGTTTACGCGTGTGCTATGAAACTTTATTGTTCAACGATGCCAAAAAGTAGCTCTCCCACCGGCACTACATGGCGGGTCAAATGCGGTGCCTATATATACCGGGTGGTCGAAGCACGGTTGAGTAACGCGAGCGGTCCGTTCAGGTGATGTTTTATTCTGCATTGGTTGTGTGTGTGTGTGTGTGTATGTTAATCTCTGTATATGTCATCAATTCCGCGTCATTTGATGCTTAATAAATGCGTTGGCTCATGGTCTGATCACAGCTGTCCCTTTTTATTTTTTTTTTTTGTACCACTAAATAACTCTCGAAGTCACCCTAAAAACCTTGTAACGGCAGTAAAAAATTACTCCAACTATACTCGCTGAAAACCTCGGCGGGGTAAATAATTCGTTTCTACGCTCAAAAACTCGACTAGCGTGAGAGTAAATTTTTACCTCGACTGGTACGTAGTAAAAAGAAAAACTAGAAAAGGTAGTGCGCTAAAGGACAAGCAGTTTACTCCAGTTTTTATGGTTTTTTTTCTGGTTATTTTTGTTTAGTGTGTAGGCGGTGGTCCGGCGGTGACTTGTTTGGCTGTACCTCAGGATCGCCTGCGTTAGGTCCGCTGTAAAGGCCGTACCTCTGTCGGTAATGAGGACCTCTGGGGCGCCATGACGCAGTACGATGTTCTCGACGAAGAACTTTGCTACCTCGGCTGCACTGCCCTTGGGCAGCGCCCTTGTCTCGGCGTAGCGGGTGAGGTAGTCCGTTGCTAAGACGATCCATTTGTTTCCGGAATTCGACGTCGGGAACGGCCCCAGTAAGTCCATGCCGATTTGCTGGAACGGTCGGCGAGGTGGCTCGATGGGTTGCAGAAGTCCGGCTGGCCTAGTGGGTGGTGTCTTTCGTCGTTGACAATCTCGGCAGGTCTTCACGTAGTGGGTGACGTCGGCAGTGAGGCGAGGCCAGTAGTACTTTTCTTGTATCCTCGCGAGCTTACGGGAAACTCCAAGATGTCCAGCCGTCGGGTCGTCATGCAGAGCGTCCAGAACTTCGGGACGTAACGCTGAAGGTACTACGAGGAGGGAGTCGGCCCGAAGTGGCGAGAAGTTTTTCTTTAGGAGAATGCCGTTGCGCAAGAAAAACGACTCCAGTCCTCGTCTGAATACCTTTGGAGCCATGGTGGCCTTGCCCTCGAGGTATTCTATAAGGCCCTTGAGTTCCGGATCGGCTCGTTGTCGTTCAGCGAAGTCATCGGCGCTTATGGTTCCCAAGAAGCAGTCATCATTAAGGTCGTCTTGTGGCGGTGGGTCGACGGGGGGCGCGAGACAAGCAGTCGGCGTCAGAATGCTTTCGTCCTGACTTGTAAACGACGGTAACGTCGAATTCTTGAAGTCTGAGACTCCATCTTGCGAGACGACCTGAAGGGTCTTTCAAGTTAGCTAGCCAACACAAGGCGTGGTGGTCGCTCACAACTTTGAAGGGCCTGCCGTAGAGGTAGGGGCGAAACTTCGACGTAGCCCAGATGATGGCGAGGCACTCTTTTTCTGTTGTTGAAATAGTTGGCCTCTGCCTTGGATAGCGACCGGCTAGCATAACTGATAACCCTTTCCAGTCCGTCCGTCTTCTGCACAAGGACGGCGCCGAGTCCCACGTACGCTGCTTGCATCGGTGTGCACTGCTTGCATCGGTGTGTAAATGCGCAAGTAACGGAGGCGTTTGCAGGCGTCGTTTTAGTTCTTGAAATGCCTCCTCTTGCGGTGTTTCCCACTTGAACTCGACGTCGGTTCTGGTAAGGTTAGTGAGTGGCTCGGCGATGCGGGCAAAATTTTTGACGAACCGCCTCGACGGACGGCCTTCTTGTCGGCGGGTGGCGGGAATGTAGCGATGGCGGCTGTCTTTTGAGGATCGGGGCGTACTCCGGACTTGCTGATCACGTGACGCAAGAACAAGAGCTCCTCGTATGCGAAGCGGCACTTTTCAGGCTTCAAGGTGAGGCCGGAGGTCTTGATTGCTTGAAGTACTGCGTCAAGTCGCCGGAGGTGTTCGCCAAAGTTTGAAGCAAACACAATGACGTCGTCCAGGTACACCAGGCAAGTCTGCCACTTCAATCCTGCCAGTACTGTGTCCATAACCCGTTGGAAAGTCGCAGGCGCCGAGCAAAGACCAGAGGGCATGACCTTGAACTCGAAGAGGCCGTCTGGTGTTATAAACGCGGTCTTTTCTCGGTCTCTCTCGTCGACTTCAATTTGCCAATAGCCGGTCTTGAGGTCCATCGACGAAAAGTACCTCGCGTTGTGGAGCCGATCGAGGGTGTCGTCTATCCGTGGGAGAGGGTACACGTCCTTCTTCGTTATTTTGTTCAGGCGGCGATAATCGACGCAGAAGCGTAGGGTTCCGTCCTTTTTCTTCACTAACACCACGGGTGACGCCCACGGACTCTTTGAAGGCTGGATGATGTCGTCGCGTAGCATTTCGTCGACTTGGTTCTTTATGGCCTCGCGTTCCCGCGTTGAAACTCTGTACGGGCTCTGACGTAGTGGCCTGGCACTTTCGTCTGTTATGATGCGGTGTTGTGCGACTGGGGTCTATCGAACTCTGGACGACGACGAAAAGCAATCCTTGTATTGCAGGAGCAGGGTTTTGAGCTGTTCTTGTTTATGCGTCGGAAGGCTCGGATTGACGTCGAAAGTTAGTTGATGAGCTTGGTTCGTCGGAGCATGTTCGGTAAACTTGGCGAGGGCGTCGCTGGTTTCCACAATGTCTTCGACGTAGGCGACGGTCGTGCCTTTGCTCACGTGCTTGTATTCGTTGCTGAAGTTCGTAAGCATCACTGTTGCTTTCCCTTCACGCAACTCGGCGATGCCTCGTGCGACGCAAATCTGACGGTTTACAAGCAGGTGCTGATCACCCTCGATGACGCCTTCGAAGTCTGCGGGTTTTTCGGTGCCGACGGAAATGATGACGCTGGAGAGAGGCGGAACGGTGACGTGCTCTTCTATCACGTTCAGTGCATGGCTCCCTGGCGTCGTCTGGGTAGGAAGCGCTTTTTCTGGGGTTAGTGTAATCGACTCAGACCTTAGGTCGATGACGGCGCCGTGTTTACTTAGGAAGTCCATCCCAAGTATTACGTCCCTGGAGCAGTGTTGTAGAATTAGAAAGCTGGCTGGATAGGTCCTGGTTATTGATGGTGATTCTTGCTGTGCAAACACCGGCTGGCGTTATTAGATGACCCCCAGCGGTACGGATTTCAGGGCCTCGCCAAGCAGTCTTCACTTTCTTCAACTTCGTCGCAAAAGGCCCACTGACGACGGAATAGTCGGCTCCAGTGTCGACGAGAGCGGTGACGTTGTGACCGTCGAATATTACGTCGAGGTCGCTGGTTCGTCGTCGTCCGTTGCGGTTGGGTCGCGGCGTCGGATCACGGCTACGTCGATTTGTTGCGCTCCTTCCTTGTTGTGTCGTCACGTCTTCGTCGGTCCGCGACGTTTCGTCGGCAGGGCTTCTACTGCTTCGTGTCGTATTCTCCTGGTTTCCTCGCGTTGTCGTCGTCGGCGGCCGCGGAGGATCTTCGGCATTTCGTCGTACAGCAACCGCACCTCCATCGGTTGCTGCCTTCAGTTTCCCGGATACGGGCTAGGCGACCGGCCCTGGTTTGGGCCATTGTACTGCCGGCGGTGCGGTGACATGTAGCGGCCGGGCGACGGCGAACGGGAAGGTCGTCGTTCTTGCCACTGTGTTCCAGTGAGGTAGTCGTCGATGTCGCGAGGCCGTTCGCCTGGCTGCGGACGCGGCGCGTTGACAGCGAATCCGCGTAGCCCCATCTGTCGGTACTGGCATCGGCGGTACGTGTGGCCGGCTTCTCCGCAATGGTAGCAGAGTGGACGGTGGTCGGGGGGCTCGCCAGATGTCGGTCTTCCTCGGCGTGTACCGCTGGCCGGCAGGCGGGCGAGATGGCGGCGGTGGTGGTGGCGGCGGCGTCTGGCGACGGTAGTGCTGCTGTGCGGCGTCCTGACGGGGGGCGTTGAGAGGGTGCGTAGCGTCGGGCTGCAGGAGCGTAACTCAAGGCCTGCGGCTGGGGCTGTGTTTGTTCGGGAATTCCCAACGCTTGCTGGACTTCGTCACGAACAATGTCGGCGATCGAGTCCACTTGAGGCTGGGGCGAGGGTAATAGCTTGCGCAGTTCCTCTCGAACGATCGCTCGGATCGTTTCTCGTAGGTCGTCGGCTTTCAGCGCTTGAACATCCGCGTAGCTCGACGTAGGCAGGCGGCGGTTGTATTGCCTGTTGCGGAGTTCTAGCGCTTTCTCGATGGTTGTGGCCTCCGAAACGAATTCCGAGACCGTCTTCGGGGGGTTGCGCACAAGTCCGGCAAAAAGTTCTTCCTTTACTCCTCTCATGAGGAACCGAACCTTTTTTCCTCGGGCATGTCAGCGTCGGCGTGCCGGAAAAGCCGCGTCATCTCCTCCGTAAAGATGGTGACGCTCTCATTCGGGAGCTGCACTCGTGTGTCCAGTAAGGCGGCGGCCCTTTCCTTTCGGACGACGCTCGCGAACGTCTCCAAGAAAGCGCCGCGAAAGAGGTCCCATGTTCGAAGCGTGGACTCCCGGTTCTCGAACCACGTCCTCGCGGCGTCCTCGAGGTAGAAGTAGGCGCGTCGCAGTTTTTCGTCCGAGTCCCAGTTGTTCATAGTCGCGACGCGTTCGTACGTTTCTAGCCAGGTCTCAGGGTCCTCACTTGGCGATCCATGGAAAGTCGGCGGCTCTCTCGGTGGCTGGATCACGATCGTTGCTGGGGACACAGCGGCTGTCATTGTCCCTGTCGTCTTCGTCACCGTGGCTTTTGACTTGCCCGGTAGGAGTCCGTGCTGCGGGGGGAGTCCTTTCAGCCTGCGGCTGGCTCGACTGTCACTGATGGTGTCGGTGTCTTCTTCGCGACGTGGGCTGGGTTCACGGCTTGAGGGGGGGCGTTCGGTGCATGGGCCGTGAAGCACCTCCACCAGATGTCACGTGGTCGTGACGTCGACGAAGGCAGATGTCGGTAGGTCCAAAATGAAACTGTTTATTAGGCCGAACTTGTGGCCGGTAAACAGAAAGTCAGATTACAGGAATACACACTGCACTGATAGCGGCGAACAGAGCGTCGGCCGTCGATAAACTGACAAGCGGTGACGCGCGTCGGCATTTATACGCGTGTCATCGAATATTCCAGTCTTATCGCTGGTTGTCGGGAAAGCTCTGGAATAAGCTCGCGTGTTCGCGTCTTGCGCGCAATCTTAACACAACGATCTACAATAAACGCGAAGCTTCTAGAAAAATGAGGCGCGGTTTGCGCTGGGCATTGCTTACAGTCTTTGTGGGCGTAAACCGAATACAGCACAAGTATAATACAAAACGCGCGTGACAATATTCTTTTGATGCTCCCCTTACGCAATGCCCTGTTGGGCCTGTAAGGTATTTTGAATAAATATCTTTTTTTTTTTCATTTATCTTGGCCCTAAATGCCTGGGGCACATTGTATGTTTTGCAGTTAAAAGACTGCTTTGCTGAGTGAGTTCGTGCATTATCTTTAAATAAAGTGGCGTGCAAGAGAGGAGACAAGAAGGCCGGAGTCCTTGTCTTTTTTGTCCAGTCTTTTTGTTCACGCTCTGCTTTATTTCAAGTCTTGAAATCACTTTCAGAATACAGCTTTGAGAACAAAATAAATGCTTGAAATTGTACATATTTGTAGGTGCCTTCTAAGAAGTGGACTGTGCTGAAGCAAAGGTGAATAATGTTTCAGTTCAAGTACCAGGACGTGTGCAAGCAGCTGCAGTGCCTGGGCCAGAAGCTGCGCAAAGTTGAGGTTGCATTTCCTGCGGACCCCAAAGGCCTGCCGTGCCCGGTGCGGCCTGTGCTGCCTTCGGTGAGCACTGGGTCCCTGTTAAAGTCGGCACATTCATTAGGCTTGTGTGAATAGCAAATTTTAGGCTCAAGGTGAATTCAAAGTGAATAGTGATTTGATTGAATAAATTTGAATCCAATTCGAATATTGCATACTGTTAAAGAAAAATGAGCATATTTGTCATGACCCAATTAACCTGCACAATATTTTTAAAATTGAAACAAGGCATGTGCAAATGTCATTATTTTTTGTTCAAACAGAAATGGAAGCAACTTTGAATAGCAGCTGGATTTGACTTTCGGAAGAATGCAAGTGACAACCTGTAAAATATCTTACGTTTTAAAATTTACTATGCTTAAAGGCCAACTCCGGCGATTTTTTGACTGTGTCAGTGTAATGGTGCTTTTATGTTCTTGAGACACTCTTGTCACGCGCCCGATAGCTGAAATGCTCAGCAAATTCGAAAATAATTTTTAATAGGCAGAAAGGCGCGATACCGAAACCGTAACCCAACCGAGTGTACTGTCCAAGTATGACGTAGTAGTTTGTTACGAACCGGAAGTCGTGCAAGGCATGCTGGTCCCGCCGGCGCGGAATGTCACACGCTCCTCCACAGAGAACAGAAAATCGCACACCAAACCAGCGAAGCGCCGGCCAAACACCGTCAGCTTGTTACCAGCACAATATACGCTATAGCGGCCAAAGTTAGCGAACCCATCGGCTGCGTCACTTCCGTCGACCGGCAAACCAACACGTCACACACGCAATGTTGCCAATAATTGTGGGAAGCCGGGTGGGCGTTTGCAGACAATCTTTAAAATTCATTTACAAACAATCAGCGCATGTCTCAAGCTTGAAATTTGGCATAAATGACGGAAATGTCCAAAGGAACGTACCCAGCGAATTTCATTGAGATCCATTGACCTCGAAAAACCTCCGGAGTTGGCCTTTAAGTCATCTAAGCTAGAATGGCAAGCTTTCAAAATTAAAGAAATGATGAATCAATGTTAGGGTAATACGTTCATTTAACCTTGAAGTGGGGCTTCGCGGCAGTGCGGATTTCTTCTGGAAAGGCGTATTCACGGTACAGCACCGTTTTACTGCAGTGAAACCACCTTTACAGGCGATTACATGCAGCTTGTATATGTATATTCATTCATTTCGAATACTTCGCAATTTAGTATAATTTAAATTCGTTTCGAAGTGAATTCGAATATTCCAAGTGCTCGAATGTTCGCACAAGTCTAATATTTACCCAGTGCACTTGATGTGCAGGAGCATTGTAATGAATTACAGTGAAACCTCAGTGATACGAATCTCACGGGACCACCAAAAATATTCGTATCATCCGAAATTCGTATCAGCAGAAAGCATGGGAAATTAGCATGCGCGAAAAGAAAGCTGGCGTACATTTTCATTTATTGTTTTTCAGGGCCGCAGCAACGTCAGGAAAAACTCTGAATGATTGACAGTTAAGTTTTTAGATGTCGGCAATCATACCAGCACTCATAAATATACGGCCCGTACGCATGTGTTTAATTAATGAACCAGGTGTGTTGTGACCCGCGACAGCAGTAGCCCCTTCCAGATTTTAGAATGCTTTTTCTCATAAAACAAAGTAACGGAAGAAGCGCTTTGACGCGGTAGAACAAGGCCACAAAATTTCAGAACCACGGTCCTATGTTATGATTTTGTTATCGCGGACGTGTTGGGGATGTTTTTTGGGAGATTTACGGCCTTTCCCGCACAAGTGCGACCTCAACTGTCTCGCATGTTGACGTTGTGAGGCCTGACTCCTTCGCCGAGACCATCCTCACCTTCTATCGGCCCTCGTTTATATTTCATAGGATGTCTGATGCATGATACAGGCACGTGTAAACACAGGACAACAACAGCAGCCCACATCGACGCCTTAGAAAAAAAGCATGGCGCCAATGCCCTCTGTAATCTAAACCCGAAGGCACACGGAGGCACATTAGAGCCTCAAAGATTCGCGCACACAATCTCGGAGGCCTTGACGCGTCTCTGAAGGTGTCTGACCATAAAAAAAATTATTTTTTTTCTTACAGCGTGATTCTGGGCAAATTGGCGGTGGGGCGCGAATACCCGCGCTCGCACGTGCTTGGCGCGTCTTCCGCGACAGCGCGCACAGCAGCTCTTAGTACCTGGGTAGTATCGTACGTTCGTATCAACCGTCGCGGGGTGAAAATCGGTTCGCAACAACCGTACACCATTACATTGCAGGCCAATGGGCCTTGGCCGGGACGAAAGCAAAATTCGTACCACCCCGAAATTCGTATGATCTGTGATTGTATCACCGAGGTTTCACTGTATTGTCTGTATTCATTATAGCTTACATAAAAGGCAATTAGGACACTATCTTTTGGGTGCCGATCCCACATCATTCGATGCTTTCTCCTTAAGTATTTTCTTCCTGCAGAACATTGTAGCCATTGATCAGATGTGTTGGCTTGCGTGACAAGTGAATGGCAAGATCTAGACGCTGTGGAAACCTTTTAATGTAGGTGACATTTCATGTGATCTTTGTTGCTCCACACCAAATCTATAACTGTTAACCAGAGGAGCACTTGCCATCATTGCAGCATTACATGAGCGAACTACTGCACTAGCTGTCACTGGTCAGGCAGGTCTGAACTGGACAGCATGGGCTCCCACTATTTGGAGGTTTCATGGAAGACTAGTTGGTGACATGCTACGAAGCGTCAGTAATGTGTCACTTGCTAATGCAAGTATTTCACGCTATGTGAAATCTCTCAGACGTCGTACCTTCATGTAAAGGATAAAATCATAACTTCATACAGGCATGACATGGTAATTGTAGCAGATATTGTTATTACAGCAACTTTACTCAACATTGTCTAGTGATTAGTGTTGAGGCAATCTAATGAGACAAGCTCTCAGTGACCATTATTGTTCCAGATTTCGGGGTCTTGTAAGGCACACAATACGGCCCGATGCAGGAAGGCTAAGAGGTGCCTTAATAGTGTCTCGTCTGAGAAAAATGTGCGTTGTACATGCAAGTTCTGGATAGACAAAGATGCTGTGGCCAGAAGATCAAGGTGGGACGAGTCGCAGTAACTGAATGCAACCTTACAGGTATTGAAGGTGCTGCAGCGGCTGAGATGATATGGTCGAAGGACTGAATGAGGCTCCGGCAAGCCGCAGCAATGTACCACTCACAAGTTCCACCATTGAACAATCAAAGTCTCAATGAAGCACCTTTGGAAGGTGATCGGTCCAGTGCTTTCAATTCAGGCTCGCCATTAGGGCAGCCTTAAGGTATGTTGCCAACCTTGAAAATGACGTTTTTATAAAAAAAAAGTGAACTTCACTTTTTATTATTTTAAGAATCTACAGACATTCAGAATTGTGCTGCAGCAAAAATTACATCTCTATCTGGTTCTATTCAAGAGTTGTGTTGGTTTTTACAACTACCAGTAGACCTCCCTGAAACCGAAACTGATATTTTCTGCAAACAAAACCTACATTTTAATCGGTAAATGTTCGCAGGATACATTTAGATAAGTTGGTGGTGAAGTATGCTAAAACTTAATAAGATTGAGCAGTGGTAATCACGGCCAATTTTTATTCAAATTGCGCTAATTGCCGTGTGGGGACACACGAAGTGACACCGTGTTTACACTGCACCGATGTGTTGTACTACCACTGTGAAAGCTATTTCTTAGACATTTCAGTGTCCCAGATTTTTGTCTTACAGAATATAACAAGATATGGCTAAGTTACGAGCGAAACAAAGGCCGAAACGCAAAGTGTGAAAAGTTGGTGAGCCTGTAACCGAGTCAAAGCTCTGGGCACAGCACAATACACACACAGGGGAGGTTTTTACAAAAAGATACGCAACAAAGAGAAGGCTGTGTATGCAGAGCTCTGTTTAGACGATATATTTTGAGTAAATATGTCTGCGGGAAAACTCAAAACGTGAATGAATGCATCAATGGGATGCTGTGGCAGCGTGTCCCTAAAGATCTCCATACAGGCCCGAGAATTTTTTAGTTTGGTCTCTAAGATTGTATATTTCAGTTCGGCAATGGAAATAGTGGCACAATGCATATCTTGAGGCAGGCTGGTGTCAATCCTGGCTACTGCAGCACAGTAGCTTGTCTCGGCAGGAACCGAACTGGCTTGAAGAATGCCAGCTGCCAGTCAACGGCTGACAAAAAACAAGCTTAAAAAAAACTGGGGGAGCGGCTAAACCACATAACGGTGAACTCGTGGCAGCTAAGGAAGGTCCCAGCTATGAGCCTGGCGGCTTTTAGCGTCCCACAGCTGTATATGTATATAACACGTTTGGAAAACTTCTTTCTTGTTTTTCTCAAAACTTCATTTGTAGTCGTCTTTTACTGCGCAAAAAGTCATAATTTTTGAATTATCCAATATTTTTCAATAAAACTTCCCGTGCTTCTTTCTGGAACGTCTATGCAATGAACTAGGATAATTGAAAGCAACTGATAACTTTTGATGTTATAAGGTTTTGACTAAAATGCAACCATCTGAAACTACACAATTTTGGGTTTTTCGGCCATAGTATGCGTAATATTGACGACAGCGCAAAGATTCTAGTTCATTGCACAGCCTTAATTAACAGCTACATTTCTGCCAAGCCATTTTTGTTTTGTATCACAGAATCAGTACTTATCACTCTTCGCGTGATGGACATATTTTGGGTAGTTTCCGTAATTAAATTGTGATTAGTTGCTCTTTTCTTGTCTAACATACTTGAAGTGTCTTTTTCAACAGCCCTTCTTAAGGCAAATACATAACAATCTGTTTAGGATCAAAATCTAAAAAGATTTCCAAAAAGGTGGCAACATACCTTAAAGGATGTGGGGGTGCTATCACCCCCTGTAAGGTCGTTTGCGCCTCATGGCGCGCGCGTCTCGCGGAGAAGCCGCAGCTCGGGTTGACAGTCGTCGAGCAGAAGGTGGCGTTGTGGTCGCGTGGGTTATCATTGTCATCGTTAAGGTTAGCGCGGTAGCGCCAGCGGCGCTGCTCGGCGGCGAAGCTATGTGGGCACACGGGAAAAGTGAGCCTTTCTTTGGCGTTTGGCGGCTGGCGTGGACTAGAGCTGTGCGCCGCCGTGCCGCTGCCTGTTTTCACTCGCGCCGATCGCGCCGCCGCTGAAGTTTCCAGAGTGACCACGCCGCCGCCGCGCAATAATTGCGGCGCGCCGCCGGTAGTCTTTCATTGGCAGTCTTTCAATTGGGGCATAAAATGCATCACTTCACTGGGGGAGCTTTTCTCGATGTGCCGGTGTAATAGACTCTTCATTTAAGTCGGTGCTGATTGGAGGGAGCTCGGCCAGCAGCGCGTCCTCTCTTCCCGATTCTTCCTCTTCAACGTCATTATGACGTCACGAAGTTTTCACAACTCTTGACTCAAACTGGAGGAACGAAATGCGCTTCAACCATAAAGGAAAAAAAAATAGACGAGAGCGCGCCTAGCATCTATAAGTCGACCTCCTCTGAAGGCACTGCCACTTCGGGCTCGTGTCACAATTCCCATCATGCTCTTGTTTGTTTTCCTTTTTCTTGGTGAGCTCATGTGAAAAACAAAAAAAGTAAATTCACGAGCGCACGCGCCTAGCGTCCACAAACCAACCTCCTCCGACACCACTCCCCCCTCGTGCTCCAAGGTCTGGTCAAAGTTCCAAGCACGCTCCTGTTTCATTTTTTATGGCTGGGGAGTTATTCTCGATGTGTCTTCCTAGTGGACTGTCCATTTCGGCCGCAGCTGATTGGCTGGAGTTTGGTGACCAGTGCGCCCCCCTGTTTCCAGATTTTCTTCTGCAACGTCATTTGATGTTACGAAGCTTTCACAACTCTCGGCACTAATGAGAGGGACGGAATGCGCTTCAACGCAACAAACGCAGCGCCCAGACATCCGCTTTTGGGCGTACATCTCAGAGGCTGTGCATAAATTCTAATAGCCTAAGCCATTGAATTAGGTTTAATGCGGCCAATCGTCTAACGTACTTGTGAAGGTCGGTACGCATTCTCTGCATCGTTCTCAAACATCTGGGACACATTCATATGCGAGTTCAGACTTGACAAGTTCCTGTTTCTGTAAATTTCGTCCACTTTCTTCTTACGCTGGAAATGCGCTGGCGGGTTCGGTGCATCAACGCAGTCAAGAGCAAACATCACGGCCATGGAGGAAGGAAGACTGAGGAGACGTCACATTTTGTGAAGCCAGAAGTGAGGGAGGGGAGAGGGCTTCTCCTCGCAAGGTTGGGCACGCTTCAGCGTGCTCGCGCATGCACATCTGGCGCTGGCGAGAGGGAGGCGAGCCGATGTAGGACGCGCCAGGCGGCCGACATCGGCTGATAGACGAGCTGGAAAAGTGAAACTTTTGTGCCGATTAAGAGCGAACATGCTGCGATACTCGCTTGTAGAGTGCCTGTGTGCCACTCGCAGCCTCATTACGGCCCATATTGTGCATCTACAATAAACTTGCCGCTTTGCACTTTGTGTTTAATCAGCTGAATGCAAGACAGCAACGGTACGACTCGGCCGGATAATCGACACGGACAGGCCGTTTTTTTCTGCAGATACGGTAAGTTTGGGGTACGGGACACAATGTAACAGTGAAATCTTATTTGCTCATGCTATTTAACAAGATGAAGTACGTCCGAATCATTGTTTGCCCGTGTGTGTCATGATATGTTCGCACGAGTATCATTCGAAGCAGCGCGGGTCGGCCGACTGCGACCATATTGTAAAACGTATACAGGATGCTATAATTCAAACAATAAATCGCCTTACTGTGTCGAACACTATTGGGTCAGGCACGTCTGTAATTCTTGACTCTGAAAGCTTCGGTGAGCACACTGGGCCACTGCTTTCCGATAGCTGTGACGGTCGTACACGGGAACGGGTCACCGCCGCGTCTCGCGTTAAGAGCTGTAGGCGCGGCCATTCTCGTCTTGGAATTCTAGCCTTCCATCGCTGAGGCAGGCAATAGCACAGGGCCGAAGGAAAACAGAGAAGCTGTGGCGCCAACCGTTTTCGGAGGAGCGGTCGCGGGCTTCACAGACGACCGCTTTCGACCGCAAGCAATATGAACTAAACTCGCAAACGTGAATACCAACGCTCACTGTAGGCTTCCAACACATGGCATCATCTGGCACATGGCATTCGGAACTTCAGCCGACTCTCTCAACAACGCGGTCATATGGATGGTGATGCAGACGACACGAGACGACGGCGTGACCAAGGAATCCCACAAGCCTCCGCAAAAGCACGTGACTTCCGCCACACTTCTCGTTCACTGCAGCTCGGATAGAGGGCCCCTTCTTAGCTTTCCTTCTGCCATGATCACGGCCCACCTCTTCTTCGAGTAACTGAATGTGCTCTGCCGAAATTGACTGTGGACATCTTTTTTAGATGGACACATCGAGAATAGCTCGCCAGAAGTTGTCGTATCTTTCTTTCCTCAAAAAGTCTCAAGAGTATTGCCTAACCTCAACTCTGCGCCGTTCTACAGCCTTAAAAGGCGACGACCCAACTCACTGGATAGCATATTCGTGGAGTCCTGGGCCTACTAAATTTTGCATAGATAAATAAAATAGACAAGTAATATGCATCGATGGTTGAATGCACTTTTTTTCATTACATTTCTGACTCAAGTAGGTCGATAAATAAATAGTGAATAACCGATAATAACCGATAGCTGAGCTAGTTAGTAGGTGTTCATCTTAAAACGATATGACGTGAAAACACAAGGATGAAGTCAAGAGAGTGACCAGTCATCTCTCACGTAGACCATCACGCGCAACTGACTGATAGGTATCGCCTCTTGCTCGGGAATGCGCACATAAGTATATTAAGTGCGGAGCAATTTAGGGGCCCGGGCTGTCGTATGCTGTCATCACATGCTGTCATCGTATGCTGTCGTAGCTTGTAGTAACGCAGGCAGAACCAGGCAGAAATAGCATAGCCATCTATCGCAGGCAGAAATAGCATAGGCAGAAATAGCATAGCCATCTATGCAGGCAGAAATAGCATAGCCATCTATCGCATATTGAGCGTGCGCTCGCGCCAAGGAGAAGTCGCCTTCCTCTTGTTCTTTGAGCGCCTTGATGATGATATTAAGTGCGGAGCAGTTTAGGGACGCGGGTTGTCGTATGCTGTCGTCGCTTGGCATAACGCAGGAAAAATCACGTATAAAAATAGAAAAAAAAGAGAAAGCAAGCAAAAAAATAGAAAGACAGAAGGAAAGGAAAAAATAGGAAGAAGAGTAGAAAGAGAAAGAAAGAGAGAGGAAGAAACCCGTACAAACAGCGAAAAAAAAACAAACGGAAGAGAAAAATAAAGGAAGAGAAGAGGAAAGAAAGAGAAAACCGAAGAGAAAAAAAAGGCTGCCCAACTCCGCGCTTCCTTCAGGATTGGCACCACTAGTGCGAAGCTGCATTAATTCTTTTTTTTTTTTTTTTTGGCTAGCTGCTTTTCCGCCGCTGTACTATTTTTCAGTTAGCAGTGTTTGCGGTGTCTTGACAACTCTCTTGTCCTTGTTTGCACGCCCTGTCTTTTTAAGGGCCCCAAAGCAGCCTCGGAAAATACAAAATCGAGCGCGTTATTCTCTCTTGGTGTTTCTTTCTTTTTTTCTTTATTGGCACTCTATGTGATGCCAGAACGGTGATTCTCATTACGTGATTAGGGCACATATTCTTAATTGGTCCATATACGAGAAATATCAGTTGTGAATTGTCTCTTACCATGCTTTGCCATGCATTCGCCCACCCGTTCTTAATCACCTCGCATAACTATCGTGCGTGATGAACTGATTTCGCACCATTTTGTGAGTTTCCGATTGCGTAAGGTGAAATAACAGAGTGTAGCCGACAAGCTCGAAATCCTGATGGGCTCAACGCTCAGTGCTCACATTGTACACGTGTTTTATGAAGAAATAAGTGTCGAGGAGATATCGCCTGTAGGAACTGTAGTGAAAGCGAGAACGAAACGAATGGAAGAGGCGCCGGAATATTTGATTCTTCCAACGGACTCTTTACAGCGAAGACGATGCAGCTCTCCAAAAAATAGGTCAACCCGCTTCCCCCCGTTTTTGTATATTTTTTTTATTGCGATAACAATTATATGAGCACTGTGTGCAGGTTTTCATTGTCGCCGTCATATTCCGTATAAAGTCCAAATCGATAACTTTTGTACGTGCATCGTATGCTGTACCCTGAGTAAAAGGTCACGAGCGCTAGCGAGGAACACGGCTGAAGCATAGATGAAACAAGCTGCCCATCTCCATCGCACTGAGGGCGCATGCGATAACATCAATCCTCGTGCGAGGCCTGCCGTCCATTGCTCTTTGACAAGAAAGGAAGCCCTGCCCGTCTTTCACCGGATGAAGGAGCATGAAGAGACGCCGTAACAGGGGGGCTGCGTGGCTTGATCCGCCACTGTGATCTTTGACTATAAGCGTGCGGTCGCGAGCGCTATCTCGGCAGTCATCATCAAACGGCTCGTATACCCTTCTACGCGCTATCATCTCACCGCTTCATGCTGTGACCACTGATACGACAAACTGCATGAAAACCGCTTGTTTCCCGGGAGCGGCCGTATTCCCATACACCAGCGTGTTGCAGTTTCGCGAGATCGGATGAAAAAGAGTTAGCTGCTAGCCTCAGTCCGTTATGCCATTATGACATGTGGCTATCGCCTTCACTGCTTGCCCTTTTGGGAAACAGATTTTTTTCAAAATTCAAGGGACAAACTTCTATCTCTACCAACTCTTGAATTTGAATCTTGAATCTACACTACACCCCCCCCCCCCTTGTGCTGCGCTGCCGCTGATCCGATGAACCCCGCGCCGTTGATGCGCCGCCGCCGGAGGTGGAAACACCGGCGCGCCGCCGCCGGCGATTTTGGGTCCGGCACACAGGTCTAGCAAGGACGGACGTCTCCTGCGGTGGGTCCATGGGGAAGGCACCGCGGGTCGTCTCCCGTGGATCCCTCGTAGTGAGTCGACCGTCGGCGACACCGCCTTCCAAGGCGTTACCTTGTGTTTGTTTGTTATGTTGATTGAGTGTAGTGGAATATTGTAAAATGTTGTTTTAGCATGTTGATCACTAGTGATGTTCTTGATTTGGCAAGCGAGCTCGTTCATGTAAAAGTAGTTGAATAAATGTACACGATGTTGGTTTGGTTCGATCGTGTCTACTGTGTCCGTGTGCCCCGAGAGCGGCGCTCTCATTTTGAGACCCCACAAGGAGCACTGACATCAAATTTACTCATGTGAAGATTTTTGCATCCACGAGTAGTTATCGACCCCCTAGTAGTGATTCACAACCCAAAACGCAACTTAGAGACGAATAACTATCCGTTTTATATATTTGTATCACCGGTATCTAGCATAATCCAAAACGGCCGGCAAGCCCGCCATTTTTAGTGCTGGCAACGTTTCCTTGCGGTCACCTCCAGATCGCGCCCCAGCTGACCACTTCTCCACAGAAAGGAGTGACGTGAGGCTCAGCTGCTCCGCTAACATTTCGTCTGCTAGGCGCACACATTCAGTCATGCCTTGTCACCAGCAGTGCCACCGTAATACGACAGTCTGGAGCTTGGAATCACCGTGAATCGCGACGTCGCGAATTATTTTTGCTTCGATCGATCCTATGCAGAACAGCGATTCCAGAATGTACGCCGTTCCAAGCTGCAATGAGGAGGTGCTCAGGGACCGCGGTGCCGGGGACGCATGCTTCGGCCATGCTCGCTCGTGTGTCTCAATTGGGGAGCTATATTGGGGAGTTTTGGCATTCACAGCATTCCCGTATACACAAAGGGGTCTAGGGAATATTAGTATAGGATTGCACACCAGCAGAGAAATAGAATACGTTAGGTTTCTACAATAACAATTCTGTGCTTGCCAGTTTCTTCTTTGTGTTTCCAGATGGCCCCACCTATCCAGCCTCTCACGGTTACGGCGGCAGTAACCCGGTATTACGCGAGCGCAAAGAAGTCTACGGACAAACTAAAATTCACTATTAACGATACCTGCATGTTACTTGTTAGCGATGATATTTATCTATACGCTACTCCACTTTGGTAGCTCGCGGTCGTGTTGTCGTGTACCATACGTGCAGGAGCGTACGCAGAAATTTTTTTCGGGAGGGGGGGAGGAGGAGGTCACCACCTTCATCGGAAGTGGGCACCGGGCAGGCAGATGTGGTCGAGTGTCTTTTTGTGCTCTATATGCCATGGCAAAAAGAATTTCGGGGGGGGGGGGGGGGGGGGCACGGGCCCGGAGTGCCGCCCCTGGCTACGCCACTGCACATGTGTAATGAAACGACACAATCACTGCACTTTTTCTATGCTTCCAACCAGACGACTGTGGCTCACAACGGTTCCCCGACATGCTGACTGACAAGCACACGTCGAATTATACTCTTTTCTTCCGTCTTTCTTTTATTGGTGGTTTTCGTCTTGTAAGTTCATGAAATCATTCAAAGTGGTGCAATGAATATCAGACATGAAGAGTGAGAGCATTTCCAGGTGTCAGTGCCACGATAAGAACGCTCGGATCAGACGTTGTCGCTACTAATGCATCGTCACTCAGGATGGTATGTGTGTAATGTATCACACCGAACACGTAGCACTAGTGTCGATGTCGCAGGGCACTCAATTTCCCGTTGAGCTTTCGTACGCTGTTTGCCGTTGAAATAAAGTAACTTCCACGCAACGGACGCCATTCAAATTTGACCAAGAAGACCAATGCATATCGAGTATTCGAATGAAGAGCACATCTCGATTTTGAAATTTAATGTCTGTGCCCCTTTAAGCTGTTGATGAAGCCGCTCAACCATGCCGTTGACACAGGGATGGCTTTTTAAAATGTGGGGTTTTACGTCCCAAAACCACGATATGATTATGAGGGACACGTGGAGGGCTCCGGAAATTTCGACCATCTGGTGTTCATTAACGTGCACTGACATCGCACAGTACACGGGCCTCTACCATTTTGCCTCCATCGAAATGCGACTGCCACGGCCGAGATCGAACCCGTGACTTTCAAGTCAGCAGACGAGCACCCTAGCCACTGATCCGCCGAGGCGGACGACACAGGGATGGTATGCCGTGGTACGGCAGTGCTTGGTGCCAAGCAGGAAGTTGAGGGAAGTGAAGCGCGTTCATTCAAATTGCCAGCCATGATCAGTTGTCGCAATGTTGGGGCAGCTGATTTGAGAAACACACATTCACACGAAGGCTTCGGCGACCGTTTACGCCAGACTCCCAGGGAGGTAAGTCTGCCTGGGAGTCTGGCAAGCAGGGCATGAGCGGGTCCACTGGCAAACAATGACGTTAATGCGCAGCTAGACATACTGCTGAATAAGGAGGCATGGGGTGACAGATGTCGTGAAATGATCGAATGCTACATGGCAAAAGGCAGCCAGGATGAAGGGGTGAGGTGATGAAGTGTTGTACCAGAGTGAACCAGGCACAAACAGGGGAAGAATGAGCTGCAGGTGGAGGGTGGATCACAGAACACTTGCAGCTCAGCACGTTGCATCTGCGCCCAAGCCAGATGTTCCACAGCAGAGCAAGTGCTGAGGGTGTTGATGTGGGAAAGCGTGTCAGCTGCGTCATTGTCGATGCCTTTGATCTGCCTAATATCCTTTGTGTATTCCAATATGTACGCCAGTTGGCCAAGTTCACGTACTGTAGACATACACCAGAGGCATGCTGTCAGTCAGAACATAAGATGGCTGGCCCTCCAAGAAGTGCTGGATGGTGGGGTAGGTGGTAAGCAGTTCACAGCCAAAACACTGTAGCGAGTCTCGGCAGGTTGCAGCTTTCCAGCGGAGAAACCCAGCATCACAGGCACCTTGAACTGGGTTCAAGAGTGTTGCTTGTTGGACAAGTTGGTACATACTTAAAGTCGAAGAAAGCCACAAAAACGTCGAAAAAGGAAAAACTGAGAGGCAGAAGCAGAGACAGTGAACACAGAGGTGGCTACTAATAACTGACATTTACTTCATCGGCTCTGTTTAAGAAAGTCGTACTCTTTCCTGGTCAAAAACACAGAAGCTGCACTTACACATTTTTCCGGACCAAGTTTTTAAATATGGTACGCCTCAATCAATTCTCTTTCACGCTGCGTCTTAGGTCCGTATTCTGAAACGCTTCTTACCTCAGGCCATTTCCTTACGTTACCTGAGGAGCCCTTCATGCCTCCTTATCTTAAGGAGCTCCTTGAGGGAGCCAGCGTATTCTGAAAGCTTTCTTCAACCTTCTCTTGCAAGGGGCCGCCTCAGTAAGGCAAGGCTTGTGTTTCACAAGTATGGGGGGCAAGAGCACGTGTGAACTATTAACTAAACGTTCGCTTTTAAGCTAGAATAACGAATATTTTTTATGCATAGCGATGAAAACCTGTACGCTGCTTTTTCGCGATATGGGTGCACAGCCTTTTCCGTTTATTTACCTTTCGCCTGTTGCAGCAGGCAAAAACTGGCTGGTCGAGCAACCTTGGAGCTCATTGCTTTCATTGATTCATTTCAATGGCCTGTTATGCGGGTGCGAGTAATAAAGATCGTTTAAAGTGTTGAAGACGTGAGTGAGATTGATTGTCATGACCGAGCAGTGTTGAGCTTTTGAAAATTCCTCACTTTGCCGCAAATTTCTCTCGATTGTACTTATGTCCAAGTAAATTATTATGTTTACTTTCTGAACGAGGGCGTGCCTATCGGGTCGTGCATCACGCCTTCTTAGAGCGACCTGTTTCTATAAGAACGAGACAGTCTTACAGCAAGGGTTGTGAGGAACTCAAGCCCGAGAGTATTCAAATATGTGGACGATTTATAAGTCGTCTTGGTGAGGCTACGGTTAACTGAAAGCATACGACGCAAATGAGCCGAAAGGTAACACTGATTCCGGAGAAGCAGTAATTTGCCCATTGACTTAAATATGTTGGCGGGTCGGGGTAAGTGTAGTGTTTTTTTTGCCCAACGCAAGCTTCGTGTGCCTTTCTTTCTTTTTTTTAAATTTTTTCAAGCAGAATTCCTACAAGTAAACGAGAATATCTTTGTGACCTGAAACACCGTAACCAATTTGTGGCATGTACGAGGGGCTTTGTGTATAGAATCCCCTTGAGCTGTTGTGCTTGCTACGTGGGTCATAAAGTGGCAGATGTTAGAACGATTGACTGCGAGAGCATACAACAATGTTAGAAATGGAAAGGAGGGTCTCCTGGGTATACATTGTAGCGCATGCAGCGGCACCCGTGGGTTCAAGGTGATTTTTTCTTATGCGGATGACCACACCTGCATCATTGTGGAAGGAGCTCGCATGACATGTGAAGAGTGCAAGAAACCATCGTTAGCCTTATCCAAGTGAGAGCTGTTTTTCCTAGAAGACGCCAGCACTAACAGCGGGCGATGAAGGGGTCTTTGTCGCGTGCCTTGTGTCGCTTCCTGGCCTTTTCTCTCTTACTATGAAACGCCTGTATAGAACTAAAAAGCTTGAGTTGGCAGGCACTTCACCGTCGCTGTGTACCTTGTCCCCTTCACGCTGCGCCATCTTAACGAAAAGTTTTGAAAACATGCCTGGCAAGCAGTTTTCAGTGAGAGTTTGTGTACACATCGATTGAAAATGACAAATTGGATGCAGTGTCACTGACAGGTACTGCAGAGAAGCACCCCTTCAGTGCGAGGTAAGGAGGCATGAAGGTTGCCCTAGCGCTACCTTAACTTGAGGGAGCATCAAGGAAGGCCTCAGTGAGGGAACCTTGGTAAGGAGCATTCCAGAATATGCGATAAGGCGTCCTCAAGCAGTTAAGGACCCCTCATTGAGATAAGGAGTGTTTCAGAATACGGGCCTTAGCCTTCCCTACAATGGATATGTACATTTCCAAACATGGGTGTACAACCGCACTGCTTAGAATGTAGGGGAAGGTTACCACCAGTGCCTTAGTGTAGAAGATTTGCATGCTCAGCAAACAAACGTTAAAGGGACACTAAAGGGGAAAACGATTTTTCGCATATTAGTTAAGCACAATTTCACAATCCCGAAAACACCACTCTTACCGCGACACGACGCTTGGTAAGCGAGAAAACACGCGAAAAGAAAATGCGGATGGATGACGCCACCTTTAAATTCCCGCACCAAACACCGTGACGTCATAGATTCTGAAGGCGTCTACTGAGTCCTACGTAGCTTCTAATCAATAAAAATGAGGTGCATTGTCATCTGTGGGTGCCATAGACTTAGCATACGAAGTTTCAGAAAATTTCATTGAGCCAATGTCACGAAAATACGAAAAATACATTTGGAATCTCTGACGTCACGCGCGCAGATATCGGCGCCAAATTTTAAAAAATAAAACTTTAACCTTGATTTTCTCCGCTAATAATGAACCTATGCAGCGCCTCCTCTATTTTTCAGTGCCTGGGCGAAGGAGCGGAGCGCAATGGGAACCGGCCGTCGGCGTTAGCGCGGCTTTTAGCCGCCAGGCGCCACCACTCGAGTAGACCCGCCGTCGCGTTTTCACTCGCGGAAACGAATGCTGTGGCTGCATTGGGAGCTGTTATATGGTTCAGTTTTCGGTTATATTCGCGCTGTTTGAAGCATAATGAAACTTGTAAACGGGAATCGTGAAGCACTTGTCGTTCTTGGCAACCAGCCCATTTCAATGGCACGAGTCATTCGCCGCTATTCGATCGAGGCGATCGCGCGTCGTCTGCTAGGCCGTTACCACAGAGCGCGTGCCAGGGATGAGAGGAAGATTGTTTTGTCACCATTATGTTCACTTGACTGAGGGTTGGTTTTCGACTGCCTAAATTTCTGAAAGCTTGGGCGCCCGCTTAGGCATGGGGCAGCCTGCTCAGCCTTGTGCACGCATTCATTTTGACACTGTACAGGATGACTGCCGGTTGTTTCGCCGGCAGCGAATGTGGTGTCCATAGGCTCCGATTCTTCAGCTTCGGAACCTAATGTCAGCACTGCACATGACAGCGATCGCGAGGCAGCGATCCTACGGGTACATTCACTCGTTGACTGTTCGGGCGCAGCACGGTCAGGTTTATTGATACTTGTCATGCTTGGTTCAGTTGTTACCTTCGGCTGCAAACGTGAAGGGTAGTCTGCAAAGATCGACGCTAATGCATTCTTTTGAGCCGCGGCTTCTTATATTCTATGAAAACTTCGGATTGTAAATGACGGCTACACATTGTGACGTACTGGGAGACCAATTATCCCGCTTAATTACTTCAAGCAACCTCCCCCTAACACCAGCGGCAGAGGGAATTTCATGGAACGACAGCCGAACAGTGTAGATGCCTCATCGAACGCGAAAATTGACCGTCGGCGGCGTCGAGCGTTGGCGGCGTCAACACAAGGGATGTAAGGGAGCATCATTACGTTATAACGTCATCACATAACGTGACACATCATAAAATTTTGTGACATTGTGATTTAACATAACGTGACGTTGTCATATTACATCTTCGCTTGGTCAAAATGGGCCCGATCACGGAGGCAGTACATAACCAGCTGAGGTGCAGAAATCTTGTACTGCGTCCGATGCTTGAGGCAGTGAGAAAATCACGTTAGGTATAGAAATATCTCGGAGGGAAGCAGAAGATGTTCAATACATAAGAGAGTTTCAGAATACCGTATGTAAAGCTTGCGGGCGTTGCGGACGTAGCGTTACGGGCGTCACTTAACGAGAGCCTGCAAGAGGTTAGCGTATCATGCATGCGCAGTGGCGCGAAACGCTAACGCAAAGCTTTGCGTGCGCTATTCCAAAACTCTAATGACTGGGAAGAAAAAAGCTGGCTTTCGCCTTTCAGTCGTCTTAGGTGAATGCATAAGGGACACTGAGTTTTTTTTTTTTCTTTATAAATAAAGGGAAATAAGAGAAAAAGATAATCATGATTTCTTTCCTTTCGATTTGGAGAGTGGTACACAACAGCATGACATACTGAAGCATGCAAATGACGTGGTTGCAATAGCCTGAAATAGGAAATAAAACGCGAATACTATCAAACTCGAACACAAGTATCGAACCAACAGCACGGTCTTACAGACTGCCTGCGGAATACGTACAGTGGGCATGGAATGGAACGCGAGCATGCGGCATCGACATTCTTTGCTGTTTCGCATTTATTCTTGAGCGGTAGTATCCTGGATGATTGATAAAAAGATAGTGTCATCGCCGGTACAAACAAAGGCCATCTAGCATCTTTTTATTGCCACCAGGATCAGAGCTTGATGAAAACAGCGCGCCGCTGTTTTCGCGTTGCTTTTCCATTCCCCCCTGTACATATGAAATCTTGCGAGAAGCACGAATGCAATTAAACTCGGATGCGAACACGCATTCGCGATCTTCGTAACACGCGCGGCCGTTGAGCGCCAGCTTCCCGTAGTCTACTCGCGCAGCGCCGCCACGCGGCAGCGGCGAGCGGAGGCGGAGCGCGCGCTCGACGGCCCGAGGAGAGCGTTCGCCCAGGCACTGAAAAAATAGAGGAGGCGCTGACCTATGATAATGAAACATATGACATTAGAGTTCTCAGAGTGCATTTTGTCAACCTAGACCAAGTCATTGTTTCACTTTAGTGTCCCTTTAATACATCGACCAGATTGTCCAATGTATTGCTTATCACAACTAAGTGGAGTGCTATTCACCACACATGTGTCACATGCGCAGTATTTCTTGACATGTTTGATGTTGCATGCTCTGCTTTGTGTGCTGAGCTGCGCAACCCTCTTTCACAGACCTGTGAGTTTGCTTGGTGGGGAACTGAACTGCGCGTGCCACCTTTGCGTGATGCTGTATTTTTTAACAAAGCATCTATAGGCTGCATATTTCGGGGGTGGCGTGGTATGCAAAAAACTAGCGCTGGCTGGGTTTTTTTAAATGCGGCTCTTGAAGGTGCACTGGTCACATCTGTGTGCACTTTTTTCAAATAGCTGGGGCTCTCGATCGTGGGCTTGTCAGCGATCGGCCCTTTGCGACATGACAGGTGTCACATCAGCTACCGGGCCACAGTCATGAAACTTAGTCCCACAAAGGGCTGGGACAGTGAATAAGTGAAGAGAGGGGAGGGGGGAAAGAAGGTCTTTCCCATTCTCATATATGGGTCACTTCTGAGGTTTCCAGAAGCATGTTGATACCGATCTACACAATGATTAAAATATGGACGCCGATTCTGAAGTATGAACTTGTTGTTTTGTGGTCGTGTTTCAACACAAGGTGACCGCATGGGGTGCCTTACGAAAAAAATGCTTAAGATCAGTCATGTCTGTGCAGCTTACATGCAATAAGCTTTATTAATCACAATAGACAAGAAAATAATGCGAGAACCATTTAGCAATGTCACGAACAGTCACGAAGTCATAAAAGAAATGTGGGACGAAGACTGTCATGTGCAGACCGCGGGCCGCGTGTTTGAGACCCCTGCGATATGGTAATCGGATCATTTATCGAGGTCACTTGTCATTTCTTGTTGCCACATTTCACTGTTCCCTAGATATGAACCGTCGTTGTTGCCTCTAGCAACAGAAGTGTTGCGCTGCTAGCACGTGGATGAAAGTCAAATTCTAGGCATACAGGAAGGAAACAGTTTAGTGTTACAGTCGAGCCCACATATAACGGCGGCCCACTTAAGACGAACTTTCGCTTAAAACGAACGATTCCCGCGTGACCGTGAAAATATACATTATTTCAATGGCACAAAATCACACTTACAACGAACGTCTTTGAGCCCTGCCGATCGGTTACAGCGAACGGAGTCGGCGCTCGGGCGACTGTCCGAGACACCACTTTCGACCACCGGTAAACGGCGAGGTGCCCAAGATTCTTATTGTTAAACGCCCACCCCGTCTTTGTCGCTCTCCCCGACTTTTTTTTTTTTCTTTTTTTTTTTTGCGCACCCCTCAGTCCTTTGTCCCCCCTGCTGCTCCGAGCACCCCGCATCGCCAGACGAGGCCCGTGTTTTCGTTCCGTGTAACGGCTGTTACACGGAACGAATCGCGAATTATCGAAGTCGGTGGGGCCGCGCAAGCCCCACCAAGTTCGATATTTCGCGATCCGTCCCGTGTGACAGCCGTTTTCACCCTTCCGCACGCGTACGTGCCGACAGAGCGGGCATGGGCCCTAAATTTTCTGACACGCGAACAGTCGGCACCACAATGCGATTCTCTGACCTCTGCGCGCGCAGGCCACTCTCCCAAGTTTTCTTACGCGTGAGATATGCGCGTTTCGTTGGTTTAGTGGACCTATCAAGCAAGCTACCCGAGCGCCTGAGCTACCTTCTCCCCGCGTGTTTTGGCCTTCAAGGTCGCTTTCCCGCCGTTCTCGCAAGTCTGCTCACCTCTCTTCCCTCTTTATCACAACTCCTTCGCCTGTTTCCGCCGCTCCGCGACGCCGGCCCACGCCGGCCGCCGGCTCGAATTAGGAAGTTTCTTTTTCTGGCTAGAAAAGGGCCCAGAAGGTGTTCTGTGCCGCGCGTCTTTTCTTGTCTGTCGCACGTGCGCGTTTTGCTCGCTGTTGGTGTGCGTGTGTCGTCGGGATGGAGGACGGAAAGCTTGCCGCGCTAGCAGATGACACGAAGCGAGAAGTGCTGGACATTGCTACCAAGCGAGCCATTCTAACCGAGCTATCTCAAGGCGCCAAAAACTGCAAAGCGACTTCGGGTGTCCCTGTATTCAGCTGTGGAGATGGTGAAGGCTTCGTGGGTGGCCGTGACGGCTACATGCGTGCAAAACTGTTTCCGCGAGGCCGGTTTCGTCGACGTCGGACCCGATGCCGAGCCTGAAGCTTCCGAAGAGGTCCGCTCCGGCGGCGATTTGTGTCAGCGCGTCGTCGACTCCGATATGGGAGGGCGGGACATCTGCTGGGATGATTTCATTACGGCCGACGATGATGCCGACACTGCGGAACCGTGCACGGATGATGGCATGATGAATGAAATACGCGGCAAGAGCGATCTGGAGGAATAGCATGACGACGACGAAACTTCGTGGAGCCAGCGCCCACAAGGCAGCTTGTCTATGCCAAGGGCCTCGGCGAAAAGCACGCTGCCGCTTTATAAACTGCAGACCGCCCTTATCGCATTTGCACTGTCGAAACACGTGCATTACGGACTTCTTTGCGAAAAAAAATATTTTTGTGTCCTCCTTTGCAACTTTTTTAAAGCCGTGTTTCATTTACTACGAACTTCGGGATACAACGAACGGATGCCGCGTCACGCTCAGGTTCGTTATAAGCGGGCTCGACTGTATAATAATTGTTGGGGTTCTGTGTCCCAAAACCCGGATATGATTATGAGAGACACCATTGTGGAGGGCTTCAGAAATTTTGACCAGCTGGGGTTCTTTAACATCTCAGTGCACAAGCCTCTGGCATTTCGCCTCCATCAATATGCGGCCGGCATTTGATACTGCGACCTTCGGGTCGGCAGTCTGGCACCATAACCATTAGACCACCATGGCGAGTCAGGAAAAAAACAGTTAGGGCTAGAGCACTGCACGGGCCGGGATTCTCGGCCCAGGCCCGGCCCAGGCCCGCAACTTGTTTAAACTTACCCGCCCGAGCCCGACCCGGTGACTCAAAGTGAGACCCGGGCCCGGCCCTTACCCGAGGAAAAAATTCACCTACCCGGCCCGGCCCGACCACACATCCGGCCCGACAGGGGCCCGATCCAATAATTTTTACCCGCCTGAGCCCGACCCGGTGACTCAAAGTGAGACCCGGGCCCGGCCCTTACCCGAGGAAAAAATTCACCTACCCGGCCCGGCCCGGCCCGACCACACATCCGGCCCGACAGGGGCCCGATCCAATAATTTATGTGGTGGTGCCCGAACATGGAATCGAAAACAAGGTGTTTTAAGCGGCAAATATATACACTTTGGTGGCGCATGCTGCGCTAACAATTATACTTTAACCTACGGTAATTTCTTGTAAAAAAGGGGCTCACGGTGGAAACAGGTGAGCTGATATACTGGATGCAATGAATGTTTGCTTGGAAGTGGTACACTGTACCTACTTTTTCTGCAGATTCTATGGGGACGCAATCAAGGCTTCGGCGGACACCCGTCTGGTCGGGAAGAATTATTGAATAAAAAGACGAGGACACCGACCAAAATAGAATAAGAATGCATTGACGTTGCGAGATCCAGAATGGAAGCCTCATTCACAATGATTGTGAACAGTTAATGCTCCAGTTCTGGGTGCCGAGACATCAACCATGGGGATCAGCAAGAGCGTTTCGCAGCAGATTTTGTAGCAAGAAAAGTGATTGGCAGCATGAGTTCAGTTTCGATGCAGAGCGCAAATTGCGCTCTGTATTGAAACTGTATTGCGCTCTGTGTCCTCTGTTTTTATTGCGCTGTGCAATAAAAACAGAGGACACAAGGAACAGAACGCTCTCTTCCCTTTGTTTACATTGCGGTCTATCAAAACTTAGAACATGCTCGTACGACAAAGCCAATCGTGCACCCTTCTGGATATGTAGCGCCTGTCTTCAGAATAGTAGCACCTTGCCACAGCAAGAGAAATAGACTAAGAAATCAAAATTCATTACTTTCTTGTAACTAGACTAGCCTAGACAAAAATGATAATGAACCGTGCGCACCACTTGTACTTTTAGAAATACGTAGAAGCTGCCGAAAGGAAGCAAAAAAATATTAGTCATAGCATTCTTTTCATCTATCACACCACTGCTAGTATACACTCCGAGCACTGCGACTGGCGCGCCGCCGCGCGGCCGTCAGAGAAGACAGTCGTTGAGAGCCCGAGCAGAACCAAACGCTCTCCCACGCCCGCTTGCACGTAGTTTATCGTAATCAATGAACCACTGCGCAGTCGATTGTACCAACAGGTACACGTGGTGTCCTGCGGAAACGACGTTTCACAGTTTCTCGACTCGTTCCTGCTTTATTGGGCAGTGACATAAGTGGAGCACGGCTGTGCGACGAAAAAAAAAAGTGTTTGGTTCCCGCTCCCTCTACCGTCTCTCGTTCTGCCGCTGCATGCTTGAATTGGTCTGAGACACCACCTTTGCAGGTGCAATGATCTTGCGTGGTGTTCCTGCTGCCATAGAGCTGGTGAGACAAGAAACGTATGCAAGGCATTTTATAAAATGCCTTGCATACGTTCCATCAGTCTATAATTCAGCTCAAGACTGATGGCACGTTTTAATGGACCTTATTGACTCGCCGTCTACCCTTCGCAGTTTTGGGGAATGCAATGCGAGATCAATTAGTGCTTTGCGGGATTGATAGGGCCATCAGTTAAGGGGCGAATGAGTCACGTAGCATATTACTGTAAACACAACTATATGCCCAGCAGCGCTATGCGCACTCAGTAGGATCAAGCTAAGACGCAGAGTAGCAGAACTACAGGGTCTGTACGAAAAAAACGGAGCTTTGCGAATGCTGTAGCGATGGATGTGCATGTCAGTGTGTTTCGGAAAACACCATAAACAACGCAAGAGGTTGTAGTGAATGACAGACGTGAGGGTGGCCGAAGTGACCGCTACGTCGTCGTCGCCACTTTACAAGGTGAAACGAAATACGATACGGGGCTTCGGCGTCCTCTCTGGCCAAAGTCGTAGTACGTTCTTTTTCTCGCCCGCGCCTCAAGCTCTTAGTATGAGCAGCGCGAGCGGTGAGGTAAAGACTATGATCATGATGAGCGATGATGATGCCACGACAATTTCAAGAAAATCACTTTGCGAGACTCGGTGGCTGCAAATTGCCGTGGCACGAAGCCTCAACAGAGGAGCACGCCGCCCGGCCACTCACCGTGATTTCCACGGCGAGGGGCCGTTAAGCCATCGATAATTCCAAATGCTCTGAGTATTTTGCAACTTGCAAGTACGCGGCTAGTCGGCACGCACCAATACTATTCTAAGTGTGAAAGAATGATAGTTTACCACGACAGTTATGGAGTAAGCATCTCGATTTACACACACCTGACGCACGCATTTAGCCGTCAGTACTGACGACGCGCAGAAAGGCGCTCACTAACGTGGAAAACGTGGCCGCTTTCGTGCAGGTTTTCCCCTTTATTCCTGGTGGCATCGCGGAAGAATGCCCCACTACGATATCTTTAAATCCAGCTCGAAGCACTAATGCGACGGCTACGCGGGCGCTTGCGCCACCATAGCTGTCAAAGCAATGAGGCGCTGCTGTCTGCTACGGCTCTCAACGTTGCACGCCTGCCGCACCACTCGTGGCGCTGCGCGCGGTTTTCAAGGCGCCCCCTATAGGTCCCAAACGGAGTGTATATACACTATAGCAGTTTTTTGTGGCATTTTTTACAGTTCCTTTCTTCACATGTCATTACGCAACAAATCAAATTATCGAAAGAGGCCGGCTTTAAGACCGCCATGCACTGTTGCATCGCATATCCTGCCGCGCTAAAATTTCTCGCCCTGCTTGCACTATAGCCGCAGGGTAGCATTCTGTCTTGCGACTTGTGAAGGCGTCGCGAGTCTGTTTTTAACTTCCTCCACTGGAGCAAATTTAGGGTGTCTCTGCGGACTTCTGCACAATGAACGTAGCTGTCCAGCTCATCCCTTCATTTCTCTCGCTCCCGAACGTCATGCCGCTCTTCAATGTCATCTGTAAAACTCATCTTTGAGGGCTGCTCCTTGCAGTTTTCAGCAGTGTATGTTCTGCATGTTTTGCACCGCGCCCTTTATATATATATATATATATATATATATATATATATATATATATATATATATATATATATATATATATATATATTATAGTACCGTACGCCTTCCTAACGATGTTGTACTGGTGGAAGGTGGTCATTGGACTACGCAGGCATACGACTGACAGGAGCTGGACGAAGCGATCTCGATCTATTTTCAGGGTTTCATTTTGGTAATAAAGGCGCGAATAAGCTTTTCGGTGCTTACTGATATGGTTCGAAGTAAAGGGACGTCAAGCACATGGCACGGAATTCATAATTGTCTTTTTTTTCAAGCCAGACATTTCGTAAGCGAGTATACTTTGCCCGACGCCTTGTTTAATAGCCTATGCTATTACTGCCCATTCCAACGCTGTTGCGGCAGTATCATGTATCTCTCGCACTATTGAATGTGAAGCATTTCTTAGCGAACTTCGGTGACATTGAGCGTATCTATCTATCTAGCCGCCTACGATTTTGTGTTCTCCTGACCGTATCATTAGTGGGATTTGTACCAAAATTGGTATGGCATAACATGACTGTATGACGCACATGACTGACTGGTCATATCATAAAAATCATGAATAACTTGTCATGAACGGCATGATTTACATGACATGGCCCTGGTGCTCATGTGGATGTTTTCGTTACTTGATATATCAAAATTGGTATGATGAGACACTTCTGCATGACGAACATAAATGACAAGTGGTAATGTAAAAACCATGACATGTCTTGTGCAACATGACTTGCATGTCACGCTCATGGCACGCTCGCAACCATTTCGCTAGCTTGATATACACCAACTCTGGTATTCCGAGCTGTGTCTGTATGTTAGACATAAATGACGGATCGCAAAATGAAAATCATGAAATCCATGTCATGTATAATATGATTTACATGCCATGCCCGTGGCGCGCTCACGGCCGTTTCGCTAGCTTGATTACAAGTTCGGTATTAAGGCAAAAGCCTTTAATGTCTCATGCTCACGTCCGTCCGTCCATCCATTCGTCCATCCTTCCGTCCATCCATCCATCCATCCATCCATCCATCCATCCATCCATCCGTCCGTCCGTGCCCTGGCACGGTGCCAGGTGGCCGCCGGGGCGCGCACACGGGACGCGGTCGCGTCGGACTCTACAGCGCTCGCGCTATGCTTGCGTAGCGTCGCTGTGCCCAGCATGTCCAATCATGCAAGGAGGGAGACGCGCGCATCGCGTTTCATTCTGACCGACGCCATCTCAATGGGCACAGGCGTTCGCCGAACACACTTTGGAATTTACAAAGTGTCCGTCAATTTAAGCGCTGGAATGCAGATGGTGTTTGCACGATGCGAAAAGCGCGAGAATATGAACGCATGCGAAACGGAGGCAGGTTAGTCTCGCGTCTCGCGGCGATTCGCGGTAAAAAATTAAATAAGAAAACTCGCACAGCTTCCGTTTGTGTGCCATCCCACTGAGAGTGTAAAAAAAAGAGCATCGCATAGTCACTCGAATGACCACAAGCTTTCGCCTAACACCCTTTGGGATGTACAAAGTGTCCTTCATTTTGCATGACGTTTACGTATAAAAAACATAAATGAATAGTAATAATATAAGAATTATGACATGTAATGCACAGCATGACTTGCATGCCACGCTCTTGGCGTGCTCACGGCCGTTTCGCTTGCTTGATATACACCAGAATTGGTATTGCGTGACATCACTCTATGACCAACATAACATGCAGCTGGTAACATGACAATCACGACTTGCATGTCATGTACAACGCCATTCACATGTCATGCTCATGGTGCGCTTGCGTCCATTTTGCTAGTTTGATATACACCAAGATGGGTATTGCGCGACGTGATGATATGACGAACATAAATAACAGGTCCTAACATGTAAATCATGACATGGGTGTTTACAGCATGATTTGCTTCTTGCTAGCTGCTTCGCATTACATCGAGTTCCACAACGCATGGGATCTGCCGGTTTTTTAGCACAGGGGTCTCAAACACACGCCTCGCGGCCCGCACATGACTGCCTTCGACCTAATTTTATTATTTTCTTTGCAAGTACGTCCTTAAGTTACATAGGCAGACAGGTATAAAGCATTTTCTTGTGAGACACACCATGCGTCCACCATGCGTTGATACATAACCGTGAAAGAAAAGTCTGTATTTCAGAATCGGCATCCAGATTTTAGCCATTTTGGAGATAGGTATAGATATGTTGTTGGAAGCTCGCCACCAAATACCCTTCAGAAATGACCGATATGTAAGATATGAGAAAGGTATTTCAAATAGCAAAATTAGGTGACATTTGGTCAACCTATTCCCCAACCCCACCCCTCCTACCCACTGCCCTGGCCTTTGCGGGAATAAATTTTCGTGAATGCAGACCGTCAGCTGATGCGAGTTTGAGACCCCTGCTATAGCGGAAGAATACGACAGCTCAGACGCTAACAATGTTGGCGCACAAAGCTGGCTGTGCATATCCATCTTGCGTGACATGACCACTGGTAGCCATGACGGAGCCACGGAAAACAAATGTCTTTATTGGGGTTCTCTGTAACGAGACTTCGTGCAGTCATTTCGTTTTAGTGGAGGGCTGGAATATTCAAAATCATTTCCCAGCTTTAGAGCTCTTTGCGATGATAAGTTATAAAGTTATTATATTACTTTAATTACTGTGATCACAGAAAAACATTTGGGATATAAAGTAATAAAGAATGCAAATAAAGTCCAGAATAGCCAGATGTTAACTATGTAAGCGACTGGTCTATTTACTTTCAGCTCGCCCGTTTCAGATAAATCAAGTAGCCCCATATGCAAGAAGCAAAAGAAGTGCAGTACTTGTCCAACATAGAACTCCAAATAGCTTGCCCCACATAAAAGAAGCATGTTTTCAAAATAAAATGCGATACATATACACATGCGCTACGTCTTTGGAAGAAACTTAAAGGGACTCTAAAAAGAAGAATAATTTTTCTATTATCAGTGAATTCCTCTTTTGCAATTCCAAAATAACCACGCTTGCCGTGACAAGACTCTTGGTAGGCGCGGAAATGTGGGGGGCGACGCTACCTTGAGGTTTGCGCGGCAGAAGTCGTCATGTCATAGATTCTGACGGCATCCACTGGGGCCTACGTATATACTAATCGGTCAAAATGAAGTAAATTGACCTCTGAGTGGCCCAAAGATTTATCATGCCAAGTTTCAGGAAATTTTGAAGAGCCAGTGCCCCCCAAAATACGACGAATACAGTTTGAAATCCGTGACGCCACGCGCGGAGATTTCAGCGCGAAATTCTAAAATGGAACTTTGACCTTGATTTTTTCCTACGTTAATAAACTTATGGTGGTGAAATGAATGACATTCGAGTCCTCAGAGAACACATTATCAGTCTAAACTGATTCAGTGTTTCACTTTAGTGTCCATTTAAGAAATGAGAAAAGTCCAGGCCCGGCCCGACCCGAGCCCGCCACCTCAAACCTGGGCCCGGCCCTAAGCCCGGAGCTTCAGGCCCGAGCCCGGCCCGGGCCCGCCATGAAACCTACTTGGGCCGGGCCCGGGTTTTTGGGTAGGCCCGAGCCCATGCAGTGCTCTAGTTAGGGCATAGCATTGCGCAATGCGATAGAAAGAGGGTAAGGAAAGTCGGAAGCCAAGCTTTGCTTGCCCCTGTTTTCCAGATTGGTCTCCTGAACTCCATTTCATTGTGTTGTGCTTCTTTAGCCCCGAGATATCCGTCCCATCTTGTGAAACACCATTTTCACTGCTTTGGTCACTGAAAGTCAGGAGTTTGCTGCAGTTTTATCACAAATGAGTTGAGTGAAGGTGCCTGCTGAGCTGTGGGCACCGTAGACAAAGCCACACGCAGCAAAGTTTCGTGTTCGAGGCACTGTGTTACTGGTGTTTGCTGACTTTTACTTTCATGGCGCATTTCTTCACGGCATTGTGGAGTATCTCATAGCTGCCATCTTGTCGTGGTCGAATGACGAGTGTGTGACAAGACTGTAACAATATAATTGTTCACTGACAGCTGTTTGCATAAGCAACCCTTGCATGGCTGCGTGCCAGCTTGGCAAGTGCTCTCTGAAAGGGGAGGAGCCCTCCGGAATTTTGAGCAGCGGTTTCTCTAATCGCGTGTATGATGCATGTAGCACCATCTCGTTGAAGTTTCATACTTACTCTACCAATCTGGAAATTCTCGTGTACATTAATTGTTGTTCGTGAACAAAATGTACTTTACTAGTTCTAGAAGTTGATGTATTTCAATTGGCACAGCCTGAATAGTTGGCTTCCACTTTCATCCCTTGCCTTGTTCACATTACTGGTAGCCCATTTGGGGCACCTGAGGTCTTGGTAGTGCGTAACCGGTGCCTGCTGTCTTCGCAGCCCAGCATCGAAGGCTATCGCAACAAGGATGAATTTTCTCAGTCCGCCAGGGGCCCAATGGTGAGCCCAAGACAGTGGGCTTCCTTGTGGGCAGTCCTGCTGGTAAGTTTGTCTTCTGCATTTGCTTCAAGGGAGAATTCTTTACACTTATCTGCAGAATCTTACACTTATTTACAGAATCTTATAGTGGATTCTATTGGCAGATTCAGAGTGGCCGACAAACTCTGCGCTGGAGCACTCCGCTTCGGCCGAGGGCAACTGAAGGAAATCTGCCTATAGAACACAGACGTTCCCGACAGAACAAACGGCAGGGGCCGCTAGCGCACATCCGTTTGTGGAAGCGCCCAGCATTCCTTGCATTTTGCGCCGTTTTCGCCTTCGCAGGCACGCGTGGAGAGAACGGGTGTGCTCGGGCAGTGCGTTTCGTCAGTCACGTGGTACGCCACTTTCTGCGCACGCGAGGGGCGCTTGCGACTTTTGGTCGAATCTGCTGCTTTTCGAGGAGTAGAGAAAGCTGCTCTTTGGGGTAGCTGGCGGCGGGGCTGCTCCGGATCTACAAATGAAACATACAGGGAGCACTCTCGATCTGCCAATGGAGCAGACTTGCTGCACACGGAGCAGAAGAACGGCTACCAGAAGTGCTCCGAATCTGCCAATGGAATTCACCATTAGGTGCAATACCTTTGCTGTCCCCTACTTGCTCTGCACTTGAGCTTTAAACATCAAGAGGCTTTTGACCAGACATAATACTGCCTGCCACATTCTAAAAAAAAAGAAAAGGTTGGACTTATAAATGGCTGAGCAAAACAGCCAGCCATTTAGGCTAGTTCTTCGTCTTAATGCGGCTGTGCTAATGAGCAGGGCCAAAGGCCGTCCTTCTTCATTAGTGCACCCCAGTTTTTGCATTGAGATGCCTTAGTATGTTTGCCTACTTCAGCAATGTTTCGTCAGAGCAATGATTCACATGAAGCAGGCAGAATGATACCGAGTGGCCAACCATATTTTAACTAAAATGTACATCAGTTATGTAGCTGACGCAGAATTCGGAATGTTAATGCAGGGAAACCTGCCCCCCAGGTAAAGGTGGTCATTTTGTGGCCCTTGCGACTCAGTGCCTTTCCGCGTATTCATTTCTGCTTAACATCTCCACTGCCGCATAGTCATATCGTGGTTTTGGCATGTGAGACCCCAGATGCTATAGTTATTGCCGTTAAATATGATGATTTTAGGCTTGCGCCACACCGCTCACTCAACTTGCAAAGGCTGCTTCACATTTCTTTTCTTTGCCATACGTGATTTTTCCAAGAACATATGCTCGGGCATGTTGGTAATTCACAACTGATCACATAGCACAAAATTTGACACAGAATGAAAGAGGGACGAAGACGAGTGCTAACTTCCAACAAGGTTTATTTCGGAGAGCATACGCATAAATACTCTCGAAATGTGAAAAAACAAACGAATCATTCAAGAAGCCCAGAACTGTCATGAGCGAAAATGTTACATTCTCAGAAAAGACAATTTTTTTTTTTACAAAGCCCGGGAAAGGGAGTGCTGGCACAGTTTGGCCCTAAACTAATTAGGGCCGAACTGTGTCAGCATTCCCTTTCTCGCTCATGGCAGTTGTGGGCTTCTTGAATGATTTGTTTGTTTTTTCACATTTCGAGAGTACATTCACCAACTGATTTTCCGGACCTGGTGGGGACCGTGAAATAGTAGTCTGAAAAATCGAACAGTCTGAAAAAAAAAATGGTTACGACATGAAAATAAGTGTATGTGGAATAAAGCAGCCTAAAAAAATTCCCAGTGCCCTGCTTCATGCTATGCTTGGGGACGAGCAGATTTGGTTGTATTTGGGCTACGTTAACATTGTCGGCACGTTGGCAATCGCTGACACCGACCATTGCGGGCGGCACAGTTGGGAGGCTCCATGGCACCAAGCAAACAAAACTAGATGTTGGTCGCAAAAAGATGCATGCAACGTGTCGTTGCACTGACATCGCATAGTATGCGAGCCTCCAGCATGTTGCCGCCATCGAAACGTTACCGCTGTGGTTGTGATCGAACACGCGTGTTTCAGGTTGGTAGCCATACCCCGTAACCACTGAGCAGTGAGTGCTACTGACCAAGCGCTTCAGCTGAGAACATGTGATGCGCATGATGGCTCAAAAACACTTGACACACCACTTACATGACCACGTGCAGAATGACAACCAGAAAAACAAACGCACACAAAAAAAAAGAACCTACTGGCTTTGATGCCGATAATGCCGACTGAAAAAGAAAAGTTGTGTCCCCTAGATAGTTTTGCTGCCAAGGAAGATTGGACACGGCCTCCAAAACAGGAAGATTGTGCGCACTTCCAGTCTTGGAGGCAACACAGCTAGCCACTGGAAGCCAAACTTGACCAAGCCTACGGAAAATCCGACATGGCGGCTTTCGAAATTGAGTGGCATGGCTCAAAACGAGCGATTTTGTCCGGAAAAATGAACTTTAGGGCATAAATTTGTCCAAAAAATCGATCGCGAAAATGCATTAGTGCTATGGGAACTTTGACGAGGCATTTATGAAGTCCAAAGTATCCAACAAGTCCGAGTTTTGAAGTCCGAAAAATCCGTCGGCGACTGTATATATGTGTACGCTCTCTGAAATAAATCTTGTTGGAAGTTTGCGCTCATCTTCGTCCCTTCTCTCGTCCTGTGTCAAGTTTTGTACTACGTGATCAGTTATGCATTACCAAAATGCTCAACTTTGTACTCTTGGTAATTCACGTTTCACTTTTTAGCGCACAAAGGAACAAGGACAAAAAGTGACGAGGACACAGCGCTGGCTTCCTACAAATGCTTTTTTTCCACAGTGGTACATACATATACAACAGAAAGAAACGCACGCAGGCGCATTATACAGGAAGAATACGTGTAAAAAGCAAGGACGCATGCATGCATGGAAGTTCAGATATGCAGTGAAAACAAAACTATACCGGATTTATTTTTTCTTTTACAAGGTCAAGAGGTCATTCAGGTCAGATGGTAATGGCATTCTGGAATGATTTCTGAATCTTGTAAAAGAAAAAAAAATCTGGTTCTTGATCAACATAACATACTAACAAACACTTCTGACAGAAATATTCTACCACTACCGAATTAGTACAGTTAATATATTATATCATTTAAAACAGCGCAGCAAGACGAGGACAGAAGAAACGAAAGAAACAACGGGACGGGCACTGACAAAGGGCAAAGCCCGGGAACGGGACGGGCCAACGGGATGGGCCAGCGCCCGTCCCGTTGTTTCTTTCGTTTCTTCTGTCCTCGTCTTGCTGCGCTGTTTTAAATGATGTCAAACCAACTTGCCCAATTATATGTTTTCTTATAATAAATTATAGATGATTTCGCAGAGGCTTTAAATAAAGGGAAGCAGGTGGACATATTCTTCGTGGACTTTAAAAAAGCATTTGATAAAGTGTCGCACAAAAAATTGATTCATTAACTAAGCTGGATAGTCAACAACGAAGAAATTTGAAATTGAGTGGGGGGGGGGGGGGCCTGCCTGTAGGATGGCCGCCAGTGTGTGTCATTCAGTCGGCTTTCTTCCGAAAGTGTGGCACTCGATTTAGGCGTGCTTCAGGGGTCCGTTCTCGGGCTTTTTCTAGCATTCATAAACAACATTGTTGAGGAAATTTCAATGTATATTAGTAGGTTGTATGCAGATCATTGCACTTTTGTATCAAACTGTGATCAGGTGATGTTAAATGATGATTTTGCAGAGATTATTTTATGGTGTGAGCAGTGGAAAGTCGCTATCAATTCTGAAAAAACTGTTTTTATGAGAATCACTAGCAAATCAAAGCCACTTCCCCATACTTGTTCTACTGGTGACCAAGTTCTTTCCGAGGATGAGCACTATAAATACTCGGGATTACTAATTACTAACAAGCTCTCCCGGAACACACACAGAGATAATGTGGTAGCCAATGGGTTCAAGAAGTTGCTCTTTTTAAGGTGTACACTCAAGCTAGCCACCCTTCAAGTGTGCTTGCTTGCCTACAAATCAATTATCCGTCCTATGTTAGAATATGCTGGGATAATTTGGGACCCCTTTCACAAAATCAAACATAGAAAAATAAGAAAGGATACAGAAAAAGGCTCTAAGATTCATTTACAACTGATATGGCCACCGCTTTATTAGCGAATTGATAAATAAAAAAGTAACTTCCCTTCAGTTACCGAAAGAAATTGTGCTTGTAAACTTGAGTTCTTTGATCTGTTGGTAAACGGTCATTACAAAATGAACACATTACATTATCTTGATTTCATCTACGGGTTACGCAAATAGACACCGGCATTCATGAACCATTAAGCCTTTAATCCAAAGATTCAATACCTTTAAATATTCTTTCTAATCTTGCACAACTGGACAATCGGAGATAGTTATGACTGTGCAGCGCTTACAAAAAGGGACAAGAGACAGAAGAAGTGCACAAGACCTGCGCGGACAATTTGAATAACCTGTCTGACAAAGCTGTAACCCAAAGATCATTGGTCTCCTTTGAAGAGCATTTGATTGGAAGTGTCCTGTATCCTCTTCAAACTGCTTTGCCATCGTTCTTGCCCAAATGGCCCTTTTTTATGTACTACCACTCTGCTACAGTCTAACTTACTCCGCAGTATTTATAAATAAGTACGCGTGCTGTCGAAATTGTTTGTGCAGGTAAGGGCGCCTCTCTTTGAAGAAGCCACTGCACACCACAACTACTGATCGCTTCCAAAGCCCATAAAAAAAAGGAAAAAAACATTCCTAATGTGCTCCCCACGCCATTTATGCACATTTCAGAATCATTTAGTGAGAACAGTCTTTCTTTTTTATTTCTTTATGCAGGACTAACATCTACTCTGAATATTGTCACATGGTTGCGACGGTGAAAAAGGCTGCAGTAAGACTTCGGTACATACGTAACTCTTTATTGGACAAACCTGTGCCTAGAATATAAAAACTAACTACAAGCAATGCATGCTGCACACTGATAGAGGCAATTGGATAAACTCCAACCAAAAATTTATTTTAGGAAAAACCCGACGTTTCGAAGCCGGACCGGCTTCTTCTTCAAGGGTGAGAAGGCCCGAAATGTGCAGCGCTTATTACGGTTGCTTGCCGTGCGTGAGAGGCTTGCCGTGACTCGTCTCAAGCCCTGGCAGTAGGGGGAGGGCAATGTCCCCGTGGAGCGGTTGATGTTTCCCGCGGTCTGCTGAATGTGCCAGGATTCGAGGAGGAGCCGCCGGCGAGGGTTCCTTTCTTTTGCCAGAATCACCACGTCATCGGGCGGATGTGGTGGTCAAACCGCTCGCAGTGTTCTGCTACTGCGCTCCGTTCGCTGTTCAATCGACGGAGGTCATTCCTGTGCTGCCGCATTCTTTCGTGGAAATTCTTGGTTTCCCTAATGTAGGAAGCGGGGCAGTCGGCGCACGCAATCCAGTACACGATGCCCTGAGCTTCTTCTGCAGGTGCGCGATCTTTGGGCCGAGGAATGAAGCTGCCGATGGTGGTGGGTGGCTTGTGGGTGACGTTGACCCCTGCCTTTCTGAGTATGCGGGCTATAGCTTCGCTGGCGCCGGCGATGTAAGATATCGACACGGGGTGCCGTTGCGGCGACGTAGGTGTCACGCATTCTCCGTCTTTTCGCTTACGGTGGGCTCTGCAAATAAATGCTTTTGTTTAGCCGTTGGTGCCGAGGTCACGGATTATTTTCTTCCTTTTCTCCTTCCGCCGCTGTGGCGACGAGCAGATTCTTTCGGCCCTCCTAACAAGGCTTTGCACCACGGAAAGCTTGTGGCAGCTGGGGTGGTTCGAGCTGAAGTGGAGGTAGCGTCCTGTGTGGGTAGGTTTCCTGAAGACCGAGAAAAAAAGGCTCTGGCCTTCTCACCCTTGAAGAAGAAGCCGGTCTGGCTTTGAAACGTCGGGTTTTTTGCCTAAAATAAATTTTTTTGGTTGGTGTTTTCTCATTTATCCGGTTTCTATCCCAACCAGGCAGACTTCTGCCAAATGTTCACCATTGATAGTGGCAAGCACACTCGTCATGTGTTAGCACTATGCATTGTCTTTTGTATGTTAATGATAGAAAATTGCAGCATTACTGCTGGGGCTCACATTAGCTTCAGAGTAAACTCGACTTGCACAATCTTATCAGAACAGCCTAAAACATTCGAGATTTTTCCCAAACACTGCAGCGCAGCCTGCACTGAGCGGTGGTGACAGTTGTTTTGTGGGTAAAGTCCGATCAGATCAAAATGAAGAAACAGGCGTGTGTGGCAATATTTTTTTCTTAAAACTGGTCAAGAATAATGGCCCTACTTAGGATGCAGCCATGTTCAAGATTGCGCTATATGGAGCATAGCATAGCAACTTCATGCGTGATTTTCTAATAGCGGGCAACTGTTGTGTCATAACCAGTTGTTGCCAATATATGACAAGCTTCAATTATATGTAAGTTTTGTGCAACTCCTGGATGGACCTGGAAGGAAATAAATGAAATGAAAGTACAGCATTATGTAGGGCCTGCAAATACAGTAATACCTCGTTAATTCGAAGTTGTAAAAACCAGGGAAAATTTCGAGATAAGTGGATTTTCCAGATAAGCAAAGTTGCGCAAATCGCCGGGAAAAATCGAGCTGTAACGAAGCTTTGGAACTATACAGTGGGTAATCCTCTCCAGCGCCTTCTAGTGGGTCGCCCTCTTCGACGAGAAAGAGCAGCTCGTGCTGAGAGTCGGTCCCCGCCTTGGCTGTCGCTGTGTGCATCGTCGCCAATAAACGTCTTAACAATTTGGTGGAGAGTGCTGTGCCCTTAAAACAACTTCGGCCCGCATTCGATGCCCTTGGAGCTTCGATCCCGTACCGTACCATCTACCATGTCCCAAGACGCTTCCAAACGCTTCCTCCTGCGCCGACGCCATGTCCCGGTGTCCCCCGCATCCGCGATCCTCCTGTCTTTACCGGCGCGGATGGCACCGACGTCGAGGACTGGCTCGCCATTTACGAACACGTGAGCGTCCCCAATAAATGGGACGAGGCAGGAAAACTCAGCAACCTGGTTTTCTACCTCGCGGTTGTGGCCGGCATGTGGTACAACAACCACGCATCCGATTTCCTGACTTGGTCCGCTTTTAAGACCGCCGTCGTCGACGTGTTCGGCCGTCCTGCCGTTCGTAAGCTGCAAGCCGAACAGTGTTTGCGTGAACGAGCACAGCAGTCTGGCGAGTCCTTCACTAGCTACATCGAGGACATCCTTGACTTGTGCAAGAAAGTGGACGCGAGCATGTCGGAGTCTGACAGGATCACGCATGTTCTCAAAGGCATCGACGACGATGCCTTCACCATGCTCCTGGCCAAGAACCCTCGCACTGTGGCAGAGGTCATTACGCTGTGCCAATGCTACAAGGAGCTGTGCCGGCAGCGCTTGATGACCCGTCGATCGCCGTCACGCGACGCTGATCTCGCGGGCTTGTCGGCCGTTTCTGACCACACCACCTTGCTCGCCGAAATAAAGTCGTTCGTGCATGAGGAAATTGCCCGCCAGGTCTCTTTACTGGCTTTCGCTCCACCGCAACATGTTGGACAGCCGTCAACTACACTCCTGCCCCCCCCCTCCGCCGAGCGATTCAGCAAGAAATCGCGGAGGTCATTCCTGAATACCACCAGCCGCCTCCAGTACCTGCGCCACTAAGCTACGCACAAGTTGTAGCCAGGCCGCCCCCCACCGATTCCTGTGGCTGGCCCACTTAGTTACACCGAAGCCGTCGCCAGACCCCAGGCCTTCGACGCAAATGCCCCGCATACATACGCCGACGTCGTCCACGTGCCACGACTGCCGCCCACCATGTAGTCATATCAGCAGCCGCCTCCCCCATCGCGTTCTGCGACATGGATGGGACCCGCGAACCGATGGCGCACTTCCGACAACCGCCCCATCTGCTTTGCCTGTGGTTGCGCCGGTCACGTCGCACGCTATTGCAATCGCGTGCAGCAGCCTCGGGTCTCATCCAACCTTCCCAGCCAGTCGAGCCGCCCTTACTATGACCAATCGCCGCCTATGTCACCGACGTCCCGCCCCGCACCATCTCCATGCTGTTCACAGTCTCCACGACGTCACTCACTGTCGTCGATGTGGACCACGTCCGCCCGCACGCGACCAGGAAAACTAGTCGTCGCAGTCCACGAGGCAAGAGCTGCGACGCTGTCGAACTGCGAAAGCCCTCAGAGAAACCCATCGAACGTGATAGACGTGTTTGTGGACGGTGTTCGTGCATCTGGCGCCGCCATATCCGTCATGGACGCAAAACTTAGCCGATTACAGCGCAAAGTGACAACGCCACTTTCCGGGCTCTCCCTCCGTACAGCCAGCGCCCAAAGCATTCACCCTACAGCGGTGTGCACAGCCCACCTCATGATTCGGGACGTGATGTACGCCGTCAAACTGATCATACTTCCTGCATGCTCTCATGACATCATCCTAGGATGAAATTTTGTCTCCCGCCATGACGCCGTCATTCATTGCGCACCAGCTGAAATAGAGCTGTCACCATTCGCTGATTTGACGCCGGCCGACAGTCCATCGGCTGCAAGCAAGGTACTTGTCCAAGACGACACCAAAGTGCCTGCAAACTCATCAATGGCGGTGTCGGTCTACTGCGCCAGTCTTTCCGACACCGTTGCACTCCTCTCGCCATCTGACCGTGTTTTCATGAGGAAAGGATTGCTGGTTCCTTTCGCGACCGTGCGAGTCACTCACGGCAGCACCTCTATTTATGTTATGAACTCATCGCCGTACAGTGTTACGTTGGTGTGAGGGGAATGTCTCGGCAGCGTGGAACCCATTGAAGACGCACAAGTTGTGGATGAACCCTATGACACGCACTGCCCAAGTTCCAGTACGCTCAGTGCTGTTTCTACATCTGCTTCATCATCCACTGATGTATTTGGTTCCTCCATTCCCGACAACCTTAAGCCGGTCCAGCGTTCCCAGCTTCTGGGCCTGTTGGAAGAATTTCGCTCTTCTTTCGATGTCGCTCAACCTTCTCTCGGCCGCACGTCCGCCGTTACGCATCGCATCGACACAGGCGCCCGACCACCACTGCGGCAACGTCCATATCGCGTATCTCCCACAGAACGTCGTGTAATCAACGAGCAAGTCGACGACATGCTTCGACGCGATGTTATTCGACCCTCTAACAGCCCCTGGGTGTCTCCTGTCGTTCTCGTTGCGAAGAAGGACGGTTCTGTGCGGTTCTGTGTGGACTATCGATTCCTCAACAAGATCACTCGTAAGGACGTGTATCCACTACCGCGAATAGACGACGCGATTGACAGCCTGCAAGGAGCAGAATTCTTTTATCTCTCGATTTGCGCTCAGGGTACTGGCAAGTACCTATGGCTGAGGACGCCAGACCGAAGACCGCCTTTGTCACGCCCGACGGCTTGTACGAATTTAATGTCATGCCGTTTGGGCTGTGCAATGCGCCCTCCACCTTTGAGCGCATGATGGATACCGTTCTGCGCAACCTGAAATGGCACACGTGCCTGTGCTACCTCGACGATGTCGTTGTTTTCGCTCCGGACTTCTCCACGCATCTTCAACGCCTGCGGCATGTTTTGACGCGCTTGAGTGACACCGGTCTGCAACTGAACCTAAAGAAGTGCCGATTTGCAGCACGATAGCTGACAATACTCGGCTACGTCGTGTCCAAGGATGGAATTCTCCCCGATCCAGCCAAGCTTCGGGCCGTGACCGAGTTCCCCAAGCCGACGTCCGTCAAGGAACTGCGCAGTTTCGTAGGACTGTGTTCCTACTTTCGGCGCTTCATTCGAAACTTCGCGACTATCATATCGCCGCTGACGAAGCTCCTCGGAAGTAACGGGCCTCTCCATTCGTGGTCGTCAAAGTGCGACGACGCTTTTGCAACGCTCCGTCGTTTGTTGACGTCGCCTCCCATACTACGCCACTACGACCCTACGGCCCCTACAGAGGTGCATACGGACGCCAGTGGTGTTGGCCTCGGCGCTGTCCTTGCGCAGCACAAACCAGGGTTCCCGAAATACGTCGTGGCGTATGCAAGTCGTACGCTTACAAAAGCCGAGACCAATTACACCGTCACGGAGAAAGAATGCCTGGCAATCATCTGGGCCCTTACGAAGTTCCGACCTTATTTGTATGGTCGCCCATTTGATGTCGTCACCGACCATCACACACTGTGCTGGTTGTCGTCATTGAAGGATCCATCAGGTCGTCTCGCCCGTTGGGCGCTTCGCCTGCAAGACCACGACATCCGCGTGCTGTACCGCAACGGACGCCAGCATTTCTGACGTCGACGCCCTGTCGACAATGCCCGCAGCTCAGCGTCTCACCTTGCCGTTTCTTCCATCGACCTTCGTACCCTCGCTGCCGAACAGCGCAGGGATCAATGGATTGCCTCACTGATAGACTTGCTGACTGATCCATCGGCAACACCATCCACTCGCGCGTTGCGTCGTCAAGCCCACCATTTCGCCGTTCGCAACGACCTCCTCCACTGACGCAATTACAACGGTGACGGCCGCCAGTGGCTACTAGTCATACCCCGCAGTCTGCGCTCTGACATATGCGAGTCATTCCACTCTGATCCGCAATGTGCGCACTCCGGGGTATCGAAGACTTACCACCGCATTCGCCAACGGTACTTTTGGCGAGGGATGTACCGCTACGTGCAGAAATTCGTTCGTTCCTGCATAGATTGTCAGCGCCGCAAAACTTCAACGCATCTGTCGCCGGCAGGTCTGCAACCTCTACCTTGCCCTGACAGGCCGTTTGGGCGCGTTGGTATCGATTTGTATGGGCCACTTCCGCTAACGTCGGCTGGTAACCGCTGGGCCATCGTCGCTGTAGACCACCTCACGCGATACGCCGAAACCGCCGCCCTCCCCGCGGCTACAGCGCGCGATGTGGCTTCCTTCCTGCTCCACCGATTCATGCTGCGTCACGGTCCACCCCAGGAACTGCTCAGTGATCGAGGCCGTGTCTTCCTGTCCGAAGTCGTCGAAGCCATTCTCAAAGAGTGCAATGTTGTTCACCGCAAAACGGCTGCTTACCACCCGCAGACGAATGGCCTCACCGAACGCTTCAACCGTACGCTCGGCAACATGCTCTCCATGTACGTCGCCGCCGATCACACAAATTGGGGTGCCATTCTGCCGTTCGTCACCTACGCCTATAATACCGCCCCTCAGAGCACTACTGGTTTTTCGCCTTTCTTCTTATTATATGGAAGGCACCTGTCGCACACCATCGACACGATACTTCCATACAAGCCGGATCCATCTGAGTGTGCGCCTATTTCTAACACAGCCAGGCTTGCTGAAGACTGTCGAGAGCTTGCAAAGACCTTTACTACACATGATCAAGAGCGGCAGAAGAGCATTCGCGCTGACACCAGCACTTTTGCGCCTACATTCCTCCCTGGAGCCCTCGTATGGCTCTCGATTCCTACCACAGCAACTGGCCTCTCTTCAAAACTACAGCCCAAATACGAAGGCCCCTACCGTGTCGTTGAACGCACTTCCCCTGTAAACTACCTGATTGAACCCATCGAACCATTTTCGGACATGCGCCGTCGAGGGCGCGACATTGTCAACGTGAAGCGCCTCAAGGTCTACCATGACCCACTCATAGTAACCAGCTGTTAGGTCGCCAGGCGGCTCCCTTTTCGTACCCGGGGTAATTGTAGCGAAGCTTTGGAACTGCACAGTGGGTCATCCTCTCCAGCGCCTTATAGTGGGTCGCCCTCTTCGACGAGAAAGAGCAGCTCGTGCTGAGAGTCGGTCCCCGCCTTGGCTGTCGCTGTGTGCATCGTCGCCAATAAACGTCTTAACAGAGCGCTTTTCAGAAAAATCACTACTCCTTACCGGCTATTCAGCAGCAGCTTCTAAACTTTCTTCTCGTAAATGTTTAAAAGAGAAAAAAAAAAACATACAAGAGACAGTAACCGGCTGGGTTTTGCAGCACTGCCATTTTATTTAGCAAAGAACTGCCTAATGCTCGTCTGCTTTGCGGTCGTACTCGGGCCTAGGAAGGCGTCCTCCAGCTGCTTGACGCATCGCATTAGCCGATCTTCCACGTTGCTGCACTCGACCTTATTTCGAAGCAAGCGCAGCAAATTCCTCGTTTCGGCAGATGTCGGCACCTCTCGAGGTGGTTCATCGTCGCCGTCGTCTCCGCCGTCCCCTACGTTAGTGGCCGTTTAAACGATTTCGGCGACTTGCACTGCTTTAGCGATGCCCTGCTCGCCGCACTCACGCTTAGTTGCCGCTCCTCACAGTCAGCGAAAAATCCGTACCGCGCGCGTTGCGCAGGTTGAACGGAGATCACACCTCAGAAAAAATCACGAGAACTGCACAAAGCGAACGAGACAAACTGCGCCAAACGTGGGCAGAGGGCCTGCTCCGCGCATGTACATACTGATGATGATGATCGTTGCCACATGACTTGCCACAGACAAAATTCATATGTCGTAGGTTCCGACTTCACGATCGCGGAAAGCCTCGACGTAGTGGCGGGCGCGGCTAAATAAGAAAAATCGACGAACTTTAGGCGTGGCAGCATCGCGCGAATATGCGCGAAATGTGCCACTGAGGGGGCGAACAGGGAAACACTATGGTGGGTGCAATGGAGGAGAGGCAGTAACCAATGTGCGGCAGTGCCGGGGCGGAGGCGTGTCGACTGGTTATTTCCACCCTTTCTGAAGGCGGGTAAGACTTCTCGAAGAAGCAGCAGTTGACACGAGAGCCCTTCGCTGTTTCGACAGCTTTCACTGCAGGCTTTACCTTTTCATTCACTTTTAAATTCAAGACATCTTGTATGCACAAAAATTCACTTCAGTTGAGCACACATGAAAGGGCTCTCAAATGACTTCCAATGATGCCATTAAGAAAATGAATGACCAGGAGTGCTTACTAAAGGTGCCTGCCTATGTTGTGTGCAGATCTGGACCGTGTAGTGTGTGTGAGCCCTGAGCACATCATAGTGTGCAAGGATAGCCACAAGCAAGTAGCCAAGGTGAGTGCCTGTGTCGAGCTGGCAGCATGCTGAGCATGTCTTCGCAGAAACCACAATAGAGCACATTGAATGAAACACGATCTTTAGAATCTAACCGCACCAAGTTTGATGTCGAGTTAGGCTGATGTTCAATGCTAGCTCTCTTGGCTCATCCTGTGCCTTGTGCATTATGAGATAGCGTAGCCCACTTGTCTTAGTGGCATACAGATTGCAGGTCACATTTCTGTGAATTCACTAGCAGTTAGAACTTTGAAAGGGACGTCACCATAGGTGTAGCAAGAGTTGGGGGGGGGGGGTTAACCTTATCTCCCCCCCCCCCTCATCCCATTTTTAAAAAAAATTTGTGCATACATGCATCAACAAACACTTAGGGAGGTTCATGTTGAGCTGAACATCAGCTGGTACTGAGTGACTGTCATCATTCTCTTTTTGAACCTTTATTAATGATGTCAAAGTTGTGTCTGTCAGGTGGATGTGCTCTCTGCTGTGTATGCTGCCCATCTTGTTTTGCTTTGATGTGAACAAGCAACATCGTAAAACTGTTCAAACTCTGTTTGGTGTCAAGGAGAAAAAGGGTTGTTTCTGTGCCACATGGACACGGAAAATGGCATTAACTTTCTGATGCCTTAACATTTAATGCCATTTGCACAGTACCACACGGGAAAATCAGATGGCATTTGCCTAATGACACTTGTCACCTAATGCCTTCGCTAGAACTCATTTCACTGTGAAATGTGTATTCTCAATGCCAAAGCTTGCTCAGTGCAGTGCATATAAAGCGTGTAAAATAGCAGCTATCATGCCAGAATTATTTTAACGTTACTTTTAAAGGGGCCCTGCAAAACTTTTTCAGCATGGTCAGAAAACGCTGCTGATCGGTAGTCGAGGCTCTGGAGAATGTGTGAGCCAACCATTGCAGCGCAGCATGCGGCCTGGAATTTACAATTTATTCTCAAAGCCAGCTAAAAATCACTCCCTCTTTTCTCGACAAATGGTACCATTTACCCAGATCACCGCGCCATATACCCAAGTCATCGGAATCGCAGTGGAGGCTTGCGAAACTTGTTTTTTACCTTTATCGGCACTCCCTTGCAGGGGCGGTGGAAGTTAATTTCCATCTTTATTGGTGCTTCTCTTAGCTTGTTTATCACCGACACTCGCAAGCTATTCTCAGTAATGAAGGAGATTTCATTACCGAGTTCACTCTGCCTAAGGCAGCCACACGAAGAGAACATGCCGCGTGTGTGCCAGCACAACGCGTCGCTCCAAGGAGAGAATGGAAATGCGTGTTGTGTGTGCCGACGGCGATGAGGCACTGTGCGTAGACTAATGTTTCAAGGAATACTACGCTCTGAAATACTATTGAACATTTTGCAGTTCTGAGTAACGCTGACACAAAAAAAAACTGTTCAATTCTTTTTTGCAATTTTTTCCCTACTACACATTTTGTAAATTCAAAATCCTCATTAAAGTAATTTGACCACCTGGGAAAGTTTCCCTCAGAAAAATTCGACCCTCAAAGAGTCAGCACATGGCATGTTATTTCTCAATGGACAATGGCGAAATTCACTTCAGAATTGCAACGGCTTCGACATGACAGGCGCCATTTCAGATTCTCGGCTTCGGATTCAGCATGCAGTGGTCGAAGTCACTGTGCTTAATTACAATACTGCAAAACACAGGAACAAAGTCAAGCTAATGGCACCATAATGTACTTACTTTGACATTTCACTATTCCTGAACGCAGATTAGAGTTGTTGAAATGCAGGTTTAAATTTTACTATTAAAGGACCAATAAACAACCCCGAGGTCCAAAAATTGTAATGAAGAGAAATGTGCGCACTTTTGCTGTGTGAACATGCTGCCGCAAGAATTTTGCGAATACGTGCTATAATAAGGAAGTTACAGGGGTTAGAACATCCGTTTCAGCTGGTTTCAAATTTTCTCGCTGCCTCACTACCCTTCTCCGCCATAGGGAGGGGAAGGCGTAGCCCGTCATCGCGACTCCGCCCACTTCGGCAACGTGACACGACGTCAGCCATACGTCATCAGCGCGCAGCCCACAACCGAGCAGGGCTTCCCCCCACATGAGCACGTGTCATAACGGCGAGGGGAGGAAGCGCGGCGCGAGGAGCACCCTTACCCTAGCGGTAAAGTAGCGAGACGCCTCTTTATCTTGGAGGCTTTTGTTCCGGCAGTACCGCTTCTCTGGTAGTCTTGAGCTCTACGAAAGGGCAGAGGGCAGCACAGGAAAATGAAAATGCGGAATGCGCGGCCAGAACTGCATCACCGCAGGGCCAAGGCGCCGTTTCGTAGGGCAGAGGACCAATCCACGAGCTCAGTGGTATGTCAAGTTCCCCATGGGCAAGTTTGCGTCACTGCGCGTACAAGAGGGATGTACAGGGCATTGGTTCGGGCTAGTTGGTAATCACGTGTGCCTGTTGCGTTTCTTTGTCCCTTGTGTAAGAAGTTCCGCGCCACAAAATTTGTGAAGAGGGGGGATGGGTCAGAAGGAAAGAGGAGTGGGAATTGTTTTACAGCGAAAGCTGTTATGAGATCACAACAAGGGCCGTTTTTGCGCCGTAGTTGTCCGCCACCGCCGGTGTACATAACCACTATCGCACGAAATAAGAAAAAAACTAACTAGATAGAAATTCCTTGGACAGAATGAGAATCGACCCCGGGCCCTCTTCGTGGCAGCCCAGTACTCCACCACTGAGCTATGCCGGTGCTTGAAAGTGCGTTGCAAACTGACCCTGTGCAGGCTTCATGTAGGGTAAGGAATCGTGTTAACATGTGTAATAAAGCGTTTTAGAACAGTAAAATAACAACCAGGCGTCACACAATGCAAATTGCGTAACGAGTGGGTCGTTCAATGCTCCAACCCATTACAAAAGCCTCCTTCATAATTCTTCATCGTCGTCAGCCACATCATCAACAAAGTGCACATAATGCGTTACAGGTGGGTAGCGGGTACCGCGCTTTTCCGAAGAATGACGAATAATGACACAGTGGATGCTTCCCCACTACACAAAAATTATGATGATTTAGGGCGTAGTGGGTACCATGCTAGAGTGCTTGTAGTAGTAGTCCCAAGAGTGTTTAAAAAAGGCTCTGGAAAGGCCGCTTTTCCAACTTTCGCTGTGACTGTGCTGCGCGTTCCGCGCCGGCCTGGCGGTCTTTTCGAAATGGAGGGTCTGCGCGGTGCGCAGCGCTGTAATATTCGGAAAATGTGATCTCCACGGTCTACTGTACGAATTGGCGAGCTTGTTTGGGGGGTGTAAAAAGAAAGTCGGAGCCTGTTTACTGGCCCTTTAACCTAATATTGCTTATTTGAAAAGTCGCTGTTAACGAAATTGTCAGGTCAAATGCGATGAAGTTGACATGTGGCAGCACGGTAAAAATAATGTCATTCAGGAACGTAATGCCTCAACTACTGAATGTCGTTTCTTGTGCCTGTATGGCATGGGTATTGCTTATTGTGAGCTATGTACATAGCTTCGTCGGCATTTGCCAACTGTGGCATTTTTTTTTAAAACACACTATTGTCACGGGGTTGTGACGTTGACAAAGGCAGCAGTCGAGGTGACCAAGATGAAACTCTTTACGTGGCCGTACTTGTGACCGGGAAACAGAAAGTGATACACACATGTGCACTGATAGCAGCGAACAGAGCGTCGGCTGTCGATAAGCGGCCGTCGATAGGCCTAGTCAGGTGACTCATAAGGTTGCCTTTCGTCTCCTGCACCACGACAATGATGTATTGTCGAACAAATAAAATAAATAAATAAACTGATCATCGTTAGGACGCGCTGTCTTTTATACATCACGCATCGAACTTTCGAGCCTTATCACTGGCGGTCGCGCAAGCTCCGGAATAAGCTTCACTGTTCCATCTTGTGAGCAATCTTAACAAAATGATCTACTACAATCGTGAAGCTTTTCGATCACTGAGGCGCGGTCTGCGCCAAGCATTGCTGACAGTCTTTGTAGGCGTAAACCGAATACAGCAAATTTGAAACAAGAAACGCGTGTGACAATGCGCCCCTGTGATAAAGTATTGCCCCGATGCTTAAATTAGAAGATGGTACAAAAATGCATGCAACAATAAATAATAACAATAAAGCAAGTAAAAGCTTGAGTCCGCAGGTTTCTTTACACGTGTAGAAAGGTTTAAGGTGCACCACATGCACGACCTCGGGACGTGCCCGTCATCGCTGAGAGTTCGTGATGTCGTCGGGGAGGGCACAACCTGGTAGCCGAGTGCGCTGGGACGTCGAAGTACCTTATACGGTCTGAAATACTTTTGCAGAAGTTATTCGTTAAGTCCACGTCGGCGTATCAGTGTCCAAACCCACACACGGTCACCGGGTTGGTACTCCATGTGGCGTCGTTGAAGATTATAGTGATGGCTATCGATCCTCTGCTGCTTCTTGATATGCAGGTGGGCGAGCTGTTGAGCTTCTTCAGCATGTTGCAAATAAGTGGCGATGTCGAGATTGTCTTCTTCGGTGGTAGCTGGCAGCATTGCGTCGAGCTTCGTTGCCGGGCTCCTTCCGTAGACCAACTTGTACAGCGACAGCTGCGTGGTTTGTTGCACTGCCATGTTGTATGCAAAGGTCATGTATGGAAGGATGGCATCCCATGTCTTGTGCTCGACGTCGACGTACATGGCCAGTGTGGTATCGTGGCCTGGGGCCGCGAATAAGAGAGCCGACCATCTACGATAACCCAGCAAAGCAGACTGATGCTTTATTTGACAACACCCTTATACAGTCGAGCCCACATATAACGGCCCCACTTAAGACGAACTTTAGTTTAAAACGAACGATTCCCGCGTGACCGTGGAAATATACATTATTTCAATGGCACAAAATCGCGCACTTACAACGAACATCTCCGAGCCCTGCCGATCGGTTACAGCGAACGGAGTCGGCGCTCCGGCGACTGCCCGAGACACCATTTTCGACCACCGATACCATGGCGAGGTTCCCAAGATTCTCATTGTTAAACGCCGACCCTGTCTTTGAAGCTGTCTAGTTGTCGCTCTCCCCGACCGTTTATTTTCTGTTGAGCACCCTTCCGTCCTTTGTCACCCTGCTGCTCCGAGCACCCCGCATCGCCAGACGATCCCAGATTTTTTTCGTTCCGTGTAACACGGAACTAATCGCGAATTATCGAAGTCGGTGGGGCCGCGAAAGACCCACCAAGTTCGATAGTTCGCGATCCGTTAAATCCCGTGTGACAACCGTTTTCACCTTTCCGCACGCGTACGTGCGGACAGAGCAGGGCACGGGCCCTAAATTTTCTGACACGCGCAACCGGCACCACAATGCGATTCTCCGACCTCAGCGCGCGCAGGCCACTCTCCCAAGTTTTCTTACGCGTCAGATGCGCGTTTCGTTGGTTTCGTAGCAAGAAGCTACCCGAACCACCCGAGCTACCTTCTCCCCGCGTGTTTTGGTCTTCAAGGTCGCCTTCCCGCCGTTCTCGCAAGTCTGCTCCCCTCTCTTCCCTCTTTATCGAAACTCCTTCGCCTGTTGCCACCGCTCCGCGACGCCGGCCACGCCGGCTCGAATTAGGAAGTTTCTTTTTCTGTGTAGAAACGGGCCCACGGGCCCAGATCAGTTCCACGCGTCCTTGCTTGTGTGTCGCACGTACGCGTCTTGCTCGCTGTTGGTGTGCGTGTGTGGTCGGGATGACGGACGGGAAGCCCGCCGCGCTAGCAGATGGCACGAAGCGAGAAGTGCTGCCATTCTAACAGAGCTATCTCAAGGCACCTAAAACTGCAAAGCGGCTTCCGATGTCCCTGTATTCAGCTATGGAGATGGTGAAGGCTTCATGAGCGGAAGTGACGGCTACATGCGTGCAAAATTGTTTCCGCGAGGCCGGCTTCGTCGACGTCGGACCCGATGCCGAGCGGCCGAGCCTGACGCTTCCGACAGGGCCACTCCGGCGGCGATTTGTGTTGGCGCGTCGTCGACTCCGATATGGGAGGGCGAGACATCTGCTGGGATGATTACATTACGGCCGACGATAATGCTGACACTGCGGAACCGTGCGCGGATGATGGCATTGTGAATGAAGTTCGCGGCAAGAGCGATTTGGAGGAATAGCATGACGACGACGAAACTTTATGGAGCTGCTTTAAATCAAATGGAGACCGCCCTTATCGAAGATCTGCAATGTCGTAACACGTGCCTAACGGACTTTTTGCGAAAAAAATAAGTTGCGTTTTCACTTGCAAGTTTTTAAAGATGTGTTTCATTTACTACGAACTTCGGGATACAACGAACGGATGCCGCGTCACGCTCAGGTTCGTTATAAGCGGGATCGACTGTATATACACGGCCGCTCTGGAGGCGCGCGCTCGCTCCTTCCTTTACGGCCTGCGCACGGGGGGGTTGTTGCTACCTATCGCCGCAGCTTGGAGGGGGCGCTCCGAGCCAACCCGCCGCCGGCAGGGAATTTTCGGCTTCGAACGTGCGGTGGTCCCTTTTGAAGTCACTCCATGGTACCAATGCGATGGGAACATGGTGGCAAGTACATAGGATAACCCCGGTGATTTCCACTTTCTGGAAGAGGAGGCGCAAGCCGCTGATCTGCCCGTTTATATTTCTCGGGAAAGCATCATCGTAGTTATAACAAACTTTTTTTTTTCGTTTTCTGTAGCTTCGAGAAATGAGTAGGAGGCTGAATATTGCATTTGACGCGCATGTGCGATTGTGTGTCGCACTCAGAAGGCTCGGCCGCGTGATCACCGATCGGCAGAAAAAAATTGCGTATAACTTAGTCTTTGGTAGAAAAATGATTTAGAAAACATTTATTTCAAATACACACGCCAGCCGTCGCGGCACTTGAAAATAATAAAATTTGTACTTTTTTGTTGAAGGCATCATAATAAATAAATACTGCAAACAGTTGAAAGTCAGTGGGGATGGCCACTGTTTTTTGCACTTGTCTCTAAGTGAAAATCACAGTAGCAGGACAAATAATAATGATGATAATAATAATAGTAGTAATAATAATAATAATAAACTGTTCAAAATAGAAAAACACAAGCAAAAAAATAACATGAAAGAGCAGGTACTGATACAGTCTAAGGCAGGCACTGAAGTATAGAAATAAGAAGAAAAAGAAGATGGGTTCGCAGGTAAACACATGAGAAGAATCTTAAGGTGAAATAATGCATGCCGGAGACAAAGAGGGAAAATAAACCACTGATGTACCCGCTTCTATCGCTCGAGGAAGCATAGACGAGGTTATAACAAAGCCTGTTTTATTTATTTATTTTTTTTTTTCGTTTTCTGCAACTCCGAAAAATGGGATGAATATTTTGAACTGTAGCTTCTACGAATGCTACACTACAGAAAATATTGAGAAAATTCATTCATTACTCGGCCGATCCCCTGCATTAACTATGAGACAGACATAGGAAAACAATAACATGAGCAACCACACGAGTGAGTGGCTCGCCATAAGGATCAGACTGCACGTCTCATTGTAGAAACTGAGCAAAAAGATGCGCTCGGCATGCCGTCCATACCATTGTCAACCAAAGAGTTAGGATTTACTGCGTAAAACGATGGCAATCTGTTATGGCGCGGTCGTGATGCCGCTTAAAAGTGTGAATTCCTCACGCGTGTTTGTACGTGCCACCACGCCATCAGCATTCACTGTTGTGTTCGTGGCATAATGTGGTGACAATAATAATTATTGTGGTCTAACGTGCCAAACCTACAATATGGTTATGATGGACTCCGTAGTGGAGGCTCCAGAAATTTCAACCACACGGGGTTCTTTAACGTGCACCTAAATCGGGGCCTCAAGCACTTTCGAATTCATTGAATATAAGGTGGTCGAGCCTTAAAAAAATTCTGGTAGCCTTGCGTGTGCGTCTTTATTTGCCGAGTGCATGAGTGCCGCGAAAGCCAGACTGTCCCCGCACGCACCTCTACTACTCTCACCGCTTCCTATAAGCGAAAAAAAGTAATTAGCGCGAGGAAGTGGCCTAGAACAGTTGCTTTATAATACGAAGCGTATGCGCCGAAACGCACTTTGAAGGGTTGGCTCGCGACGCCCTCACGCTGAGCGTGCCGTCGTCACTGTATAGAAAGAGCTCCATTGTATTCGCGGTGGCCGCTCAGGCCGTAAGAGGAGGGAGCGAGCGCGCGCCTCTAGACCGGCCGTGATATATACAAGGCAACAACAGCGCCACCAATGCACAGGGTTTTCCAACGGTCAACTGAAACCCAAACTAACAACACAACATATTCCCCCCCCTTAAAACTTTCATTGTCAGTAGGCTGTTACTGTCAGTACTGCAAACAACTCGCGTTGATAAGGTTCATAAAAAGAACAGTGACCGGTCACCAACCAAGGAACATCATTTATGAAATAACACTTTATATACAAAACCGATGTTAAACTCCCTTCTCTCCCTACGAAATTTGTCACTAAACAATTATAGAAGAAAAAAAAAACAGACTACACAAGAAGAAAACCACTATCTGTCGCACAGTCGTCGTAGCGTCTTGGAGGGCGCCTTGCCCTTGGTGGTTGGACACATACAGGAGCCGGACACGGTTGTGGTTCAGGGAAGTCCAGGTCTGAAGCAGCTTGGTCGGCCACCACGGCAGGAAGAGGCGCACCTGCTTGTGCTCCAGGCGTGCCGGCATTGTGAGCAGCATGTTTGGTCACAGGAACAAGCAGAGCTGCAGTCGTCGCTTGAGATTCTTCACGGGCAGCTGGTAGGTCAGGATTTCCTGGTGACGGTGACACTGGTGTACTAGCCTCTTGCGTGTTCCAAGTCTCCTCTGGACCCAGAGTGTAGGGAACCGAAGGAACTTTGGCAAGCTTGGATGCATGGCAGGCCTTGCCGCCATCATAGAGGCGGAAAGAGGACTGCCCACTCTGTTCCAGCGCTTTGCTGGGACTGCCAAACGAGATCTCTCTTGCAGGTGACGGAGGGTTTCCTCACCCGAACGAAGTCACCAACTGCGATAGTCGTATTTGCGGCTCGACGAAAATCAGTCTGGTTCCTGCTGTTCTCTTGCCTTTGCTTCACCCGACGACGCAGCAGACTGAGCTCGGTGGCTGGGTCTTTTAAGAAAGAAGACGACGGGTGCCGACGACGTCCATGCGTTTTCTTGGCAGCCTTTTATGCAGCAACAGAGCTGGCGCAATTCCCGTGGTCGCGTGTGGGGTGCACCGGTAGATACGAAGGTACTCGATGACCGCTAGGCGGAGTGGTCGATGTGCCAGTAAAACCGTCTGCATGAAGTTCTTGAAGACACAGTTGAATTGTTCTACCAGACCATTTGCCTGCGGGCAGTATATCGAAGAGTGTGAGAGACGAATGGCACGATCCTTCAGAAATTGGTTGAATTCTCGGGAACAAAACTGAGAGCCGTTGTCGCACACAATCTCGTCGGGGTAGCCCTCTCGAGGAAATACTGAGAGCAGAAAGCTCGTCACTGTGCGCGTCGACACCTCGCTGCAGAACTGCACTTCCGGTCACATCGAGAAGTAGTCTACGATGATGATAGCGAACCTGCAATCGTGCAGCGCTCTTTTCATGAGACCGACAATATCGATGGCGACCGTCTGCCATGGACGCCCTGGAAGGGGAACAGGAAGCTTGGCGCGAACCTGAGGGCGGGGCCGTGTCGAGTGTCGCTGGCATGATTGACGTCTCTAACCAATGCAGGGACGAGCCTTTAATGTGCAGGTCCAGAACTTTGATCACATCAATTCCGAGGATGGATGTACCTTCCGACACAACATAGAAGGGGAGATATGCCATGCGTCCCTTAAACGCGACTTCTATGAAGAAACAACTACGTACGGGAGTGCAGCGCTTGAAGTAATCGAGCAGCTTCACTCGCGGAGTGGAAAGAAGTGACTGATCAGCAGGATATTGCTGGAAAATGTTCTCTTCCAGAATAGAAACTGACGATCCCGAGTTAACAAGAAACTTCAAAGAATTTCCGGCGATGGAAACGTCAATGAAAATGCCGGCTCGTGCAGGATCGGTCATGGTAAGAACACTTAACCTTTCAGCATTATTAGAGAGGTCCTCGCAATTGACTTCATGAATGGCAGTGGTGGAATGATGGTGTCTCTTGTTACAGACTGAGCGGAAGTGGCCAATGCGACTGCAATGAAAACAGGGCTGACCTTGTGCAGGACAGGACGATGACGAGGCATGATGCTGGCGGGAAGCACAGTGAAAATAGTGCTCTAATAACACTCGTTGTTGGGCTAGTTGGTGCATTGCATCAAGGAAATATATCCAGCCAAAAAATGAACGTACACAGGAAACGGAGAAGCCGCTTTCCTGTCTTCTTCTCCGTTTCCTGTGTACGTTCATTTTTTGGCTGGATATATTTCCTTGATGAAAATAGTGCGGTGACTCATTGTTCGAGCTGCGGGAGCACTCAGGGGAATCCTAGTCGTTGTGCAACTGTTGACGGGGGCTTGCCTGCGGTGACAATAACAGATGGGAAAACGAGTGCAGCCGCATTGAATTTCTTGAAAGCTGTGACCGCCTCGTGAAGTTACCAGCTGAACGTGCCCAAGAATAAGCTCACGAACTTGCTGAGCAGCCTGTTCCAGTTGCTGTGTTAGGAGTACGGCACGCGAAAAGGAGAGCGACGAACCTTCTAGAAACAGACGTTCACGAAGGTGGTGTGGCGAGATGCCTTCTACAAACTGGTCGCGGAGGGAGTTGTCCATGGTGACTGAAAGAACACGAAGCAGCAAGCTCCCGTAAAGCGGCGATGTACTCTTGTATGGGCTCGCCTGGTTGCTGGGTCTTCTCGATCGTCGGAGAACATGCCTTTTGTAGGTTTTAGAGCCCTGTAGAGCTTGTTGGTAGTTTGCATTGAACTCTCTCGCTAATCTGTCGTGCTAAACGTGTTTTTGTGGGCATAAATTTTCGTGTTTGGATTTTACGACGTCCGCATTTTACGACGATTTTTCGCGGTCCCGAGAACGTCGTAAAACCGGGGTTTCACTGTACAAGGCAACAACAGCACCACCAACGCACAGGGTTTTCCGACAGTGAACTGAAACTCAAACTAACAACACAACAGCCAGCATGTCGGTGATGGTCTTGTTTAGACGCTTGGTGAGGCCATTGGTCTGTGGGTGGTAGGCAGTGGTCCGGTGGTGGCTTGTTTGGCTGTATCTCAAAATCACCTGAGTTAGCTCCGTAGTAAAGGCCGTACCTCTGTCGTTGATGAGGACCTCTGGGGTGCCATAACATAGGACGATGTCTTCAATGAAGAACTTCGCTACCTCGGCGGTACTGCCTCTAGCTAGGGCCCTTGTTTCGGCGTAGCGGGTGAGGTGGTCGGTAGCTACTACGATCCATTTATTCCCACAAGTTGACGTAGGGAATGGCTCCGGTAGGTCCATACCGATTTGCTGGAAAGGTCGGTGAGGTGGTTCGATCGGCTGAAGAAAGCCTGCTGGTCTTGTCGGCGGTGTCTTGCGCCACTTTCCGTCTCTGCATGTTCTAATGTAGTGGGTGACGTCAGCGGCAAGGTGCAGCCAGTAGTATTTTTCCTGTATTCATGAGAGCGTGCGGGAATCACAGAGGTGTCCAGCCATCGAGTCGTCATCTAGGGCCTGGAGGACTTCTGTTCTCACTGGTGAAGGAACCACGAGAAGGTGTTTGGCTCAAAGCAGCGAGACATTCTTCTTTAGTAGAACGCCGTTTCGCAAGGAGAACGACGTCAGTTCTCTCTTGAGTACCTTCGGAACTGCGGCGGTCCTGCCCTCGAGGTATTCCACAAGGCTCCTGAGTTCCGGGTCGGCTCACTCTAGCTCGGCGAAGTCGTCGGCACTTATGGTTCCCAAGAAGCAGTCATCATCCTGGTTGTCCTGGGGCGGTGGGTTGATGTGGGCACGAGACAGGCGGTCGGCGTCTGAGTGTTTTCTTCCGGACTTGTAAATGACGGTAATGTCGAATTCTTGAAATTGTGGGGGGTGCTATCACCCCCTGTAAGGTCGTTTGCGCCTCATGGCGCGCGCGTCTCGTGGAGAAGCCGCAGATCAAGTTGACAGCCGTCGAGCGGAAGGTGGCATTGTGCTCGCGTGGGTGATTATCATCATCATCGTTAAGGTTAGCGCGGTAGCGCCTCTGGGCGGCGAAGCTGGTGGGCGAACGGGAAAACATAAGTCTCTTTGGCGTTGGGGCGGCGATCGGGACGGACGTCTTCCTGCAAGGGGTAAATGGGATGTGACAGCCGCGGGTCGCTTCCCGTGGGCCCCTCGTGGTGAGTCGACCGTCGGCGACGCCGTCTTCGTGTTACCTTGTGTTTTGTTGTGTTGATTGAGTGTATTGGAATTTGTATAATTGTTTTAGCGTGTTTGATTTACCTGATTCGGCTAGCGAGCTCATTCATGTAAAAGTAATTAAATAAATGTACACGGTGTTTGGTTTGATCCGACCGTGTCTACTGTGTCCGTGTGCTCCGAGAGCGGCGCTCTCATTACGAGACCCCACAAAGTCTTAGGCTCCACGGTGCGAGGCGACCTGAAGGGTCCTTTAAGTTAGCTAGCCAACACAAGGCGTGGTGGTTGCTCGCAACTTTGAAGGGCCTGCCGTAGAGGTAGGGGTGACACTTTGACGTAGCCCAGATGATGGCAAAGCACTCCTTTTCTGTTGTAGAATAGTTGGCTTCTGCCTTGGATAGTGACCGGCCAGCATAACTGATGACCCTTTCCAGCCCATCGATCTTCTGCACAAGGACGGCGCCGAGTCCTACGCTGCTTGCATCGGTGTAGATTTTGGTATCGGCGTATTTGTCGAAATGCTCTAGTATCGGAAACGTCTGAAGGGGTCGTCTCAGTTCTTGAAATGCTTCGATTTGCATTGTTTCCCTTGTTTCCAGCCTTGAATTGCACATCAGTCTTCGTGAGGTGTGTTAGTGGCTCGGCAATTCGTGAAAAGTCCTTGACGAAGAGTCTGTAATAGGCGCACAAGTCGAGAAATCGGCGTACGGCCTTCTTGTCGGCAGGTGCCGGGAAAGCAGCGATGGCAGCTGTTTTCCATGGGCCTGGGCGAACACAATCCTTGCTAATCACATGACCCAAAAACAAAGTTCCTCATACGCGAGGCAGCACTTTCCTGGCTTCAAAGTCAGCCCGTAGGTCTTGATTGCTCGAAGTTGTAGGGGTGCTATCACCCCCCTCTAATGTCGTTTGCACCTTGTGGCACATGCACGTCTCACAGATTAGCTGCAGTTTGGTTTAACAGCCTCCGAGTGAGAAGTGGCGCTTTGCTCGCGTGGGTTAAGGTTAGCGTGGCAGCGCCAGCAGCGCCGCCTGGCGGCGAAGCTGTGCCGACGCACGGGAAAGAGTAGCAAGTCTCTATGGCTTTTGACAGCAAGAACCGACGGATGTCTCCTACAGTGGGGTCCGCGGGGGACGGTAATCGCGGGTCTTTTCCCGTGGATTCCTCGTGGTGAGTCGACCGTCGGCGATGCCGCATTCTTTGTACCTTGTTGTTATGTTGCTTGTGTGTTGCATTGGCATCTTGTATAAGATTGTTTTAGTTGATCACTAGTGACGTACCAGTGATATTGTCATTGTAAAAGCACGTGAATAAATGTACATGCATTTTGTTTGGTTTGTCTGACCGAGTGTACTGTGTCCAAGTGTTCCGAGAGAGCGCATCATGATGAGGCCCCACAAAGTACAGCTTCAAGGCACCGGAGGTGTTCATCGATGTTTGAGGCAAACACAACAACGTCATCCAGGTACACAATGCAAGTCTGCCACTTCATGCCGGCCAGTACTGTATCCTGTCGTGACCGGCCTTTGCAGGCACCGGAGACTCCTGAGTAAGATGTAGAGGCTGGAGGAAGGCACTTAACAGAGGATTTATTACATTTACATGGCCAGCAATCTCGTGTGAATGAGCTCGGTGGCTCATTATTAGGAGTCATCTTTTCCGCAGATCCGTGGGTCAGGGAAGGGAACCAGAATGCGTTGTCCAATCCCAGAACACACAACACTTCTGAGGGTGACGCCCGCACCCACCCAGTTCCACGTCCTCGACTGGGGCGTGGCCACAGCATTGCACCAGTGGCACCAAGGTGGTGACGTGTGAAGGCCGCAGGATGAGGGTTCCCACACTCGGACAACCGGGCGCGTCAAAGGACCGCCGCTCGACACGCAATTAGCGGGACGGGTCGTCATCCGCTGCGCCGCCGCCGTCTCTTCAAAGAGTATGTCGTGACCGAAAGTCATTGTGGTGGTCTCGTCAAACACCTTGCGGTGTCGAACTGCATGGGGCCTCACTTCCCGGCTCGGAAGGACAATACACGGTTGTCAGCAGGCCAGCGGCCCTTCGGTGACTTGTTTGATGACCAGAGAACGGCGTTCCTCTGTGGGACCAGGCGCCGATCGTAACAATTTATAAATCGTTGAAAAGTCCCAGGTGCCGAGCAAAGACCAAAGGGCATGACCTTGAACTCGAACAAGTCGTCTGGTGTTATAAAGGCAGTCTTATCTCGGTCTCTTTCGTCGACTATGTGAAGAAGCACGCTACGATGAGCCAGCGACAGCAGACGACGGAGCGGCCGATCGCTGGAAGACAAAAAAAAACGAAAGAGCTCGTGCTTCAGAGACAGGAAAAAGGGCTCGCGCAGGCGAGACAGTTTGCAAAACCGTCAGAATGGGCCGGAGGGCTACCGAACTTGCATTGACGCGCGAGGTTCACACACACAGGGCGCCTGTCTTCGGGACAGCGAGCACCTCACGGTCATCGCCTCGCAAGACCTGCTACGCGGCCTGCTGCTGTCGTGGAAGCCGCATCTACGCGTGTGGTTCATTTTTCCGCTGTCAAGAGAGCGAGCGTCGCAAGGTCCTGGCCCAGCGATGACGAGACTTACCTTGCTACCGACAATGGAGGCTACTGTCTACCGAACAGTGGGTCGCTCAGTCGCCCCATGAGCCCTGCTGCTTCTACGTCACTGCACGCCGGACATCTACCTGACGACGACTACGTCTCCACCGAGACTCTACCAGCCCCACAACTTCCTGGACTCTAGCGCCGCCACAAGAGACACTCGGCTTGTTGCACACGTTCTTTTTATGTATTTTTTGTGTGTGTGCCGTTCAATACAATTGTCGTGTGGTTTTTAAAATCGGCCACCGTCTCCTCCATCTTCAACGCGTCACACGCTCTGTGGCATGATGATCCTGAAAACACAACATCACAGACTTCAATTTGCCAGTAGCTACTCTTGAGGTCCATCGATGAAAAGTACTTCGTGTTGTGGAGTCGTTCCAGGGCGTCGTCTATCCGTGGGAGAGGATACACATCCTTCTTTGTGATCTTATTCAGGCGACGATAGTCGACGCAGAAACGTAGGATTCCGTCCTTCTTCTTCACCAGCACCACGGGAGACACCCACGGACTCTTGGACGGCTGGATTATGTCGTCGTGTAACATTTCGTCGACCTGTTTCTTAATGGCCTCACGGTCTCGTGTCGAAACGCGATATGGGCTTTGACGGGTTGGCCGGGTGCTTCCTTCTGTTACAATACGATGTTTAGCGACAGGAGTCTGTCGGATCCTTTACGACGACGAGAAGCAGTCTCTGAATTGCAGGCGCAGGGCTTTGAGCTGGTCTTGCTTGTTCTTCAGAAGGCTTGGATTATACTGGTTGGGGACCTCGATTGGTCGATGCAGGTTCCGTAGCATTGATGAGGGTGAAAACATTGCTGGCGTCTGCAAATTCATCCATGTAGGCAACCATCGTACCAATGTTGAGGTGCCTGTATTCGTGGCTGAAGTTTGTGAGCATTGCTTTAGCTTTGCCATCATGCAGCTTGGCGATGCCTCTTGCGACGCAAATGTGACGGTTCAGAAGCGGATGCTGGTCGCCCTCAATGACGCCTTCTAAGTTGTGGGTTCTTCGGTGCCGACGGAAATGAGGATGCTGGAGAAAGGCGAAACGGCTGTCTAGCGTTGGTTGCACTCTGTGGAACAATCTACTTTTCGAAATAAAATACAGTAAAAGCTTTCCTGTTAACCTGAAACACAATTATAAAGACCTGTATTAATGTTTTTAGTCTAATTCAAATGCGTTGTCAGCTACCTGCAAAAAAAAAAAAAAGACAGTTCAAATTGCTGTTTTGTATATGTATATCCGTAAACATTTTTGTATGGATCCAAACTAGCTAAATGCAAAGGATCCAGATGTTTTTTCATGTATTTATTGATTCATGTATCTTTCTGGCAAATAAAATTCTATTCAATTCAACGGGGACCTGCTCTTCTATGAGATTTAAAGCATGGGTCGCTGGCTCGTGTGGGGCAGCAGTGCTTCTTCTGAGGTTAGAGTTATTGACTCAGACGTCAGGTCGATGACAACGCCATGTTGACTTATAAAGTCCATCCTAAGTATCACATCCCTAGAGCAATGCTGTAGGATTGCAAAGCTCGCAGGATAAGTCCGGTTATTGATGGGGACTCTTGCTGTGCAGACTCCGGCGGTCGTTATTAGATGGCTTCCACCGGTCCGAATTTCGGAGCCTTCCCAAGCAGTCTTAACTTTCCTCAGCTTCGTGGCAAATGGCCCAGTGACGATGGAATAGTGAGCCCCAGTATAGACGAGAGCGGTGACGTTGTGGTCGTCGATGAGGATGTCGAGGTCGCTAGTTCTTCGTGCGTTGCGGTTTAGTTGCGGTGTCGGATCATTGCTACGTCGATGCTTCGATGTGGTGTCGTCAGGTCTTTTTCCGCTCTGTTCAGCTTGTGGTGTGTTCTTAAGACTTCGTGGATGCTATGTCGATGGCGGCGGAGGGTCTTTGATATTTCGTTGTACAGCAACTGCACCTCCATCGGTTGCTGCCCTTACTTTTCTGGATATGGGCTGGTAGAGCAGCCACGAACAGGGCCGGCATACTGCCTGCGATGCGGTGAGATGTAGCAGCCTGGCGAAGGCGATCGAGATGATCGTCAGGGCGTCCACTGTGCTCCTGCGAGGTAGTCTGCGATGCCGTGTGGTCTTTCACCCCTCTGCGGACGCGGCGCATCAATGGCGAAACCATGCAGCCCCATCTGTCGGTAATGGCAGCGGCGGTAGGTGTAACCAGCGTAACCAGCTTCTCCGCAATGGTAGCAGAGTGGGTGGTGGTCGGGGGGCGCACCAAGCATCGTTCTTCCTCGGGGCATAGCGCTGGTCGACAGGTGGGCGGTACGGCGTCGGTGCCTCGCGGTGGAACTGCAGCTGTGCGGTGCCTTCACGTGGGCATGGAGGGGGAGCGTTACGACGTGCTGCTGCAGCATAGCTCAAGCCTAGCTCATCGCTTGGGGCTCAAGCTGCGCTGGTTCAGGTGCTCCCAGAAATTGCTGGATTTCCTGGTGCACGGCGTTGGTGATCGGCTCCACTTGAGGCTGCGAGGATGGCAACAATTTGCGCAGCTCCTCCCGAACGATCGCTCTGATGGTCTCGCGCAGTTCATTGGAATGCAGTGCTTGAACCTCCCTGTTGGTTGTCGAGGGAATGTGGTGGTTGTACTGGCTGTTACGCATTTCAAGCGTCTTTTCGATCGACGTTGCCTTGTAGAGGAATTCAGCAACCGTCTTGGGTGGGTCACGGACAAGTCCTGCATACAGTTCTTGTTTCACACCCCGCATAAACAGGCGAACTTTTTTGTCTTCAGGCATAGCAGCATCGGCCTGGTGGAAAAGTCGCGTCATCTCTTCCGTGAAGATGTTGAAGATTTTGTTGGGTAGCTGCACTCGGGTCTCAAGCAAATAAAGCGGTCCTTTCCTTCCAGACGACGCTCATAAACGTGTCCAGGAATGCACTGCAGAAGAGATCCCAGGATTGAAGTGAGGACTCGCGATTCTCGAACCAGATCTTTCCCACGTCTTTCAGGTAGAAGTAGTCGTGGTGCAGCTTGTCTTTAGAATTCCAATTGTTAAAGGCGGCGACACGGTCATAAGTTTCAAGCCAGGTTTCCGGGTCTTCCAGCGATAAACCACGGAAAGTTTGCGGCTCTCTGGGTTGCTGTAGCACGATTGGTGCAGGCAGCACAGGAGCTGTTATCGTCGCTGTGGTTGAAGTCTTGGTTTGCCTGGTGTTTTCCGGCAGCAGTCCGTGCTCTGGCTACAAACGTTGCAGCCTGCGGCTAGCTCATTGCTGCACGGGGGCTTCGGTGTCTTCTTCGGGCTGTGGTCTTGGGTCCCAGCTTTTTGCAGGTGTCCGGAGCATGAGGAACTAGCACCTCCACCAGATGTCACGGGGTTGTGATTGTGACGTTGACAAAGGCAGCAGTCAACGTGTCTAAGACAGTGATGTGATAGCTGCGCCAATTGCGCCAAACTGCGCCAAGAGGTGAAACCTGCTACATCCTGCTACATCTTGGCAAAATTTTCATTATTTGCGCCATGCATGCGCCAGGACATCGTTTTTTCGTTCTTTTGGTCAGAAACATGACAGCAGGCGCTCGAAATCTATAGGTTACCACTGTGATTTCGAGTGGTCATCGCAGTAGACAGGAATGTGCTATGTAGTTGGAGTTGTTGCAGGGCACAAGGCTTCCAAACAATTTCAGCTCGCCCGAATTGCGAAACTTTCTTCGTTAGATTTGAACTCGCCCATACTGCGAAGCTTACGGTGTTAGTATTCTTTTACTACTAGACCATACTGCGAGGTAACATGATTAAGTTCAATAAAATAGTTTCTAACTGTTGTGGATACAGCCTCAGAAATGCAATAATGACCCAGTTGTTCTTGCCCGGCAGTCTTACTTGACTGACTTTATTGATAACAGTAATTCAGTACGTGTATGTAAAACCAACCGTTTATTAAATTTTTTTTATTTTTGGTGCTATTTGTTCTCGTTTACTTCTAAAATATTTCACGCAGGGTGCCTAAGTTTTAAGACCATACACTTGGCAGATTTTAACTAGAATGCCACGGGCTATGCAGTATCTGTTACTTCGCCAAGAAGGCATGGTGTCCCAGTATTCCGGTATATCTTGGCTGGGCTTGTCGACCTCGGCAACTCTTCATGTCAACCAGCTTGTCAAACTTAAATACGTACTCCCCCCATCAACGTAAATTTTGTCGAGCACACTAAATAACGGGAAGAAACTACCAGTTACTAAACTCCGTTCCTTATTTAACCGCTCATTAACCAGGACACTAATGATTCTTTACATAAAGCATGACAGCAGACACTTCTCCACACAATACTGGACTAGGTTGTACCAAAATCACAAGTGTAATCAGATTTAATGGGAAAGTAAGTAGAATGCATGAAAATTTTTGACAGATTGTGCTTCCAGTTTTGTACCTAAAACATCAGGGAAAGCCAGCGTCATATAAAAACACCAAGTGAATTCCTTGGAAGTGTTTGGTGGCTTGAGCTTACTTGGGCATATCTGCAGAAAAGCGAAGAGAGGTGACCTAATTTCACGTTTAGGATTTCCTTTGACATGTGGTGCAACAGCTCCGGCTTTAAGACAAATGTTTGCAAATGTTTGCGTCCGAAAATGTGCGGCAAGTAACTGCTCCAAACGCTGGTTATGCTGCTCCAAAGTGAGATTTTAGATGCTCCAGAAGCTGCGCCAAAATGACTTTGGTCAATCACATCACTGCCAAGATGAAACTCTTTATTTGGCCGAACTTGTGGCTGGGAAATGGAAACTTGTGGCTGGGAAATGGAAAGCGAAACACACTGTGCATGATAGCGGCGAACAGAGTGTCGGCCGTCGATAAACTGATCATTGTTGAGACGTGCCATCTTTTATACGTCACGCAATGAACTTTCGAGCCTTATCACTGGTGGTCGCGCAAGCTCCAGAATAAGCTTGACTGTTTGCGTCTTGTGCACAATCTTAACAAAACGATCTACTACAATCGTGAAGCTTCTCGAACACTAAGGCGCAGTCTGTACCAAGCATTGCTGATAGTCTTTGTGGGCGTAAACCGAATACAGTAAACTTGAAACAAGAAACGTGTGGCAATATAGTAACCTGTATACAGCTTTAATATTATTAGTTAAGGAAGTACATTCCCTAGAATAGAATATATGCTTCACAACTTTGCTACGGTGCCCTTAGAAAACAAAAATAAGTTATTGCTACGTGACGAATTTGAAATGAACTTAGGGCTTTGAGGTTTACAGTAATGTGTTCCGTGCTTCTCTTTTACATCTTCGTAGTATTGATTTACATGCAGCATGTGCAGTCTGACCAATAATTCAAACTGCCTGGGGACCTCTCAAAGTCAGATGACAGGGGAGCTCAAAATATCGCACTTGTGTTATTCAAAGGTCACACGTTCGGTCCCTGCCAAGGGCAAGGTTTCTTTTTGTACACTTTACTTTCTTCACATTTACATTACAGTTAATACCAATAACATCCCCTATACTTTTCTCGACTTTCCTGTCTGTTAGTTCTCATTATTATTGTGTCTAACAAAGAAAAACGAGCTGTTAAAATTCCCCTTTTGTTGCCAGAAAGTGAGTGACTTCACTTCGGAAATGGCGTTTAGAGGGGGGAACATTTTCAGATGACTACTCTTGGCAGGCATTGCATCTGGGCTGCAAGGCATTGCAAGGACAAGTTAGTACGGCAGTAAAAAGATACTTTCACAGCTACCTTCACTCTGGTAGGATTTCACGAATAGTTTCACATTCACTGGCATCTACGAGTGAGAGCGTTAATAAATTCTTCTTAACGGTTTTCGTGCAAGCACACGGAGACAAAGAAGAGAGACGCATGGTTGAGTGCATTCTAACAACCAAATAATTTTATGAAAACATTCACAAATCTGAGGGTTGTTACCCTCAGGTCTGTGCAGTGTGGTCGAAAAAATACATGAAAAGCACACATGGCACAACTTGTGATCACATGCCCGAAGGAACAGATGACAGGAGTGAAATTTCTTTCTCAAGCAAGGCCACTGAGGGGTGGCTAACACACTTTTCTCTTTGCTTGTTACCCCTGTCACACTGGAGGCGTTAATGTCATTAGGTTCAAATCTCACTCGGTGCAACGAATGCCATTCAATCCGCGGTGGTGCTACACAGGAAAAAGTAATGTCATTCATTCATGATATCAATGTCTATAATTCAGAAAAACAATGGTCGGAAATGTTGAGGAGGGTAAATGTAGAGTGATATAAAAGCGAAGTTATTTATCTTCACTAAGGTGGAGCGTTGGGCTAGTTGGTGCTGCATATTTTTCAAAGTTTCACAGCGCATGGAACAAGGACAAACAAAGAAGAGACACACAGAGCGCTGCGGGAAGTCGCTTCGCTGAATAAACACGCATAGAAATTTTATATTGCAGAATATATGGCTACCGTAAGCCAAGACGAGGCTTAGCCAGTAGCTACAGCCGATAGAATGAACACAAGCAACACAGCTGACATGCCAGTGTCGCTTCGCTGAATAAACACGCATAGAAATTTTATATTGCAGAATATATGGCTACCGTAAGCCAAGACGAGGCTTAGCCAGTAGCTACAGCCGATAGAATGAACACAAGCAACACAGCTGACATGGCAGTGTCGCTGAACAACGATGCTAAGTTGCAGCAAGTAATGCATTTAGTTGCTTTGTTCTTGGCGTTGCGAGAAATGTGTATAAGCCAAAAAAGAGACTTGATCGTGAGATAAAAGACTCGAGGTGCAGCCTCTTGAGTCTGCATGTAAAACAAGGTGGAGTGCGATGCGCGGCGGGAGGGGAAAAAAATAACACCTCGGGAAAATAAACGTGTCGCGTCTATTGAGGTTTTCTAGAACTCGAAGTTTATAGTTTACGGTGCGACCGCGCACTTATAAAAACCCAGAGCGTTTCGCGTGTGTTCGATTTAAAACACGGTCTCGCACGCGTCCATGCGGGAAAACGGCTTGCAACGAAACTACCAAAGCTTTATGAGAGCAGACGTCTCCGCCTGGGTTCACTGCGCTCATGTAGCTGATGCCATCGCTGCAGATACACGCATACACGTGCACAGAGGTGTCTGCTTGTTTACATTATGGCCGACAACGCGGGCGGCCCGACACCACTGAGGTGGAGAGTAATAACATTTTTTCGACAACCTTCCATACTCCTGTCCTCGTTAAAATGAGAGATATCTTAAAAAAAGCAACATTATAGCCTGTTTGCATTAATGCGGGTCGAATTGAAAATGCTGAATGCCACCTTTTAAGTAGACTCTGGGGTAGAGAGTACACTTTCGGTTTGACTGTGACGCCGAATGTGTTTCTCGAGCTCATTTGAAGTCATTTGATTCTAATGACATTTTATATCGCTGTGTAGCAGCCGCATATGTCATTAGATGCGAATGTCACTCCATTCGAATGACAGTAAAACGTCCAGTGTGACAGGTATAAAAGGCCCCCCCACTGTCTCTCTCGAAGTTTGATTGCGATGCCTGTATTCAATGGTGGTGCTACTAAATTTATTTCAAAAAAATAAATCAGTTGTTAATTGCGCTCGTCCGTGTGTTTCTCTTCTTTTTCTCCATGTGCTTGTGCGAAAACCATAAAAATGTATTTGTTCCAACTAGGCTGAATCACAGTTTTGGTTTATGAATTGATTAGCTAATTAACACAAGTGTCACCGTGGCAATGCTGTAGGGGGTCGAAGTGGAACTCAAGGAGAACGTATGCAGAAAAACAAAAACGTTCAGAGGAGAACGTCACGGTCACCATTCCTGATTTTGATGGCATTTACCCCAGGTGCAGGTTTTAGACCTGCAACAATGATTTCCAAGTTAATCTTGCAAAAAAAAAAGAAAAAAAGAGAAAGAGTCGTGTTTGCCTAAAAAAAGTACATACTTTTGGTTGCAAAACCACTTTCCCTCCAATTTTGCAAGTTAGCCACGGGTGGTTCGGTTGTGAAATTTCAGAGTCAGTAGTGGCAGCACACAGTGAAGCAGTTTGGGAGAGGCTGCCTTTTTTTTCCGTTCTCTCGGGGTTTGCAATGAGCTTGGGGATGGGCCACTGGACATGCATCGCTGCGCTCGTTTGTGCATTGAAGCTCACTTGAAACAGCTTGAATAAGTCACGTCATCATTTAGCACATGGAAATGTACTCTCTTACAGTATTTTTCTGGGCCTGAGCAACGTTTGGAGTTAGAAGTGCCTGTGTGAATTTTTAAGGGCGACCGAGTTCTGAAGGGACGCCAGTCAGGGTTACCAGATGGCGTGATCCTCAAACCGCCAAATCGGACGTCGAGGTAGCCCAAACATAGCCCAACACGTAAATTTGAAGTAGCCCAAAAATAGCCCAAATCAGCTGTTTCTTAAATAATTTTTTTGCGCTTACGTAATTACTTTCCGGCAAAAATATCTGCCTATTAGTTTATCGGTGCTTTCGCGATTTTTTTTTTTGTTGTTGTTGTTGCTGGCAAATATATGCGTCGTATGCGTGAATCCGCTATGCAATCCATAATAATGGAGTGATGACTGCAGATTATAGAAAAGGTTTATTGTCACAAAAAAGAAAGAAAAAAAACAATGCAATCACAAAGAAATATAAAAGCACATTTACAAAAAGTGGTAGTAGGTAGGGTTGCGAAAGAACTTATAAACGATGACTTGATTAGAGCTTTCACAAAGAAAATCAATTCTTTAATTGAGCCTCACAGGGTGCGGGGCCTTGCACTGAAAAAGCTTATTCATTCGCTCGAATTCATCGATGATTGGGCTTAGAAAACGAACAAAAAGTACATTTTGCTCATCAGTGTACGTTTCGTTGAGTGTACATTTCGTTGAGACTTGAAATATGCGCTAATGACTGAGCAAGCAACCCCCCCTTTCGCCATTTTTTATCGTGTTCCTGCAGCAGCGGTTCGCGCTAACCTAAGTTCTGAGAGTCTTTAGATAGGTGCACAATTTCTTAGTACTTTTACAGTGTGGTGCCTCAGGGTTGCATTCTGAGTTGTCGCAAATTGTTGGAATATTTAAAGAACGTCTTTCCATTCTTGTCATAACACGTGAAATGCCACACAGATTCCCTTCGATTTAGTAAAAACAACAAATGCATTCGCATTCAATAAAGCATTTCGTAAGAAACACAGGTGTGCATTCTTCTCAGAGGCTCCTCCACCGTTCTTTTGGATTTTGGTCCGGGACTGAGCAAGGGCCCCCCCCTCCACATATTTCGGATTATCTTTTACCGTGGGGGGATGGCGGGGGGAACACTTGCTCGGGATTTTGCGGTAGTTGAAGAAAGTTTAGAAAAAACGTGAGCCATCAAAACATGGTTTCAAACTGATGACACGTGACGCCCTTTCTTGGACTACGTCTCCAGGTGCAGGAATCGTTCAACACACTTGAACGTTTCAGCGGTGGAACCCCTAAGCGGCATGCGCAAAAGTAAGCCCCTGCGTCCCTGCGGGAAGGCTCGGAGTAAAAGGAACGCAAGAGCGTGCATGCGTAAGCCGCCTGGGGTCCCCAGTACGAAAATTCTCTACCATTGTAGCTTCTTGCCTGGTCGATAGCAATGTAGCCCAAAAATAGCCACATAGCCAAAGAGAAAAATTCGACGCCAACTCGAACAAAAAGTAGCCCAATTGGGCTATTAATAGCCCAATCTGGTAACCCTGACGCCAGTGGGGTTTTTGGCAGTTGTAAAATATCATTGTGTTTATTCTCATGCAGTCATTCCAGGAGTACATTCAGCGCTCCCCGCTGCCTGGTTGCTACGAGAGCAACTTCCAGGGCTACTGGAAGCACCTGGTTGTGCGTTCCAATTCTGCTGGGCAGCTTATGGCCATCGTCATCATGCATCCACAGCAGCTGACACCCGTAAGATGCAGTCTCTTATTAGGCTTCCTTGAAAATTTTAAGAAGAGTGCCCCCTTTCAGACCTGCAATTGGCAGGGAATCGGGAGATCTCTGGAAAAGTCGGGGAATTGTCATGGAATTTTTTAAAAACCTGGCTGGGTCATGGAAACTGACAGATGGCAGTCTGTGTGACCATCATAATAACAATTGTTCTCTTTGATCGAAGCTTATGAAGTCGCTCCTTTTTTTGCAAATACAGTCATAAATGTGCGTAGGGTTCTGTCATGAGTAAGAGCCCCGCGGAGGGAAAGAGAAAGACGACGACGAGGAGCGGACAGCGCGCGCACCGCAACGCAAGGCCCGAGGCGCGTGGCCCGAGGCGCGTGACCCGAGCCGTGATCGGGGCGCAATCGAGGATGAGCTGGCATTGTCGACGTGGGCTTGGACGAAGAAGGTTGTCTCGCCAGCAAGTGCACTGGCGACGGGAGCGGCAGGACTTCGACTCGGCAGGCTGTGACGCGGGCGTCCCGAGAGGTGGCCGGAGACCTCGACCCGGTTCGAGTGAGGCTGCTCGGGATGCAGCAACCGCGCACAGCAATCACCGACGTTCCTGACGCAAGCCCCCTTCTGAGCAAGTCGACGAAGACAGTCCCCGGTTGGCCACGTCAGCTAGTACCGGGTATCGCCAAAGCCGCTAGGCCTAACTACTGAGGCCTCGCCACGTCAGCAAGGACGTCAAGGGATGACGACGAAGGGCGACTTCGGCAGCGGCAGGGACGGCGACGTTCGACAGCAGCGTCGAGAACCCCGACAGGAACGGAAAGCCACGGATTCCGGACTTTGAGAAATGAGCAAGTAAGATCGGCCAGAACCATGAGAGGCACCAAGACTAGACTTGCTTGACTTTCGATAGGACGGTTTAGCGTTTAATTAGTAGTGAGGTTTGAGGCTAGTTTAGTTTTGATTTGCAGTCCCTGATATTTGTTTTGCACATTTTTATATTCTAGAGTGCCGTGTGTTTGTTTATTAAATGTGTTGTGCCGTTAAAGGAGTCCTGTCTCATTCCATCACCCGTAATCACCAGAATTCGTGACAATTGGCGAGCCTGCCAGGATTCATCCGGCCCAGTCACCGATTCTCGGTTGTTGCGGAGATGGACTGGAACACTGGGACAAAATATTAATGGTCATTCGGGAGCGAAAGCTCAATAAGGAGGAAGGTCTCAGGTTAATTGAAGAAGAAAGAGCGCGAGTACGGGAAAAGCAAGAACTCGCGAGAAAGGAGCACTATGCCAAAATGGAGTCAAAACGCGCCGAAGTGCAAGCAATATATGCTAAAGAAAAGGAGAGACTAGAACGCCAACTGAGATTGGCACAGGCCAAAGGCGGCATAGACAAGAATGAGAGGAGTTCCACGGAGGATTTATCGAGAGAGGTTGGTGTGCCTGAGGTTTCCTGTTGTGCTTTTGTTGAGCAAGGAGTTAGCGAGCACTCGTGTAGTTTAAATAAGAGCGGTCATTTAAGTAATGAGCTGAAGACAGAGGGTTTAAGTGTCGCAGATAGTTGCAGTAAGGCAGCAGTTAGTGAACTACACGCCGATGTTGTTGAAGAGTGCACGCACGAATCAAACGCGACACATACAGGCAAGAAAAAGATAGGATATAGGACTTCGCTGATAGATTTGCCTGTTGAAGGAAGAAGCACGCAGCGTTCGCGAGTAGCATCAGAAGGTAGTAGGATGGAAGGCGCGTCTCAGATGCACGAGGATAAAGGCGTAAAGCGAAAGCTAAATGAGAAAGAACAGAGGACCGGTCATAATTATCAAGACGCTAGGAGGGTCGTGAAAGTTGACAGCAGTGGACGCGTCAAACGAAAGGAAAGAACCACTCTGAAAGCGCTGGGGCGAGGAACCAGTGATGTACCTAGAGGTCGGACGCTACCTAGGAAAGTGGTTCTGAAGAGGCGTCGGGTGGTTAAGAGCAGAAAAAGAGGCAGCAGTTTTGTGGAGCGTCTTAGGCGGTGGGTCGCGAATAGACGTAGGAAGAAGCTAAAAAAGACGCGGAACGTGAAAAAGCACCGATTGAAGTATGTCACATCAGTCGCTGGTTGCTGTAGTGGAAAAAATATTGTCAACTGGAATACGTTTGAAGTAAATCGATATATGAGTGTATTTAAGCAGATTTCTGTAAACAATGAATTTGTGAGCATTCTTGAACTGTGAGTGCTTAATACGGTGTGTAGTTATGTTTCTGAGTGTAGACGATCAGTGTTACGGACGACGAACTCGTAAACTTCGTGAGTGTTGCAGTGTAGTGATTGAAGACGTGTTCGCGAAAGTGTGTTGTGATGGCCAATGAGAGTTGAACGCAAGTGTAATAACCAAGGCAAGCAAAAGCAAGAAGCTACAGATCAAGCTGGTGTCCACAACAAGGCGGTGGCAAGAAGCAGTTTTTCGAACAAAAACTCTTGAAAAGGGGGGCGTGTGTCATGAGTAAGAGCCCCGCGGAGGGAAAGAGAAAGACGACGACGAGGAGCGGACAACGTTCGGAACGGCGCGAGCGCGCGCACCGCAACGCAAGGCCCGAGGCGCGTGACCCGAGCCGTGATCGGGGCGCAATCGAGGATGAGCTGGCATTGTCGATGTGGGCTTGGAAGAAGAAGGTTGTCTCGCCAGCAGACGGACTGGCGACGGGAGCGGCAGGACTTCGACTCGGCAGGCTGTGACGCGGGCGTCCCGAGAGGTGGCCGGAGACCTCGACCCGGTTCGAGTGAGGCTGCTCGGGATGCAGCAACCGCGCACAGCAATCACCGACGTTCCTGACGCAAGCCCCCTTCTGAGCAAGTCGACGAAGACAGTCCCCGGTTGGCCACGTCAGCTAGTACCGGGTATCGCCAAAGCCGCTAGGCCTAACTACTGAGGCCTCGCCACGTCAGCAAGGACGTCAAGGGATGACGACGAAGGGCGACTTCGGCAGCGGCAGGGACGGCGACGTTCGATAGGAGCGTCGAGAACCCCGACAGGGACGGAAAGCCACGGATTCCGGACTTTGAGAAATGAGCAAGTAAGATCGGCCAGAACCATGAGAAGCACCAAGACTAGACTTGCTTGACTTTCGATAGGACGGTTTAGCGTTTAATTAGTAGTGAGGTTTGAGGCTAGTTTAGTTTTGATTTGCAGTCCCTGATATTTGTTTTGCACATTTTTATATTCTAGAGTGTCGTGTGTTTGTTTATTAAATGTGTTGTGCCGTTAAAGGAGTCCTGTCTCATTCCATCACCCGTAATCACCAGAATTCGTGACAGGTTCCCCTTCAGGGGGGGTCGAAGGTTTGTTGCAGTGCCCCCCCCTCCCTATTAAGTCAATGTATGAGGGCAGACTTTGCAACCCCCCCACCCCGTGTGCACTCCTATGACTGCAGTGAAGAGCGAAGCAGAAGTGTAAAAATGAAATGGACAGTGCATAACTATTGCTTCTACAGATCACACACCATATCTCAGTTCCCAAGCATGATGTTACTCGCTCGGATAAATTTGTGCTTATTTGTCTTGGCCTCAGCTTTGCTTGAAGGCATCGGGTTTGGCGTGAAGCACTATGAGCAGAGGCGTGCCGAGCCGTGTGAAGCTCCTTCAGTGGTGATGCAATGGCAGGTGTCCTCAGTCCTTTCTTTTTTGCCACTTGAGGGCTCGTTTCCAGTACAGACAGACCCAAGAACGTTTACCAGTAGTGAATGATCATGGAAAGCCTGGGAAAATGAGGGAATTTGAAAAAAGAAAATTAAGGCAGCTTCGCCCTAGTGGCCAAACCTTCTTTGTTTCTCTTTTCTTTCTTTCCTCCTCCCTTTTCCAGTTTCTTCTGTGTTTATTTCTTTATTTCTGTTTTTCTTTCTACTCCTTTTCCTTTCTATCTCTCTCTCTCTATTTCTCGCTTGCTTCCTCTTTCTTCAATTTTCATATGTGGTTTGTGTTGTGTTTCCCTAGCCATAGTACTAATCTCCACACTTAATATCATCATCAAGGCGCTCGAAGAACAAGAGGAAGAAGACTTCTCTTTGGCATGAGCTACATGTGGTTTTGCCTGCATTACACCAAGCAATGATGACAGCATATGACAGCCCAGCCCCCTAAAGTGCTCTGCACTTAAAAATTACATTGGTAGTCGTCTAATGTGGAATCCTCACAGGATGTGCCCAATGGAATGGTGCAGGAGGAGCTGTCGCGAGAGAAGCAAGGCCTGGTGGAGCACTTTGTCCGTGGTCCTGGTCGGGCAGTGCAGCCTGTCGTCCCTCTACTTCCAGGCCTGGTCAGTTCAGTTGCAAATCACTTTTAACAGAATCATGTCGAGTGGCACTTGTGCATTTGCTCTGGGGCAACCGTCCCATTCTTGTCATGCAGTAACCAGACTGTGCTTTCATGATCAAGTGGAGCAGGGTGGGGGGATTGAAGCTCACCTTAGAAATGCTGCAAAATACAGTCGACGTCCGATTTTCCGGACCCTCAAGGGACCGCGAAAACGTCCAGAAAATCGGGCAGTCCGGAAAAACGAATGCACACGAAAACGCACTTTTTTAATAGGTATTTTTCTCTGACGGAGAAGGTCACAGCTGGAGTACTGGATTCCCATTGCAATTCAGCGAATGCATCATTTAGGTGGCTCTAAAAGGAGCCGTTTATATAAAAAAAATAAATCCAACGTAACCAGCGCTACCTCATTGGTCAACACTTTGGCTAAGTCGCTTATTTTCTTTTGCATGGCGTTCCGCTAGCCCGCGATGATGTCTTCCTCAATTTCAGCTAACGTCACGTTGTCTCATCGATGACAGTGTCATCAGTGCTCGCGTCAACTCCGAGCTCGTCGGCTGTGTAGGCGCTGCCTTGTCGTTCTCGGTGTCGGAGTCTTCGGAATCCTCTGTAATTTTAACGATTTCGTCATCGGTCAATTCCGCACAGAGCTCGTGGTCTTCGTCAGCGTCGGCGAAGCCCTCAAAGGTTATTCCCGGCTGGAATCGAAACGCCGGCAGCGCGCAAATCGTCGAAGGCAACTTCCGCGAAAACAGTTCCGGAGAGTCTCTTGCGTTACCGCCTCTCGCGTTACGAGGGGGATTTGTCCGCTTCGAAGGCGTGGACGAAGATGAAGGAGCAGTCGGTGTCATCACTGTCAACGGCAAATGCTGAAGATCGGGAAACGCGAACGCTGAAGATAGCGCGCAGCAGCACACGATCTACTGCAGAGCTTACAAAAGAATACATGAATGAACACACACTCTAAGAAATAATCGAGTAAAAAGGGTGTCTTTTTGCTACACAACTATAATCGTCATCTACCCCGCGTACTTTCCTGGCATTATCACTGCCGTCCCGGCACTTCCCAGTCACGAACGCCGCGCGCGTTATCGGTGTGACATGGCATTGTGGCGACGCAAAGCGGTGCTTCTGTGTGCGGTGCAGAGAGCGCATGCGCCCGGACGAGAAAGTTACCTTCGAGAGGAAGGGTGATAATAAAAGTTCAGTTGTTGTTTGGGACGCGAGTTGTTCACTTGCGCAGCTCTGCCGAGCGACGCGTCTCAACATTGGTGACCCGGACTACAGACACAGCGACCGGAGTGTCGAACCAGCCGCAACATGGATTCAACACCCACGACCGACGCCACTCCGACAGTCTCCGCAGTCGACGGTAAGCTGCCCCCCTTTTTGGACTGCGGACCCCGCACTTTGGTTCATACAAGTAGAATCTCAGTTCGCAGCCAGACGAATCACCGCAGACCTTACGAAATACCACTACGTAGTCAGCAGTCTGCTGCCCGCCATAGCCAGTGAAATCAGGGATCTGTTGCTCGCACCACCTGTCGAAAACGCATACGCAACACTAAAAGAAACCCTTGTTCGCCGAGTTACGCCCTCCGAACCACAACGACTGCAGCAATTGCTTCGCGGCACGGAACTCGGCGACCGCACTCCTAGTCAGCTTTTGCGGCACATGCAACAGTTGCTCGGCGAGACATCAACCACGATAGATGGAGTATTGCTCCGAGAACTTTTTCTGCAAAAGTTGCCTTCAGGCGTCCGCATGGTCATCGCGGCCTCAGAGCACAAGGATTTAACCGCAGCCGCCGAACTTGCTGACAAACTGGTAGCAATGACACCGCCCACACCCATAGCTGCCGTGCAAGCGCGACAGCCTATAAACGAACTTCAAGAGATACGTGAGGAGATTGCTCGACTTGCCGAAACAGTATCAGCTTTACACACAAGCAGGAGGGCGCAAACGATAACCGAGCCTAACACGCCGCTACCGCAAAAGCAGCACGAGCATATCTGCTGGTATCATCGGAGGTTCGGAAGTAGTGCGCGTAAATGTGTCCCACCGTGCGCGCACTCGGGAAACAGCCGCGGCAGGCACTGAGGGCGACCAGTGCTACTACGTTGCCTCCAAGTCGTCCCTCAGTATTCTTTATTACCGACCGCAACAACGGAGTACGTTTCTTAGTTGACACAGGCGCCGAGGTGAGCGTGATACCGGCGTCACAAGCCGAAAGAAAGAAACCTAGTACATCGCCCTTGCAAGCTGTCAATAACACGGTGATAACAACATATGGCCATCGTTCACTGTCGCTGAACTTCGGTTTCGGCAGAACGTTTAGCTGGGTGTTCATAGCTGCTGAGGTCAAATTCGCCATACTAGGCGCAGACTTTCTCCAGTTCTTCGGTCTGTTGGTCGACGTCCGCAACAAACGGCTTCAAGATCCTGTTTCTCGGGGAGCGGTACAAGGCACGCCGTGTTGGCACCCCCCTATCAGCCCGGCCTTGCTTAGTCCGGCTGGAGAAACGTACTTCACCGCAATACTACAAGAGTTCCCAGAGCTGACGCGACAGCCACAGGCATTTCCAGAAGTAAAGCACGGCGTCCTGCATCACATCGAAACCACAGGCCCACCGGTCTATGCGCGACCACGGCGCCTGTCACCCGAGAAGCTACGGTTGGCTCGACAGGCGTTTGCCCACATGATGGAACTCGGGATAGTACGTCCTTCATCCAGCCCATATGCGTCACCTCTTCACATGGTCCCAAAATCGACAGACGGTGATTGGCGCCCTTGCGGGGACTATCGAGCGCTGAACCGGGTGACCGTGCCAGACCGTTACCCAGTCCCGCACATTCATGACATGACCTCCTTCCTGCATGGTGCTACCATTTTCTCTAAAATAGATCTAGTGCGAGCATATCATCAGATACCCGTAGCACCGGAGGATATTCCCAAGACCGCAATAACAACGCCGTTCGGAATGTTCGAGTTCCTACGCATGCCTTTCGGCTTACGCAACGCCGGCCAAACTTTTCAACGGTTTATGGATGGCGTTGTTCGTGGCCTCGACTTTTGCAAGGTATACCTCGATGATCTTCTGATCGCTAGCAGCACTCCTGAAGAGCACGAGCGGCATCTGCGCTACGTACTTCAGCGACTGACAGAGAACGGCATCGTTATCAATACGGCAAAGTGCGTGTTTGGGGTACCGACACTATCATTTTTGGGCCACAGCATCTCAAGTGCCGGAGTACAGCCCCAGAAGGACAAGGTGGAAGCAGTACGGCAGTTTCCACAGCCGAAAAACCTCCGCCAGCTTCGAGAGTTCCTGGGACTCGTGAATTTCTATCGTAGGTTCATCCCAAAATGCGCCAACATCCTTCACCCTCTCCACAGCCTACTTGCGGCATCTGGGATCTAAGGCAACTGCCATTCAGTGGAACGACCAATCCACACAAGCATTCCGGATGATTAAGGAAGCTCTCGCAAATGCCACCATGCTCACGTACCCGCAGCTGGGTGTTCCTCAGTGTGTTATGGTGGACGCCTCCGATGCAGCGATTGGAGCCGTGTTGCAGCAGAGGGTGAGCGGAGTGTGGCGACCAATCTCCTTCTTCTCCAGAAAACTGAGCCCGTCCGAACGAAGGTACAGCACCTTCGGTAGGGAACTCCTGGCCATATACGCGGCTATCCGGCATTTCCGACATTATGTGGAAGGACAAGAATTTTTTGTGCTCACGGATCACAAGCCACTCACCTACGCATTGCGCGCGAACTCCGATTCTGGTGCGCACGTGGCACGGGAGCTCCGCCAAATGTCGTACATTGCAGAATTTACGACAGATATACGCTATGTTAGTGGCACGGATAATGCTGCTGCCGACGCTCTTTCGCGCGGTCCAGTGAATGCCATCAGCCTGCCGAGCGGCGTGGACTTCACCACACTTACGACGGCCCAACGCAGTGATGGAGAATTGAAGCGTCTACTGACGTCTCCAACCACCGCCTTGAAGCTACAATGGTTGGCAGAACCCACAGGATCCGTATGCTGCGACATGTCTACAGGCAGGGCCCGACCGTTCGTCCCCTCGACCCTCCGTCGCAGCATTTTTGACTTGCTGCACAGCCTGGCGCATCCCGGGATTCGAGCCACGCAACGGCTATGCACAGCGAGGTTCGTGTGGCCAGGAATAAACCGGGATGTCCGACACTGGACACGAGAGTGCCTCGCATGCCAGCGCTCCAAGGTTCAGCGACATACTGTGACCCCCCTTGGGATCCTTCCCTCTGCCGGACTGTCGATTTGCCCATGTGCATGTCGACATTGTGGGACCACTGCCGTTGTGCCAGGGGCAAAGCTACTTGCTAACCTGCATCGATCGCTTCACACGGATGGCCGGAGGCAGTGCCCATTCCAGACATGACCGCTGATACCGTCGCCCGCGCATTTATCTTCCACTGGGTGGCCCGCTTCGGAGTGCCGGCAACCGTGACTACGGATCGCGGAACACAGTTTGAGTCAGCCCTGTTCGCAAGCGTCACCCGGCTCTTGGGTACTTACCGCATCAGAACAACGGCCTACCATCCGATAAGCAATGGTATAGTGGAAAGATTCCATCGCCATCTGAAGACGAGCCTGACAGCTACTGCGAGTCACAGTTGGGTAGAGGCACTGCCGTTTGTTCTGTTGGGCGTAAGGACGGCTCTGAAAGCAGATATTGGATGCTGCTCCGCTGAACTGGTGTACGGAACAACGCTTCGCCTCCCAGGGGAGTTCTTCACTACCAGTAAGGACGAGAACGGGTACGCGAACGCGGACTACGCCGTACGACTACGAGACATCATGAGCAAGCTACGCGCTGTTCCTCCGCGTCCGCCCGCAGCCCGGTCAGTCTACGTGGACCGGGAACTCTCCTCCTGCTCTCACGTGTTTGTGAGGCACGACGCCGTACAGCGTCCACTCCGGCCCCCGTACGACGGCCCTTTCAAGGTGTTGCGACGGGCAGACAAGCACATTACAATCGACAGAGGTGGTCGTCACGACGTGGTTTCTCTAGACCGCGTAAAATCAGCACACGTGGACTCCGACAGCGAAACACCTGCACCACCTCGAGCTCCATCTTCGCAGGCACCCCCGCCAGACCACGTAGCGCAGCCCCAACAAGTCCTCAAACGGTTCACGCGGAGTGGACGGTGTACGAGACCCCCGGTGCGCATGAACTTATGAACCGCAGTGGGTCGTCCGAGTGCGGCCGTTGTGCGCGCACTCACTAGGGGGGGAGAACTGTGGCGACGCAAAGCGGTGCTTCTGTGTGCGGTGCAGAGAGCGCATGCGCCCGGACGAGAAAGTTACCTTCGAGAGGAAGGGTGATAATAAAAGTTCAGTTGTTGTTTGGGACGCGAGTTGTTCACTTGCGCAGCTCTGCCGAGCGACGCGTCTCAACAGCATTCTTGATAGGAATGTGCCGAGAGCCGGGTTTTCAAGAAAGGAAACGTGAGCAAGCCAGATGACGATTATTGTTGTGTAGCAGAAATACTCCCAAAATACTCAACTTTTTCTTTGAGTGTGCCCGGCACTTCCCGGTCACGAATGCCGCACGCGTTATCAGCGTGACATAGCGTTAAGAATGCTATGTCACGCCGATAACGCGCGCGGTGTATGGACCGAGAAGTGCCGGGACGGCGGTGATAACGCCAGGAAAATACGCGGGGTAGATGACGATTATAGTTTACTCTAAGAAATAATTGAGTAAAAAGGGTGTCTTTTTGCTACACAACTATAATCGTCATCTACCCCGCGTACTTTCCTGGCGTTATCACCGCTGTCCCAGCACTTCCCGGTGCCGGGAGCCGGGTTTTTAAGAGAGGAAACGTGAGCAAACCAGATGACGATTATTGTTGTGTAGCAGAAATACTCCCAAAATACTCGACTTTTTTCTTGGAGTGTTGTGTAGCAAAAAGACACCCTTTTTACTCGATTATTTCTTAAGAGTGCAGTAAGGTTTGGCTGAGCTACGGCTGGCAACGGATTGGCGTGTGCTAGATTGTGGTGATGGTACGGTGCGGCTGGCCTATGGCTGGCCACACCTGTTCCAGCAGTGCGAGCATGGCCTCCGAGAAAGCGCGCCGGCGCGCTATTGTGCAAGTATGGGGGGGGGGGTTCGAGGATACGAGAAAAACAAAATGGCGGCATTGATGGCGACTTCGAGTCGGCGGTTAGTAGTAAAAAGTCCGGAAAATCAGACGGCGAAGGCTATAAGCGTCCGAAATTTCGGACTTTTTAATACATTGCCTCTATGGGGAACTTGACGGTGCCGCAGATGAGTCAAGGAAATCGGGCATGTCCGGAATTTCGGGCATCCGAGAAATCGGACGTCGACTGTAATAACTTCCACTACTTAGATATCTCTATCTAATCAACAAGTTTGCCAGACACCCACTCTAAGCTTGTTGCATTCAAGGTGCAATCAGCAGCAGCCGCTGAAGCACCAAATGAAAAATAGCGCCGTAGAGAAGGAAGAAAGAAAAGGAAGAAGAAGGAGCGGCCGGGGGGGTTCGAAAGAGCTCGTGACAGAGGAAGCAGCGGTGGCAAGGAACGGAAGAGTAGGTTTGGCTGACGTGTGTGGGGAGCAAGGCAGTCGGCTTTCCAGCAACGGCCTGGAGACGTGCAGGCGGATTGTGGAAGTCTGGTCCGAATGTTGGCGATGCCGAAGATGATCAAGAAAGGCCTGGAGTAAGGAGCTGTTGCACCATTCCGCAAGCCTGGACCAGACCACGCAGCCGGCACCTGTCTACATCCACAGCCATGCGGTCAACCTCCTACTCACGTCGTTTGCTGTGCACTGAGATCAGAGGAAAAGCCAGAGGTAGTTAGTAGTGTGATAGACATGTCGGCAGGCAGTGATATGCCTGTGGTAGTAGGCAAGGTAAACGGCAAAGCGGTAACTGTGTTAAGAGACTCGGGTGCAGATACCGTGCTAGTAAGGAAAAGCCTTGCGAATAAAAGAGATTTTACAGGAAGAATGGGAACGGTGGTCTTTGCAGACGGATCTAACATGAGGTTACCAGAAGCCAAGATACGGCTGGATAGTCTTTACTTTGTAGCAGAAATTAATGCCAAATGTATAGAGGATCCCTTGTATGATGTGATATTAGGAAACAGGCCAGGCATAGGTCGGCAAAAATTGTGGAGCTCACTCAAACTCACTCACGAAATATATTTGACGCTTTGGACTCACTCCGACTCAGACTCACCAAAATTTTTTTCAGCCGGACTCACTCGGACTCACACTCACCAAAATTTTCTTCACCCGGACTCAAACTCAACAAAATATTACTCACCCGGACTCACTCAGACTCAGACTCACGGCTCGATCTGAGTCTCAGTGAGTCCGAGTGAGTTGACTCATGAGTCCGTTAGGCTAGAATTGACTTTTTCGACCTTGGTTTCAATAATCTTTAATATCAATACCTGATGTTTTTGGTGGTCATCTTGGTGCCTTTTGATAAAGTAGCTTCGAATAAGAGTTATGAGTGGTTGCAAACCAGTAAAGACATTTTTTTTAAGAGATGACAACATAACATGTATTTATCAAGAACTTCCCTGGAAGAGTTGACGAGCATGAGGTCAAGGCACCCCCCCTATGTAATTGACGCATCTGATCAATAAATATTGAAATGGTGTATGAACGATACTGCTTTGGAATACGTGTGAGTAGACGTGAGTATAAAGGTGAATTCAGGTAAGCCTGATAGTAATGGTGAAGATGAGTAGATAGGACCATAGGTCGGCAAATGAAAGTGGAACTCACTCAGACTCACTCAATAATTATACTTTGCGCTTTGGACTCACTCGGACTCAGACTCACCAAAATTTTCCTGATCCAGACTCACTCGGACTCACACTCACGAAAATTTTCTTCAACCGGACTCACTCAAACTCGAACTCACCAAAATATTACGCACCCGGACTCACTCAGACTCAGACTCACGGCTCGATATGAGTCTGAGTGAGTCCGAGTGAGTCGACTCATGAGTGAGTTCGCCGACCTATGAGGCCAGGAGTGCGAAGGGTTGATGACCCAGTGCAGAGGGGTATTTATGCCAAGAAAGGAGAACAGGGCATCAGAAAAGAGAAAAAGAAAAGCCCAGATAACTCAGAAGGTAGTGTGAGTAGGGAAGAACAAACCGAGAGTGAATTGCCAGGTCTTGAGCGTGTTGGGGTATCCGCAGAGAAACTTGCAAAAGAGCAGATGAAAGATAAAACCCTAAGGCATGCAATTAACAGAATCGGGCGTGAACCAATAAGAGAAGGTTATAGAGACTGTGTAACATACGAAGTCAGCAAGGAGTTGATATTTCGAAAGTTTTCGAAAAATGGAGTGGTAATTAGACAACTTATGGTACGAACATGTTATAGGCAGGCCATTTTAGAACACTGCTATGCGAACGGCTGTAGAGATACAAAGAGCCTACGCAGGGAATTGACAAATGAGGCGTTTTGGCCGGGAGTGCGCAGAGAGATAAATAACTTCGTGAAAAGACGTCAAAAACGTTGCAAATGAAGTGGCATGAGAAAAGTGTGTAGTAGTAGTGTTGAGTCTGAGAATTAGTGTGTTCAGGACAATGAACTATGGGAACAGTGAGTGAGCATCTTTGTGTTGGTGTGGTGAATTATGTGTTGTTGTGACGAGTGGAGAACAGTGAAAACGTGCGACGATGGAAGGTGTTAAGCCAGCTCGCGCACGAATGATCACAAGTCACAAGACGAACCGAAGGCCGCAACCCTAGAGAGGAAGAATGAAGCAGTTTTTTGGAAAAAAACTCTTAAAAAAAGGGGGGGGGGGGGGGCCAATGTGATGAGTAAAGGGCGCACGAGGCACGTGCCGAAGGTGTGCGAGTGGCGATGGTGTGTGGAGCCACGGAAAAGTACCCGATGGGGTGCTCCGCTGCCACGTCCACGCACGCGATTCGTCGGCGAAGGGCGCGGGGCACGCGACCCGAGCCGTGGTCGAAGAGCCGAGAGGAAAGGAACGGCATTGTCCTGTGGAGTGCCAAACGAGGAAGGTCAAGGAGTCAGCGTCGCTCTCGCGGCGAAAGCAGCAGGCGCCCGGATCCGGAGGCAGCGGCATGAGGGTGCCGGGAAGCAGCCGTCGACCGCGGTAGACGCCGAGAGACGCTCCCTGGACCTGCGGCACCTCATCACAGCGGTTCCCAGTGCTCCTGCAGCGCTTCACCTTCCTAACAGGATGGCTGTGACCCACATGATAGTCCCCGGAGCGCCACGTCGTCGGTTCGGTCGGGCGGTACTGAGGAGAGGCCGAAGACGCAGTTAGGCCTAACCAGCCGAGACCCACGACGACTGGGTAACAAGGGAGAAAAGCGGATCGACAGTAGGATGCTGACAGACGGCGACCGTACGACCGCTTCAAGAATGTCAGCGACAGACACGACGTGACGGCGAGGCTGCGTCGCTTTCAAGCCAACGCCACGAACAGTAAGACGTTCGATCAGTGCGCGACCGCACACGAGTAGCCAGAGAGAAGCCATAGCAGCCATAGTGACGAGAGACTGAATGAGGGCTAGAGGCGAACTTGAGTTAGAGTTAGTTCTTGTTTCGATTTTAGTGTTCTTTTTGACGCGAATTGAGTGTTTGTTGATTATTGTTTGCCACTTTGTTTGATAAAAATGTGTTTGCTGTGCTACGTCCGTCTCCCGTCGCTCTCAATTCCATCCTAATTGCAAGCACTCCCGAGATAATCGTGACACTGGTCCAGGCTTGCGGAATGGTGCAACAGCTCCTTACTCCAGGCCTTCCTTGCACATCTTCGGCATCGCCAACATTCGGACCAGACTTCCACAATCCGCCTGCACGTCTCCAGGCCGTTGCTGGAAAGCCGACTGCCTTGCTCCCCACACACGTCAGCCAAACCTACTCTTCCATTCCTCGCCGCCGCTGCTTCCTCTGTCACGAGCTCTTTCGAACCCCCCCGGCCGCTCCTTCTTCTTCCTTTTCTTTCTTCCTTCTTTACGGCGCTTCGTTTCTGTCACGTGCATCGTCGTCTTCTTTATTCACCTGCTACGGTTTCATTCGTGACACCACCGCCCTTTGATTTTTGACTTTGCCCTACTTTGGCATAGCTGGGGTTCCTTCTATAAAGTTGGTAGTTGGGTTTCTATTCCTTTCTTTTTCACACTGCCTCAAGTAAAGCTGTTGGTCAGATGTGTAAGCATCCACAGTCAGACTGCAAAATGTTCGGGTAAACGTGCAGCGCGGCACATGCGAAGGGCAAAGAAACAGACGACACAAGCAGTGATTCACAACTAAGAATTTTATTGCGTGCATGAACGAAACATACATTTAACTCCCATGGTGCGTGCCCTATGAACAGGAGAAACAGGGGAACGAGCCATTCTGATATTTTATTTTCTTTTGATGCGGTGCGAATGTGCATGTGGTGTGCCTCAACTATCTCTCGGCTTGTTTGATTCTCATTATGGAGCAGAACAGCAGTTTCCTGAAACGGGTTCGCACAGGCATCTTCTGCCATCTGCAGCCAAGTTAGAATTAGCGGAATTTCCTACAGCATTGCGTCGCTCTCGGAGTTGAACATTTGAGAAATGACCAGTCTGGAGAAGAACTGACATTTGGGCGAGTTGGATTGCGTTAATCATGATGAGTGGTTTTCAGCGCAAATCGACGAAGACAGAGGAAAAAGGAGGGACACGAACACCAGCGCTGTCTCACAACAGACTTTATTAGCAATGGAAACACAAATTTTATCGCACAACCTATCCCACGTGGGCACACGTCGATGACGTCAAACAGAAGATTAAAGAAGAGATTAAAGGGATAACTGAGAACAATATGTATCAAGTCACAGAACTGTTCAAAAAGGAAATTTCTCTGTCATGCAGGATGATAGAAGGCACACTTACACAACTAAGGCCCTTTTTGTAGATATAAAAAGCCTCCATAATTTCCCTGGTGGCCTGATCAGTATGCGTGAAAATACATATAGTCTCTTCAAACATTACTGTGCAGCCATGTTCTGTACGATGCCTAGCCAATGGGAATATGGATTGCCGTCGAGTGAGCGCTTATGTTCCATTAGTCTGATATTCAGACACCGGCCCATTTGGCCTATATATACGTGACCACACGAGAATGGGACCTGGTAAACGACGCCCATCTGGCGGATTGGTGTTGGAATAGCATCCGGCCTTCCCTTCTGAAACCCCAGAAAGTCAAGGTAGCTGAGGCGAAAGTGTTGGTCCTAGGAGACGGGAGCGTGCCGGAGAAGCACATGAGGACGCTGGGTCTTGAACCGAAGTTTGCGCATGAACCAAACCTGAGCCCACCAGAGAGATTAGCTCTAACCAGAACAGTTACGCGCCTTGGGACAGAAGAAAACAGGCCATGTTTCATTGGTGAATGTGTGGACGTGTTACAATGATCTGGAACAAAGACTGCTAGGTCTGTAAGGGATATTGTGCGATATGCTGTGAGTAAGGACCTTCACATTTTAACCTCAGATAAAGAAGGTTTCTTTGTTGTAGTTCCAGATAATGTGTATTGTGAAAAGGCTGCTTCTGCGATTAATAAGAATTTTAGACAAGTGAACCAGAAACCTGCAAAAATTAAGCAACGAGCACTGTCATTACTTCGGCGCCACAACCTTGAACCGTTAGCCTCAGCGGTAAACAAGGCCAAAAAGCTTAACTTGGATATTTTCTTCGCTGTGAAAACCCATAAAGTTCACGTGCCATTCCGGGCGATAATCACAGAAAGGGATATTAGGCAACACTGTGTGTCGTCATATCTGCGAAGACACCTCAAGTCTTTGGTAATTTGTGATCCCTTTCTTGTTCATAATTCAAACGACCTCGTTTCTTTCCTTGTCGCGTCTAACCCTGGTCACTGCAATATGTTCAGTATAGATGTAGAAGACCTATATTATAATTTACCACATGATGCCCTTATGCAAAGTGTAAAACTATGTATCACTGAAGATAATAATGAAATGGCCTTCACGAGTAGGTGTGGTGTTTCGGTAGGCGCGTTTCTTGAAATTCCATCTTTTTACTTGACGTCAACGAATGGAGAATGGAAAGGGAACACTTTCATACAAAGATCGGGGGTCTGCATAGGATCGAAAGTCGCGCCTGTTCTTAGCAATATTTTTTTAGGAATGGTTGACACGAATGTAAAAGCAGACTGGGTGACAGTGTAATGAAGGTGTTGCGTTATGTAGACGATTTTTTTATCTTTGTTAAGGATTCAAACTTTCCAGATACGGTAAAAAATGGGCTCGGTCTTTTTCATGAATGCCAGCGTGGTTTGAGATTCACTTATGAAGTGCCACAGAATAGCCAGTTACAATTCCTAGACGTCAATCTTAAGCTACCCGAAAAACATGTGTGCTGGCAATACAACCCAAGGTCGAACAAACCAATACTGAATTTCAACTCTGCACATTCGAAAGTTGTGAAAAATGGTATTGCTTTTTCTTGCTTGTTCGCGGCCTTGTTTAAAACGTGTACTCATTTAATCTCGGACAGTTTCTTAAGACAAATTGAGCGTCTCGGGTGTTCGGGTTTTTCAGATGATTTTCTTGGAATGAGCGTGCAGAAGCTCATCAAACGAATGAAGTTAACACGCACCATAGAGACTAATTCAATGTTAACGAACAAAGATAAATGTGCCGTCATACCTTATGCTCATAAACTGCCGCATGGGTTAAAAAACATTGCTAGCAGATTCAACGTTAAAGTTCTCTTATCGGCCCCAAACAAAATGAAAAACATTTGTGGAATCATTGATCGGAAGTTGCTCGGAAGAAGAACAGGTTCAGATAAAAATTCTTGCAAAGTCAAACACACGTCCCCGGTAGTTCCATGCAGAGTGGGCATCGTTTACCAGGTCCCATTCTCGTGTGGTCACGTATATATAGGCCAAACGGGCCGGTGTCTGAATATCAGACTAATGGAACATAAGCGCTCATTCGACGGCAATCCATATTCCCATTGGCTAGGCATTGTACAGAACATGGCTGCACAGTAATGTTTGAAGAGACTATATGTATTTTCACGCATACCGATCAGGCCACCAGGGAAATTATGGAGGCTTTTTATATCTACCAAAAGGGCCTTAGTTGTGTAAGTGTGCCTTCCATCACCCAGCATGACAGAGAAATTTCCTTTTTGAACAGTTCTGTGACTTGATACATATTGTTCTCAGTTAGTCCTTTAATCTCTGCTTTTATCTTCTGTTTGACATCATCGACGTGTGCCCACGTGGGATAGGTTGTGCGATAAAATTTGTGTTTCTATTGCTAATAAAGTCAGTTGTGAGACAGCGCTGGTGTTCGTGTCCTTCCTTTTTCCTCTGTCTTCGTCGATTTGCGTTGAAAACCACTCATCATTATTACATATGCGCGCAGTATCCCAACTATTCTTCTAGTGCTGCCATCTATGCGTCGCCTTCGAACTAAAGAACAACAACTAGCGCCACCTACGTTGCGCTTCCAAATCTGTATCTGGAGAATAAACAGTTCCACCTCTGCTCTCGACTGGGCTGGTCCCGTATCCATCGCGGCCCAACAACAATGCAACATAACATGGTGTCAGAGTGATCGCAACCACCCCACAACTATGGCCAACGTCTTCCTGCAACCACCGGCACATTACGAGCCAGGTGACAACCCGCAGCAAGCCTGGGAGGACTGGAAAGAAGTGTACAACATCTACAAGCAAGAGCTACAAAGATTTTTGGGAATGGCAACTTACCTGACTAAATTTATTCCCAACTTCTCAGAAACGACAACACCTCTCCGTGAACTACTAAAGACGGATGTTCACTGGCACTGGACACAGCAGTATACCGACACTGTAGAGCTCATCAAATCGAAGCTAATGACGGCACCCGTACTTCGCTATTTTGATCCATCGAAGCCAATCACCGTCTCAACGGATGCCAGCTCCTATGGAATGGGCTCAGTGCTGCTGCAAGAAGGCAGACCTGTGGCTTACACATCAGCAGCTCTCACAACCACGCAGCAGCGGTACGCACAAATAGAAAAAGAGCTTCTGGCTGTTGTGTTCGCATGTGAGATATTTCACTACTATACCTTCGCTCGACACATCACAGTGCAAACGGATCACAAGCCACTGATCGGCATTCAAAATAAGGACTTCAACAAACTGTCACCAAGAATCCAGCGACTTCTTCTTCAACTACAGCGATACGACATCACTATCACCTACGTACCAGGCAAGCAAATGACAGCAGCAGATACAGTGGAACCCCGGTTTTACGTCCCCCGGTTTTACGATGACCCGCATTTTACGATGGATTTGTCCCGTTTCGGCGAAAGCCCTATAGACGCAATGCATTAAAAACCCCAATTTTCCGACGCCGTTTTACGCCGAACCCGCGTTTCACGACGATTCAGCCGCGAAGCGAGGGGGACTCTATGGCGAACGAAAGGGAAGTCCGCGGGTGTCCTTCGTCGCGCCAGCAAGAGGGGCACCCCTTCGCATGCCAAGCGCTCGGGAAACCGGTTCATTTCGGCTTTCCGCTGCCGTTCGTTCGTCTTCCCCTCACCCTCCGAGCGGCCGCGAAAGCGTCGTAAAGGGGCGCGGTTGTGGTTTCCCTATTCTTTCCCGCTTTCGTGGCGCAAGGGCGTCGGAAGGATTAGGAGAGTTTTAGTGCCGGGGACCCCCAGCCTCCGGAGTGCGCACGCTCTTGCGTTCCTTTGTATTCTCCGTGGGTGCAGCTGGAAGTACAAAGGAACCCAGGAGCGTGCATTCTCGGGAGGCTGGGTGTCCCCGGCACCTGCGTAGCCTCTTGGGGGGGGGGGGGGGAGGGGGGGAGGGAGAGGTGCTGGTGTAGCTTGGATAGGGGAATGGGCTAGTATCGCTTGAGGGGGGCAAGTGCCCCTTTTGCTCCTTGGAGGAGACCGGACCTTTTCCGCGGCAGGCGTTTGGCGCAGCTGCTATATTAGGGTGGCTAGAATGGGGAGGTGTGATGACCGTGGCGGCGCGCTCATTGCCTAGCGAGGCCCCGCTGCGTGTTCTCGCCGCTGGGGGAAATTTGGCGGGTCGGTCAGGGGCGCGGTTGGCATGTGCCGACTGTGAGCATGGGTTGCTCGTGTCTCGTAGGTAACGGAGCAGCGCAAGTTAGCTGTCGCTGTCAATGAAGCACGGCCTGTTTTCTAATGGCTTCCCGATTCCTTGAAGGAGAGAGCGTCAGCGAATGTTGTCGATTTTTGAAGCGCTCTGAAGAATTGAAAAAAAAAACAAAACAAAACGCAGAGATGGTGCTTTGTGCCAGGTTGCGACGGCGGATACAAGGCCTGCGGTGAAAGACTCTCTTTCGTGCACCTGCCGGCAAGGATGAATTTGAAAAGTGGGCACGTGTTATACCAAGGGCCGACAAGCCACTGCAAAAGAATTCTGCACTTTGCGAAAGGCATTTTGGCCCATAGGTATAAATGTTTAAATAGAAAAGTTGATGTTTCTACAAGTGAACACATTGGTGGGTTTAACGGCCTGGTGTGACACACGGGTCATGAGCAGCAGAGCTGCAGTGGAAAGAGCCAGACTAATTCAGATGATCGGTTGTTCTTGTACTTACATTGGCATCTTGCTCCACGTGGACGCATTTGGCCAATGTGCCACAAATTGGCTGCAGGGAGCATGCAGCTTCTTTCACAAGATCAGTTGTCGGGTTCTACACCAGCACGCGTGTCCCTTTTCTGCTGAAAGGGCTAAACCAGCATGCTACGCAGAATAAAGCCAATAAGGTGAATCCCTGTGTTATGTAATGTTTTAATGTGCTGTTTCTAATAAACTTGTATCAAGCAACCAGTCTTGTAGTCTCGTACTTTAGTGCATTCCTCTACCGCATTGCAGAATAATTGCATTGCCTTCCACTTTTAAGTACTATAAATGCTCGTTAATTCGAACTCGGTTAACTCGAACTTACGGTTAATTCGAACTGACGCCTTGGTCCCGGCACAGCCCTGCGTATTTATATGGGGGAAAACTCCGTATAATTCGTACGCGCTTCGAGAACGGTATCCGCAACAGTTAATTCGAACTGAGAGCCCCCGGGCTTTCATCGTTCCTCGCACAATTCGACCCAGAGTGGTGCCAATGTGTTGCGCAACCAAGCCAAACCAAATTTACTAGAGATGTAGAACAACACATCAGCAGCATTTCTCCGCAGATAAGAATTCGGACGCTGCGGTGGAGCTCTTGGGCAAGCTGCAAACGATGCTCATGGAGTGGCGACAGAAGAAGCGCAAGCAAATGCAACTTGCTAATTACTTTTAATTTTGATTGCGTTAACACTTCCATCTAAGTAAACGTAAAACAATGCGCTGTCAGCGCATTGTGTATCGTCCCTTCTCTGTCCTTGTCTTTTAAGCGCTGCTTTTTTTTCTTTGTTTGTTTTTCGTTATGGAACACCAACTGGCCCAACGTCCTGCTAAATGAACGTTGTGGAGCGTAAATATATTAAGGCTCACTGATCGCATGCATGTCGCTGCTCATTTCTTACGTATCACTCACTGATCAAACAATTCTGTTCGCTGTCCGAGCTCCATGAACTAAACTCACGAAATAACCCGCCACAGACGTGTGGTATCGCCTAATTCGTGATAACGAGTCCAAAGGTAGCTTCTTTGGGTTCTGTCCGCACAGTGTGGCGCGATGTCCGCTCATTCTAGCGCCCTCCCTTTAATGTTATAGTCCCCTTCGAGTTCGAATTAACTATCTTTTACTGCATTACAATCTAAAATGTATAACTAATGTGCAAGCGACAAACGCAGGGTTGTTCCAACCTGCTGGTCTGCGGGAGGGACTTCCTCTAAACTACTTTTCGCCTGACAAGCGCGCCCACCTCTCAAGAAATGGCCGCTCGAAATCGAACTCTGTATCGGCTGCGTGGTCGGCGCTTGTAGATTACACGTGAAATTAGAGCGCTGAATCATTTGATCAATTTCTAGACGACTAAAACAGTAAATAAATATGCCCGAAAACACTGCAGCGGTAAAATTGAGCGCGGCGGAATCATTTGCCCGCCCAGAGGTAAGCAGACGACGCGAGAAAAGCACGGCGCCATGCACGGCGCCCCCCGCCGGCAGCGCCACCGCGCGGTGGAACGCGCTTTTTGGGCCAGCCTTCGGAGGCCGGTCATCACACCTCCCCATTCTAGCCACCCTAGCTATATCGCTTTGCAGGTGTGTTGGCCGCAGCCACGGCAGCCGCGATGGCCAAACTTAGCGAAGATTCCCCCCCCTCCCCCCCGCCTTTTTTTTTCTCCATCATTGGGGAACATGCCTTTTGTGGGTTTTAGAGCCCTGTAGAGCTTGTTGGTAGTTTCCATTGAAGTCTGTCGCTAATCCGTCATGCTAAACGTGTTTTTGTGGGCATAAATTTTCGTGTTTGGATTTTACGACGATTTTTCGCGGTCCCGAGAACGTCGTAAAACCGGGGTTTCACTGTACACTATCGCGTGCACCAGACTCATCGGGCCAGATGCAAACAGTGGACCAAGGGCTTCTAGTATCAACATTGATCCAAGCAACTCCAGCAAGACTTCGTCAAATTGCAGAATCCACCGCACAAGACCCGACCCTACAAAAGGTGGCAAGATGCATTCAGGATGGGTGGCCTCAGAGACTTTCAGACGTCGACAACAATGTCAAGCCATTCTACCACATCAGAAGCGAACTGCACACAACAGAAGGCTTTGTTTGCTATGGCCAGCGGTTAGTCATACCAACAGCTTGTCAATCAAGTGTACTTCAGACGTTGCACCAAGCCCATCGCGGAATTACTGCTTGCAAGAACTTGGCAAACCAGAGTGTGTATTGGCCTTCTTTAAGCAAGGACATCGAATCCTTGGTAAACAGGTGCGAGATATGTCAGTCACATCGGAATGCGAATCCCCAGGAGCCATTGTTGGACAGATCTCTACCTGACCGCTCTTGGATGCAGCTTGGCATGGATTTTTTTTTCATCTTAGAGGCAAAATGTACTTTCTAATAGTTGACTACTTCTCCAAGTATGTAGAGGTTCGGCAGATGACGAGTACCACAGCGTGTTCACTAATACAGGTACTCAAGGATACATTCGCCAGGTTCGGCATACCAGATGTAATATCTGACCAAGGGTCACCGTTTGACAGCGCCGAGCTGAGAAATTTCTTTCATGAGTGGGACATCAAACATGTCCATTCCTCTCCACTGTATCCCCGCAGCAATGGTCAAGCAGAAAGGACAATACAAACTGTAAAATCAATGATGACAAAGGCATCAGAGGAAGGCAAAGACTTTGCAGTTGTGCTGCTCAACTATCGTTCAACTATCGTTCAACTCCAACGATAGGAGGAAAATCCCCAGCTGAACTGCTATGTAATGGGAAGGAAGTTGCGGACATTCCTACCAACCCTTCCAAGCGTACTGCAGCCGAACTTTCCAACTATACCTCACCATGCACTTCTCCATGAAAGGCAGAAACAGCAACATAAACACGGCGACTCCCACACAAGAAATCTCCCGGAACTAAATCCTGGTCAGCCTGTGTGGCTACACCTCAATCAAAAATGGGAAAAAGCCACCGTTGTGAACGTTGGCCCAGAGCCTCGAAGATATGCCGTAAAGACAGAGACCGGAGGCATTTTCTTCAGGAATCGCATCCACCTGCGACCAAGAACACCACAGCAAACTGTTGCGGAGGCTTCGCCGGAGGACTACGAGATAGCTGAGCCAAGCCTACCAGTTCCAACACAGCAAGTTGAGGAACGGCCTCGCCCACCTCAAACCACCCGCTTCGGAAGAAGGATCAAGCCTCCTGCTCGCTATCCCAGCCTAAGAAGCGACTTCACTTAAAACTGAAAACCTGGTCTACAAAAAAAAGTGGCGTGTTACATATGCGCGCAGTATCCCAACTATTCTTCTAGTGCTGCCATCTACGCGTCGCCTTCCAACTAAAGAACAACAACTAGTGCCACCTACGTTGCGCTTCCAAATCTGTATCTGGAGAATAAACAGTTCCACCTCTGCTCTCGACTGGGGTGGTCCCGTATCCATCGTGGCCCAACAACAACGCAACATAACAATCATGATTGACCAGTATGGCCGTGATGCACTTTGCCACGAGGTAATGGCATTGCATAGACGACCCCCCACGAAGCACGGCACGAACTTTCCTGTGTGCTTAATCTGACACGAGGTGATTGGCCTGGGTTTGATTGTCAGACGGCATAACCTACTTTGTTCCCTGCCGATAATACTACTTGTACTTGGTATTTAGTTGCTACTTTCAGTTCAGTTCAGTTTAATAGCTTAAAGACCCCCCAGGGAGGTATTACATAAGGGGCGGTTACATGAAAAGCAAATACAAAAGTCTTCTTTATACAATACAATAAATCTGTTTATGAAGTGTTGTTAGTACACAACTGTAAACTTTACTACACACTGTTAGTTTCAAGATATTCTGTGAGACGTTGTAGAAACAGAGATTTCCTCAGGAAGGCTTTTCCAGTGCGAGGCAGTTCGGAAAAAGAATGAAAATGAAAAAGTAGTCGTTTGCGCACGTGGACGTGAACCTTGGTGTGAGTGAACTTGGCGGCTAGATGTGCGCGATGAGGGGGGAAATGTAAGGTGGTTGATGAAGAGAGCCAAAAAATAATTTGTGGTAGATCAATGGGCTAGCGAGGCAGCGACGATGGGCGAGAGGTGAAAGACGGCATTGCGACTTTAGTGACGCGACACTGATGTCATATGAATTCGCGGAATGGATAAATCTTGCCCCCCCCGATTTTAAACTGCCTCTAATGCTTTGGTGAGATATGCCTGATGTGGGTGCCAGACATATGATGCGTATTCAAGTTTTGGCCGAACAGGTGACTGAACAGTGCTGTGAAGAATCGTGGAGATTACGTATTAAGAAACCTAATGTTTTGTTAGAGGCATGATGAGATGTTTGTGATATGGGTGCGCCAGGATAAGTCACTGCATACAGTGACACCCAGGTATTTATGTTATGATACTAAATCAAGGGGTCAGGGGTGGAACAGCTGCGCCATTGTGCGCCCAACTTGTTTACCTGCGCCATCCTGCGCCTGAACCACCCCTGTTGCGCCAAACTCGTTTATCAGTGCCGTACTGCGCCGCAGCACCGAAATTTAGCCTCTAGGGGTGACAGCCATCAAGCCCCCTGCCCGAAAACGTGGCTGAAACATCGTGTTTTCAGTTTCATCGAAACGGTTGTAATTTCAGTTTCATGTATGCCATGATCGCCTGAGCGGCGGCTGTGAACTTAGGGCGCGGTCATGATCGCTGGCGCACGCGCTATCTTGCAGGCATCAGAGCGAAAGGCTCGTAAATCCTTCTACGTGCTGTGCTCTCAACGCGAAGGGACTGCAGCGATGTGATTGCTGCGCCTATTGCGCCAAACTGCGCCAAGAGGTGAAACCTGCTACATCCTGCTACATTTCGGGAGAAATCGCATAATTTGCGCCGAGGGTGCGCCAAGACGTCATTTTTGCAGTTCTTCGGAGAGAAGAAAAATATGGCAGGCGCTCGAATTACATAAGTTAGTGACCATTGAAGCAGACAGGCGAGAGCTGTGTAGTTATAAAAACTCTATTTTCCAGGGCCACCAGCTCTGTAGTACTCCACACAGAATATTATTCGATTGGGCTAATGGCAGTAAGTTGCACTTGCTGCCCGTTACGACCATTTTGCCCAGCTGCAAAACCATGCACATATTGTCTCGTAAATGCTGACTTCTGCACTGAAGCACGCGCCCTGCCGTAAACGTTAGCCTAGCGCTAACAGATGGAGGCACGTGAAATAATGTTAGCTGGGAGCTTGTACGAGAGCTGGATGTTCTGGCACTAACAGCGACGCCAGGGAGGGGGAGGTGCAAGCTAAAGTTGCCACGTATTGTGGCAGGCACACAGTATAAATATTTGTCTTAATCAAGATGGCTGGTTCACATGCTCAAGATTTATTTCATCACCCCATTACAAGCTTAGATTCAATTCAACCATAAAATCTACAAATTGAGTTCACCGCCAGAAAGGGGGGAGGGGGGTAGTTGGCACAAAAGAGTGCCAACTACCCATACTTTGAAATTACACCGTCATGTCAGGTAAAAAGACAATGTTGCGGAGCCAGAAAAAAATCTTAATTTGTACAACCACAAGTTTTTGTGAGATGGTAGTCTATTATATCACTGATTGCATAAATTACATGCAGTAAGCATTACATTTTGTAATTAGAATTTCTAGCTAGCTTAGTTTATAAAAAAGATGTAGCGCTACTTGTGCTGACCTCCGAAAGATTCCATACAGGACACTCAAGTTTTAATACCACATAACGGCCAGCATTTATTAGCTATTTCAGCCGCTACAGTGGCATGTTGGGAAACCACATTGTGGCGCGCTATCTCGTTGTATCGGTGCTGCTTCTCGACTCCGCAAAAATTCAATTTAGAGCAAGCCTTCATCATCAGAAAATTTCGTTGAGCGCACCGTTGTAATTGTAGCGCAATTTGTCAATAATTTATTATACTCTCCATGTTATAAACCGCCAAAGAAACAAAATTCTTACGATTCTGTCTATAAAGTGCGACAGCATGTACTTCGCCACACTGCTCAAGCGTCTATGTTGTGCCGACAAGCACAGACGTCAACAAATATAGTTCTTTTTTTAATAACAAAAAGAATATACGTGTAAATCTTTTGCTCTCTGTAGCGTATCGGGAGGAAATATTGGGTGGCCTCGTATGTCACGGATATACAGAAGTTTAGGGCTGTCCGCAGGAAACCGAAGGGCAGTGAGTTAATTCCACCTTTTGGGAAACTATATATACACCAATACATGTATGCGTGCATATGTTTACTTGTTAAATGTGGTAAAACGGCTCCCGCGCTTAGCTACTTAAAAAGTTGTGCTCCAAACTCCAAAATGTGTGGGAGGCAACTGCTCCAAAAGACTGATCTGCTGCTCCAGAACGAGGTTTTAGCTGCTCCAGCAGCTGCGCCGAATCGGCTGCGGCCGATCACATCACTGGGACTGCGAAAAGAACGTGTCTCTCTGGCGCGGCCGTATTCTGTTACGCCAGCGTTTTGTAGAGTTACGCGATAATGGATCCAATAGACTTAGCTGCCAGCCTTACTTCGTATAACATTAAAATTTGTTATCGCATTCATTGCCTCACCCTTGTGGTTAAACTGATTTTTTTGATAACTTGATGGCAGCGTTCAGAAAAGAAAAAAAGGTGGACGGTAATGGTCCTCAAAAGAAGCGCGGGTAGTGTCCGGTTTCCGGAACAGACTAGCAAAGACAGGTGCACAGCAGTACCGGCAGGAGTGCTCGTCGAGTGCACGTGCGTATTCTCGTTCATTTTGCCGCCATGCTTACTTACCGACTCGGCGGTTGACACTTGCACGTTCAGGTTAAGAAAATGGGCGCCTGTACATAGCTAAACAAGGCACAGTTTCACTGCAAGGGTGAAGCAGTGAATGCAATAGTAACAAATTGTAACTATTTTGGGTCCAATCTCGCGTAACTCTACAAAATGCTGGTGTAACATAATACACCCGCTCCAGGGAGAGCAACACATTGCGCACAGTCTCTTCGCAGTGAGAGTGCAGTACGAGCCGTCCGCTGGTGGCGTCCGAGCTAGCGCGCGCCAGTGATCGCGACCGCGCCCTGAGAAGCAAAGTTCACAGTTGCTGCTCGAGCGACACCCTACCCACCTCGCGTCTTTTCATGTTCGTTCAACACGGGCAGGATGTTTCCTCTCTGCTTCGACGGCAGGTATCTCGAGTGACGGAGATTACCCGGCTCGTTTGATCGCTGCTTCATCCGCGTTCCTCGCCCCCCGCCCGCGCGCTTATAACCGGGGGTAGAACATACGATGCACGGTGGGATGTAATCGATTTGGACTTGATGCGGGACACGACGGCAACGCCGAACACCCGTCGAGAGTGTCCATATAATTCATATTGCAATAATAAGGCTCAGTGTTTGAAAAATGCAGCCCGGGACAAATGTTGTTTCACAAGTGCTGTTTAACGGGGCTACATCTGCTCTGAATGTTCTCTCTGACTTCTCCAAACTTGCTTGAAAATGCCTTTCTGGCTGCTCCAAGCCTCCTCCAAAATGTCTGTCTGGATGCTCCAAGCCTGCTACAAAAGGCACTTTTGTCTGCTCCCAGGACTGCTCCCAAACCCTTGTACCCTGTTCCACCCCTGAGGGGTGTACTGGGTGATTCCACGAGAGATCGAACATGCATGTCCGGTCGATATTTTTGTTTTGTCTGGATTTTTTATATGTTATGCGGGCCCATTCAAAGTGCACGGAACCGAAAATTTTATTTCTGAAAAACGCTCTGAGCGCGAGAAAGAAAAATTTAAAGGTGGCGGTGCGGGCGTCTTGTTATTTTTGGATTTTGTGGTCGAATTTAGTGCGAACTGTCAACGTTGCGTCGAAAATTTTTTTGTGTTGGTTTTAATGGGTATAACTGTGAACTACATCCATGCTTTTTTGATGCTGTCCTCAAAAGGGAAAGAATGTAAAAAAAATGGCAAACACGGCCCAAATCGAAAATGTTTGGTAAGTTTGATGCGTCTTCGCCCGTTTGCTATTTTACACAGAAACTTCAAAACTGTGTCACATGTAGGAAAACGCTTTTGAAATACTTTTGCAAAAGATCACTTTCCTGCAAGCAGCATAAAAAAAAGGAAAAATAGTTGAAAAAGCAAGTTTTTAAAAAAAAGCCCATTTAAAAAAAAAATAGAAAAAGAAACCCGGTCTCAATTTTGACGAAAATTTTTTATCGAAGTGCGCTTATGTCAGTCAATGCATGGTTTTAATATCATATGTCCTCATTTGCTTTGTTAACGAGATATAACGGGCCAAAGTGACCCTTGCTGTGTGTTCTCACTTCAGTGCCTTTGATTGTTGTTATCAGCTTGCATTGTGCGTTAATCTACAGTACTAATTATTTTGCTGCAGCGAAACTTCATTCTGGTGGCCTGTCTTCAGGAAAAATATATTCTCAGATTTTATTTGTGTCTAGCGTGTGCGGGGGGTGGGCTGCTTTCGCTCTTTAAAGGACTACGCGTACACAGCTTGCAGCCTGCAACCTCGCCTGTATACAAGCATCAGAAGAAAGGTGGACGAACCTGTTCAACGTATTAATCGCTTCATGTTCCTCAAGAAGTGCTTGGTCTACCTCATCGCGGTTCTCAGATGTAGACAGGTTTTCCAGAAGACGCATAAGGCAATGCCAGCAGACCTCTGTCGTGAATATCCGCAGTTTGCAGCCTGCAACCTCAACTTAGCCCGCCGTTATTTGCTAATCAGGATTTGCTAATCAGAATTTTGCTAAAGTGCTTTCGAACGTCGAGAACAGTAGGGTTTACTGGTGGCTCTAGGCGTATACGTTATCCTTAATTTCGACTACTAGTATGGCCCACACAATAATTGTCGTAGTACAAAGCCTTTAGACAGACAAAGCCTTTGTCATAAAGTGTGAAAACATGGGCAATTTCGGAAACTCATTCACGACAGCAGTGCACAAGTCGGAGAATGAGTGTGGCGCTGTTCGGTGTAAATGTATCGACTTGGTCTGTTCACTGCACACGATGTGCGTGACCCATGGCTAGGTCCGAGTATTCTGTGCCAATTATTTACATGTTCACAAGAAGAAGATTGTTGAGAAAAACATTTTCGTTGCGTAAATGTTTTTCTCTTTTTTTGCCATTACTTTTTTTGTTGTTGCCTACCTGCGGAGGCCACTGCCACATATGATGAGAATATTCGCGACAGAGGTCTGCTGGCATTGCCTTAGTGTCTACATCTGAGAACTGCGATGAGGTAGACCAAGCATTTCTTGAGGAACATGAAGCGATTAATATGTTGAACAGGTGCGCCCACCTTTATTCTGATTAATAAAGTAAAAAGTTGGGCGAGTTGGTGTTGGTTCATGATAAACAGACCACCTTTCTTCTGATGCTTGCAGGCAAGGTTGCAGGCTGCAAACTGTGTACGCGTAGTCCTTTAAAGAGTGAAAGCAGCCCACCCACACACACGCTAGACACAAATAAAATCTGAGAATACATTTTTCCTGAAGACTGGCCACCAGGGTGAAGTTTCGCTGCAGCAATATAATTAGTACTGTAGATTTACGCACAATGCAAGCTGATAACCATCAAAGGCACTGAAGTGAGAACACGCAGCAAGGGTCCCTTGGGCTTGTTATATCTTGTTAACGAAGCAAATGAGGACATATGATATTGAAACCGTGCATTGACTGACATAAGCGCTCTTTGATAAAAAATTTTCATCAAAATTAAGATCGGGTTTTTTTTATTTTGTTTTTTGAAAATGGGCTTTTTTTCAAAAAACTTGCTTTTTTACTATCTTTTTCTTTTTTTACGCTGCTTGTAGGAAAGCAATCTGTCACAGAAATATTTCAAAGGCGTTTTTCTACATGTAGCACAGTTATGAAGTTTCTGTGTAAAATAGCAAACGGGTGAAGACGCACCAAACTTAGCAAACATTTTCGATTTGGGCCGTGTTTGCCTTTTTTTCACATTTTTTTCTCTTTGGAGGACAGCATCGAAAAAGCGTGGATGTAGTTCACAGTATTGCCTATTAAAACCAGCACAAAAAATTTTCGACGCAACGTTCACAGTTCTTCGCATTAAATTCGGCCGCGAAATCCAAAAATATTGCGGTGAGCAAAAACAAGACGCCCGCGCCGCCACCTTTAAATATTTTTTTCTCGCACTCAGAGCTTTTTTCTGAAATAACATTTTCGGTTCCGTGCACTTTGAATGGGCCCGCATAACATATAAAAAACCCATACAAAACAAAAATATCGACCGGACCTGCATGTTTGATCTCTCGTGGAATCGCCCTACTGCTAATTTCGTAAGGAAAGACTGGGAGGTTAAGGTTTCGAGAAAATGACATTAGTATTTTACATTTTTTGTATTAAGAGACAGTAACCAGGTGTCACACCATTTTAATACGTTAAAAAATTTGGCAGATCCCGCGTACCTTGGGAATCGATGGTATGCGAAGCATGCAGAGGAAAGGTGACTGTGTTGTAATCTTTTTTTGAGCGAAACGTTATAAAATGACATTAAAGATATGTACAAATGTTGTATGCACAGACATATGTTGAACAGTCTCATATGTTTTATATAACCAGTGGTTTACAGTTGCGTAACGATGCCAACAGCAACATGGGTATTAGCAACACCAGAAGTGGTAAGCTGATATGTAGCGCTTGTGCTCGCGAGGATGGTAGCCCTGGACACTGCTACATAAATCAACTTCAGTCGATGGTGCTTAACTACAACTGACGTTAATCCGACATGACAGCTGTATCATAGGAGTACATATATAATGTTTTTAAAATTGGATAGCCAGCACTGCAACCACAATTGACGTTTCACGAACATTAGGGTCTATTTGAGAAGCAGTTCTGAGGCTTGGCGTGGCTGTGTGCTAGAATACTTGATTGCCACGCAGAATGCTTGGGTTCGATTCCTGCTGGGACCCTAACATTTATTCTTTGCATCCGTCATGTCAACGCTGCCGATGTCAGCTTTTTCTTAATGCTCTCGCGTTAAAATTACCAATGTCTGTTCTCGCCGTTCCTGGGTAGATATAAACTGTGGCACATACCCGCATACCTGTGGCACATACCCACATACGAACAGACGGACCCGCTAAAAGTGCCTGCAGTAAGCAAAGAAATGCTGCGCATTTAAAAAGGTCTTCCTGTCGAGCTATGATTGTGCAAATAGTAAATTTTAGGTGTGAAGTGAATTCAAAGTGAATATGGATTCATTTAGAATAATTTTGAATCGAATTCAAATAGTATATATCGCATATTGTAAAGAAAAATCAGCATATTTGTCATGACCGAACTAATCTGAACAATATATTTTTAAATTTGAAACAAGTGTAATGAAGAAGTGCACCCTGGCGAGCTCGGCAACCGGATCGTCAGCGCTACGCAGGAGAGGCTCGTGCTGGACGTTGTTGGTGTTCACGCTAGCTAGGCTTACGATCCTACACTGTTTGAGAATACAGTATCTTTTGACGAGAACGTGTCTCAGCTCTTTATTATAATTGGTGGAGGTTGCTAGGTCTTCTAAAAATCCTGGAGTTGCGCAGCCGGACTCTACCTGCGGCCATGACCACCGAATCTGGCACAAACCCGCCGCCCTCTGCTGCCCTGGCCACCACATGCGCCGGCGCGATCCGTCAGCGGGACCCTCCGATATTCAGACGCACTGATGACCACAACGTCGACGATTGGCTCGCTACCTATGAACTCGTAAGTGTCCTCAACAAATGGGATGACACCATTAAACTAGCCACCGTTGGTATTTACCTAACCGGAATTGCTCACTTGTGGCTTCGGAACCACCAGACCAATGTTCCAACCTGGACGGCGTTCAAGACTAAGTTCAGCGAAGTGTTCGGTCGTCCTGCTGTTTGGAAGCTCCGCGCAGAACAGCGCCTGCACTCGCGCTCTCGACAACCAGGTGAGACATTTACCAGTTATATTGAGGATGTCATCGACCTGTGCAAACGCGTCGATGCGACCATGGTCGAGGCGGACCGAATCAAGCATATTTTGAAGGGCATCGTCGAGGACGCATTTCAGATGCTGATCTCGAAGAGCCCGGGTACTGTTGCTCAAGTTATCGACCTGTGCCAAAGCTACGACGAGCTTCGCTGACAGCGCCTCGTCACCCGCCGCCCTGTTCCACATCAGGAATCGTTGTCCAGCTTAACTCCCTCGCAGGATCCCGTCCTTCTCTCGCAGATTAAAGCTTTTGTGCACGAAGAAGTTGCTCGTCAGCTCTCGCTCATCCCCAGCTTGCCGGAGCGCACTACGGCACTCAGTCCCGAAATACAACACATCATACAAGACCAGGTGTCAGAGGTTCTTCCACCAGAGTTGGCGCCACCAGTCACCGCACCACTGACGTACGCCAAGGCAGCGGCACGACCACGACCACAGACCTTCCGAGCACCGCCTCCGCTGTCTACTCCTGCTTACGCCATCACGCCGCCACGACCTCCAGTCCCTTGAGTAGCCAATCGCTGGCGCACACCCGACAACCGGACAATCTGCTATTCGTGTGGTCTACCTGGACATGTCGCACGCCTGTGCCGCTGCCGACCGCTACATTTACGAGACGAACCACGCATAACTGGCTACGGCCACACCTTCACCTATGCTTCAGACCGCGAGTTGCCACTTTCGCCCCGAAGTCTTCGACCAACTCCTGACCACCGTTCTCCTTCTCCCCGTTGTGAATCGCTGTCCCCGATGCGTCGACGTCCATCTGCAACCGACTCGGAAAACTAAATGGCGCAGTTCCCGAGGCAAGAACTGCGTCACCGTCGCGAAGTACAAGCCCTCTTCTTTCACCGCCAAATGTTATTAATATCGTTATTGAAGGTGTATCTGTTCTTGCTCTAATTGATACCGGTGCCACAATATCTGTCATCACTGAAAAACTGTGCCACTCAATTCACAAAGTGATGACCCCTTTCTTTGGTCCATTTCTTCGCACTGCCACAGCACAACCCGTCCAGCCTGTGGTGGCGTGTGCTGCCCGACTTCTCATACAAGGAGTGCCCTACACAGTCGAGTTCATCGTACTTCCACACTGTTCCCACGATATTATTTTAGGTTGGGATCTTCTGTCCCGTCACCAAGCTGTCATTGATTGCGCCCGTGCAGAAGTCGCCTTCTCCTCACTTGCCGATGCTCTACCGACCGACGGTACGGTCTCCTGCGCGAAGTTGGTTATCACTGACGACACCCAGATCCCTCCGCACGCTACTGTCTTGGCATCTGTGTCATGTTCCGCTCCCTCCGACGCTCCTGCACTCTTCACGCCTTCCTCTGCCTTCGTTCATCGCCACTTCTCACCGCTCCCAACCACTTTACTTACCCTGCAAGGTGGTGTGACCGAAGTACCTGTGGGCAATTCGTTCCCATTCCCGATTATGTTGCTTCGAGGTGAATGTATCGGCACCATGGAACCTTGCGAAACCGTCACTACGTTGGGCGGTCCTGATGGTTCACCAGAGGTCAACGCCCTCTTCTGTAGTCCCCTGAATAGCGCTGGCGACATTTTCAACCATGTCATCGACGACGGTCTAAACCCGCAGCAACGACTTGAACTTTTATGTCTACTTGACAAGTTTCGCCCCACTTTCGACAGCCACAGCACTTGTCTAGGCCGAACATTGACTGTATGCCACCGAATCGACTCACCACTACGGCAGCGACCATACCGTGTGTCGTCGACTGAACGCCGCGTCATTGATGAGCAAGTAGGTGACATGCTTAAAGGGGTACTGACACAAAAACTTTGACCTCGCGTTTTTTTGCTGCAGTGTGTTGCTGGGGTCGTGATAGTCATAACACGGCACCTCGTTTGCTGCAGCGCGCGACAGATATTTAATTACAGGCTCCTCATTGCCGACCAGTTTCAGTTTCGGTTTGAGAGAGCTCGAAAAACGACAAGCCGCCGGGTGCAACTATCACCACCTAGCGTGCGCAGCTCTCGATCACGTCAGCACACAGAACTGTGACGCACTTCCGCATGGTCTGCATCAAGAAGTCCTTTCGAATAGGAAACGGGACAGTAGTGTCGCCAAACACACAACTTTCAACGCGTGAGCCGCGGCCACGGACTCGCGACCAGCCGCCAAGAAGTATAGACCGCTGGAACAAACGCGGCAAAAGAAAATGGCCGCTATGACGTCATCACAACTTGTTGCAGCGTGGTCACGTGAGGGAAGTAGGGGGGGGTCACCGAGGGTCACCTCTGATGGTGTCAGGAGCACGAGGGAGTCGATCGCTCACGCAAACTTCAAAATTAATTTAAAATATCTTCCAAGCTATATTCGCTGTTGATATTTTGCAGATGATGTACACATGTTCACGGGAATCGAACCCGCAGGCTGTCTCGGCCGCGAAATTTTGTGTCAGTACCCCTTTAAACGCGGCGGCGTTCAACCGTCAAACAGTCCGTGGGCATCACCAGTTGTTTTAGTTATGAAGAAGGATGGCACGATACGTTCTGCAGAAGGACTTGTTCTTGGGCTAGTTGGTGTTTGCTTATAATCATGATGTAGCGCGAAAAGACAATACGGACACAGAGAACCACAAACCACAGGCGCTACTGACAACTTTAATGAGAAAAGGAAGACACACAGAATATATATGCTTTTCCAAATGTGCAGGCGCGAAAATGACATCCAGCGGGCTACAGGGGGGCGCTAGACAAAGATAACATATGAACAGTACAATTGAAAAAACGCATGTTCTGCGGCAACCAAGACAACAGACGTCCGACTAACACAATCATTACCTTTTTCTTTAATAAAAAACGCTTCTAAAAGTTCTCGTGCCGTTCTATCTTTACTCCTACCGAGGATCTTGACATCATGAAACCTTGGCGCACAGGCGCAGGCTTTGCAATGCGCAGAAAGATGCGCATTCATGTCCTTGGTCAAATTATTTGCATGCTTAGAAGAGTTGCTTGTTGGGCAAGTTGGTACATACTGAGTAAAATACAAAAGCCACACAAAACGTCGAAATCGACGAAATCGGAAAAAACGGAGCAGTAGAAACAGATACAGAGAGCAGAGACGTGGCACTAACAACTGAAGTTTATTTCGGAAACAACTCTGTATCTGTTTCTACTGCTCCGTTTTTTCCGATTTCGTCGATTTCGACGTTTTGTGTGGCTTTTGTATTTTTATTTGCATTCTCCCTCATTCTGTCACTGACGCAGCGACCAGTTTGCCCTACGTAGCACTTGCCGTAAGACAGGGGGATTTCATACACCACCCCGGTGGCGCAACGCACATACGGCTTCGCATGTTTTACATGACACATTTGTTTACACATTTTTGAAGGCAGTCCATACCTTCAAGGAGGCACCTTTCACGTTGTTCCGGGTCAGCTTTTGCAGCAACTTTTCTGTTGAAGGCAACTAGGTCATAAGAAGAGACCTTGGGCTCCATTCCATACTTCGGACCTTTGCTGAGGAGCTGAGCACAGTTTTCAGGTACACTAGCAGCCTTTCAGGTACACTAGCAGCCTTTCAGGTACACTAGCTCTAGCAGCCTAGGGTCCAGCCTTTTCTATTGACGTAGTAGATCTTTTTTATTCTGTTCCTCATGACGCGTTGTTTAGTGCTGTTCGCAAGTGCATTGAAATGAAAGGGGAGGTGGCCTTTCAAAATACAGTTGGCATGAAGGCTGACAATTTTTTAGTATTACTTGAAACATGTATGAAGAGTACTTTTATCTCATTTGACAACCAGTTGTTTTTACAGAAAATGGGCATATGTATAGGTTCGTGCGTGGCACCGTTACTTTGTGACGTATTCCTGTCGGATTTAGACAAAACACTTGACGACAATCTTCGTGATTTACACGTTTTTAAAGTTTTGAGATATGTAGATGATTTTTTAGTAGTCATGAATCCAGGTTGTACATTGACCACTTCAAATGTTCGTGACATTTTAGATGTGTTTCAGCTTCATGGAAAAGGCCTGTCTTTCACGTTTGAGCTCCCCTCTGAATGCACCCTACAGTTCCTTGACCTAAGTCTTACGTTTTCGAAGGATCATGTGTGCTGGGGCTACTCTCCACGAGCTAAAAAGGAACTTTTACCGTACGACTCCGCGCATTCAAAGCTCGTAAAAAGGGCTATTGCTTCACTTTGCCTGGGATCGGCACTCAAGAGATCTTGTGAGCACAACATGCAGGTCAGTTTTGAAAAACAGCTGATTAAGCTATCCAAAGCCGGCTACCCTCGTTCTGTCTCGATGTCTGTGGCTGAATCGCTCCTAGAAAAGATTAAAGCGGGCACTCCTGCGAATGGTGCTAGAGCCGGTGAGCTCAGCGGCCCAAGACCTAAAGTTGTGCCTTATGTGCACAAAATGAGCCACAATTACAAAAAAGTGGCCAGTAGGTACAATGTACCCATCGTCTTTTCTGCTCCCAATAGGCTCGCCCAATTGTGTCCCCGCATCATGAGCAGCCATTTGAAAGGCTGCCATGTAAAACATGCGAAGCCGTATGTGCGTTGCGCCACCGGGGTGGTGTATTATATCCCCCTGTCTTGCGGCAAGTGCTACGTAGGGCAAACTGGTCGCTGCGTCAATGACAGAATGAGGGAGCATGCAAATAATTTGACCAAGGACATGAATGCGCATCTTTCTGCGCATTGCAAAGCCTGCGCCTGTGCGCCAAGGTTTCATGATATCAAGATCCTGGGTAGGAGTAAAGATAGAACTGCACGAGAACTTTTAGAAGCGTTTTTTATTAAAGAAAAAGGTAATGATTGTGTTAGTCGGACGTCTGTTGTCTTGTTTGCCGCGGAACATGCGTTTTTTTCAATCGTACTGTTGATATGTTATCTTTGTCTAGCGCCCCCCTGTAGCCCGCCGGATGTCACTTTCGCGCCTGCGCATTTGGAAAAGCATATATATTCTGTGTGTCTTCCTTTTTTCATTAAAGTTGTCAGTAGCACCTGTGGTTTGTGGTTCTCTGTGTCCGTATTGTCTTTTCGCGCTACATCATGATTATAAGACACGATACGCTTTTGCGTAGATTATCGTCGTTTAAACAAGATAACGCGAAAGGATGTTTATCCCTTGGCCCGGATCGACGACGCCTTAGACTCTTTACAAGGTGCAGAGTGTTTTTCCTCCCTTGATCTATGGTCTGGTTATTGGCAAGTGCCTATGGATACAGATGATAGGCCAAAAACTGCATTTGTCACGCCGGATGGCTTATACGAATTTAATGTGATGCCATTCGGCATCTGCAATGCGCCGGCAACATTTGAGCGCATGATGGATACTATTCTACGAGGCCTCGAATGAAATACATGCTTGTGCTAGTTGGATGATGTGGTGGCATTTGCGCCAGACTTCCCCACGCACCTTCGTCGCTTGGAGCAGGTTTTACGATGTCTCGCTGAAGCTGGCCTCCAACTAAACTTAAAGAAGTGTCACTTTGGGGCACGCCAGCTGACCATACTCGGACATGTCGTGTCGAAGGATGGCGTACTCCCTGATCCCGCTAAGCTACGTGCTGTTAAAGATTTCCCGAGACCAGCATGTTTAAAAGAGCTGCGTAGTTTCGTTGGGCTTTGTTCATATTTTCGCCGCTTCATTCGCAATTTCGCCTCCATTATGGCCCCTTTGACAGACCTGCTTCAGGGAGACTCCGATCTATCCTCCTGGTCCCAGGCTTGCAATCATGCGTTTGCAACGCTGCGTCAGCTACTCTCAACACCACCCATACTGCGCCATTTCGATGCAAGTGCTCCTACAGAAATCCATACGGAAGCTAGCGGTGTCGGTCTTGGCGCTGTCCTCGCACAACGAAAGCCCGGCTACCAAGACTATGTTGTTGCGTACGCAAGTCGTACACTCACAAAAGCTCAAGCAAATTATTCAGTTACTGAAAAAGAATGCCTCGTGATCGTCTGGGCCATTACGAAATTTCGGCCTTACCTATACAGACGACCCTTCGATGTTGTTACCGATCATCACGCACTGTGCTGGTTGTCCTCCCTCAAAGACCCCTCCGGCCGCTTGGCACGATGGGCACTGCGGCTCCAAGAGTACGACATCCGGGCTATCTACCGCTCAGGCCAGAAGCATGCCGATGCCAATGCTCTTTTGCGTTTGCCTATTCCCACTGGTGTTGTGAGTGTCTCCCTTCTAGACAACTCATTCACCATTAGGATCCATAGACATGGCTTTGGAACAACGCAAAGATACGCGGATTGCGTCTTTGATGGATTACCTATCTGATTCGCTCGCACGCCCGCCATCTCGAGCGCTACACTGACAGGCCTCTCACTTCGCCATCCGTGATGGAATTCTTTATCGCCGCAGCTACCAATCTGACGGCCGTAAATGGCTGCTTGTCATACCCAGGCAACTCCGCGCTAGCATATGTGCCGCTTTCCATGCTGATCCACAGAGCGCACACGCTGTCTGTTTAAAACCTACGCCAGACTACGTCTTCGGTACTATTGGCGTGGCATGTACACGTTTGTGCAAAAGTACGTTCGATCTTGTACAGCGTGCCAACGCCGCAAGCCCGATCCTTGTCACTTGTCTGCACCAATGCAGCTGTTGCCGTGCCCAATGCGCCCATTTGACCGCGTTGGAATAGACCTTTACGATCCTCTACCATACACATCCGCCGGAAACCGCTGGGTTATTGTGGCGATAGACCACCTCACAAGATATGCAGAAACGGCCGCTCTACCAGCCGCGACGGCACGTGACGTTGCATCTTTCCTCCTTCAACGCTTTATTCTACGTCATGGCGCTCCTCGTGAACTCCTAAGCGACCGAGGTCGCATCTTTCTCGCGGATGTTATTTAAGAACTTCTCGCTGCATGCCATGTGATTCACTGCTGTACTACTGCATATCACCCTGCAAGCAAACCGTAGGAAACAACCGCGAACTTTAGTGTGCTAAGCACTATAGGTGCTTGAAGTCAGGAAAGGGGTCGAACCTCGCTTTACACACTAAAGTTTGCAGTTGTTTCCCACGGTTGAAGAATGTGGTAGTAGTAGGTCGCGGAGACACCAAACTGGAACGAGAAATCTTAGAAGCCGCTTTGATTGAAGATTGTGGACCAGACATGTGCGTGAGTGTCGCTTCAGTAGCTCTATTAAATAAAGAAGTGCGTTTCATTAATGGCCACTTTTAAGCGCGTTTCCTTTCGCTATCTTTTTTAGTTATGTCTGCTTGTTAGCTTGTAGTCTTTTTATCTTGTTTTTCTTTCCTTGGTTTAGGTCACGGTGTTAGAAGAGGTTAGGTGTACCGACGCTCCGCCTCCGCCGCGGAGCCTCCCCGCCGAACACGGAGACGCGCTTCGCATTTTTTCCGGCAGGCGCGCTGGTTGTATCGAGGCCTCGGGTCAGCCGCTTCAACGGGGGGCCGCGTCGCTTACAAAGCTGCATTTGCGACAACTCCTCACCTGCTGGCCGTTCGTTTTTTATCACGGTAACCGCACATATCACTCTGATTTGAAAGTAAATGCACAACATCAAGAAAATTCAGTGGCGGTAGCCAACAGATGGAAACACATAGGAAATATAGCTTCTGCGAACAGCGATAATGAGTTGACAGGTGAACACGAATTTCAAAAATATTTTAGCTCGTGCACGAATAGGGCCACCGTGGCAAATTGGGTGAGGCCGCCTGGACGAACTGGGTTAATAAAAAAGAAAAAGGTATTCCCTGAAAAAAGAAAGCGGGGGGCGAGGGGTGCGGGATGGGGTTGACGTTTCCCTAAATGATGGTTGTCGGAAGAAAGCAACACATTTGACAATGGTAGGTTAGAAATTCCTCTCCTGGGTTGTCGTTGTGCATGCACCATATCGGATGGATTCAAGCAGCCGCCTTTGCTACGTTTACACGTGCTGGCTGGCGCGTGGTAATTAAGGTTAACGTCCGTTTAACGACCGATCCATCATGACTCATCATGTTCAATTCCGACTGCCTCTCGTTATTCGTCACAGACATGCTGTTTGTTGCAGTAGTAGAAGTAGAACTTTGTGCCCTGCTCTGGGTGCACAAAGGTGAAATGGCCGAGCTCGTTTCCTTTTCCGCGTCCTAACTATTTGCTTTCCAGTTTCTTTCAGGAATGACAGGAATTGAGAGTGACACCATATTCCGTGATGTCACTGTCTGACCCGTTAAAACTAACACGCTGATGTGACCGAGGAGGGGGGCACAGGCTGCCACCGATGCGCCGGCAAAGGAGAACTCTTGCGAGACTTCTTGCTCACAAAATACACACGTTTAATTTACATATTTACAGGAGCTTCAACAAACTAGCCGTAGAGACGCGCCCACGACGCGCCTTTGCATTGGAAGCGCACTCCAGAGACGAGAGGGCCCCAGCGCAATCTTGATGCGCTCCTTTTATATCAGTCCGTGCTCACGCGTCTCGTCAAGTCTTTTCACAGGACGCGGACAGCGTGTACCAGCAACGCCGATGCGCGTTCCCTGCAGCGCACACCTCTTACCGTGCCTCTTGCGTTCCTGCTGGACGCGGACAGCGTTTGGAAGGTATGCCGATGAGCGTCCCTTGCAGGCCGCCTTGCCGGTTATAACAACGCCAAACCAGACGAGGCCCCATTCGTGCACATACGTTCGCCAGTCGAAACGCCGGCCACCCAAATGCTAGCCTATTTGAAATAGCTTATCCTTGTTCATCGTGTCCTTATTTACACAACTTATATTGTCCAGATGGGCAAGAAGTGCTTTGTGCCGCGATGCAACTCGGGCTACAAATGTGAAGATCACGCCATAACGTATATATCTGGCAGTCTATTTATTTTGAAAAGCTTGCTTATATCAAAGAGCGGCTTCGTAGCCATTGGTTGTCGCCCACTTTATTGCATTCTCTTTCAATCCTGTCTTTGCCGACGTGGGAGCGGCGCGTCACGTGCTAGTGCACGCCCCGAAATACCCAAATAAAGTTATTCTATTCCATTATATTAAAGCATTCGTCTTCTCGCAAATGTTTAAGAAATTTGAATAAGCGGTTCGTAGTAAAAGGTTCTGTGGGGCCACTTGATCTCATATGTGAAATGCCCCTTACGCATGACACCTGCGCTTTATATGATGCTGACCGCAAATACATCAAGAAATCTTCCGAGGTTAAATGAAGGGTGAATTCAACACGCGTCACGGAACTGCAGATTTATTTTTGTACAAAAATGCGAGCACGATCGCCTAGGCCATGGTGTTGCCGAGGCCGAAGGTGGTGTTTATGAGCTTCACGCCGCATGCCGAACAGTCATGCATAAAACACTACCACACAATCCTCACAGGGCCTTGCGATATCGCTAAACACGCTAAAAAACCAAATGTTAGAAGCGTCAGGTTTGCGCTGGGTATAGCCAGGCGGCCACCGTCCCGCGCGCGCCACCTTTCGGCAAGAAGGGGAAAGAGGTCCCCGATTTCTCCTCATTCCAACGCGCCGTCGCTCCACCTAATCTATTCTAACACCGTGGTTTAGGTATTCAACTGTGTATCTACGTGCCACTTCTCATTCGGTCTTTCTGGTGAATTCATTTTCCACGTCTTGTGTTGTCACGGGTGTGTATCTCGCACCTGGCTCTTTTGTTGGTTGTTTTTGTTGCTGATCATCAAAAGCCTTGTGCACATGCGCACATTGTCTAGCTGCAGCGATGTTTTTCAATAAATTTTCACAGTTGTTAGTAGCGCTCTGTCCTGTGTGTCTCTCCTTTTGTTGTCTCATTTATTGCGCTTAATTTCACCAAGTATGCATCACCAAGTGGCCCAAACCTCTACTCTTCCAAAATACACCTATTTGTTCTGTTTATTTCGAATACTTCAAAATTTCCAATCATTTCCATTAGAATCGAAGCGAGTTTGAATACGTTAATATCTGAATATTTGCACAAGCCTATGTAGAGCATTTTGTTCGGTTATTGTTCGTATACTGGGATAAATAATGCACTCCTCTGGAAACATTCTAATATTGCTAGTAGCATGCAGTGGAAGGTCATTAATATATATCAGGAATAAAAGTGGTCCAAGGACAGAACCTTGAGGGACGCCTGATGTTACAGAACAGAGGTTGTTATTTACAATGACTGACTGTGAAGGCTTATTAAGAAATTCTGTTATGTTATCCATTTTACGACAGCAGGGGGGCAGGTTAAGTCTCAAAATTTTAACTAGCAGTCGCTTGTGTGGTACCTTGTCGAAAGCTTTAGCATAGTCTAAAAAACTGTGTCAATTTGTGTGTTCATGTCAAGGTTAAGATGTATATCATGCAGGAATATTGACAGTTGTGTGCCTCATCTTCTTGAAACCATGTGCCATCTAGTGTGCATGCGGAATGACCGCAAATTTCTTTTTGTCTCTGGGTGTCTTTTCTTGTTTTGGACTGCCTCTCCTAAACCATTCAAAGGCCCTTCACAAACGGAAGTGATCGTGGCTGTAGGGAATGCCGCACCTAGCTGCCGAGAAGAGCTCAACTGAGTGACATGGTGGCATGACATGGTGGCACGTTGCCACTGTGCCCCCCTTTTCACTAACTTCGAATGTGCCATCGAAAAATTTAATGTTGGTTTGCATGGTCTAGGATTGTATTGCCAACGAATGTGCTAAGCATTGAATCTAAAAAACAGGATCTCATTATGAGGAGGCAACTCGGTGGGGAAATCCAGACCCAGTCCCCCCCTCTTGAAATGTGGAAAGAATCTTATTCACTCCCTCAGGCCTATTGTGCGAATGCATAATCACTGAACAGTCATCTACAAACCTGAAGGTCTTCACTGTCATTGCTGTCAAGGTTTCTTCCACTTTTCGGTCAACCTTATTGAGAAATATTTCACTCTTAATGGGCTCTGAAAGGCCTGTGCACATGCCCTGCCTCTGGATCATCACTTTTTCAACCCAAAACAGAAAGGTGTGGACGGCAAGCGATGCAACGAGAGCTCAAGAAAGGACTGTACTTGCACTCCACTCTCATTTCTGAATTTTAACTCATCATTTTTAGCGATACATCCTTTGATGGCTATGACATCATATGACAACGTGATGTCAATGGTGACTATGACATCATTGTAAAATCGCTGATGTTCTGAGAATAAAGTTAGTTGCGAGTGACGCCCTTTCTGTTCTCTCTAATTTTCTTCCTCGTAGGTTTGCGTCTATTTGTATTTCAGTAAGCATGTACCAACTAGCCCAACAAAAAGTTTTATTAAGGTTATGACAGTGTTGTGAGGTGTGGCGTATAGTGCTGGATTGTGCACACAAACTTTAAGATTCCAATTAATGGCCTTCTAAGCTATATTCACTGCTGATATTTTGCAGATGATATAAGCATGTTCATGGGAATCAATCCCGTATGCCATCTCAGCCTCGAAATTTTGTGTCAGTACCCGTTTAAGGTGGCGTGTTTCTGTTGGGGCCTTGGAGGGACTGTTCTGAAATGCTTGCAGCCGCCACAGCCGGTGCACGCATGACCAGGCACCCTTTGAGCTGCTTCACGGCCAGCCTCACCTGGAGGAGACGCTGGGGGGGTGTGCGCTTCCGCATCTCGCCTGAGTCCTTTTTCCAGGTGGGCCGCCCTCTTGCTTTGTGTTTGTTGCCTTGTGAATGAGCAAAATATGTAAGCTCCGCAAATTAGTCCCCCCCCCCAATAGTGTGAAAGGCTGTAGTTATTCTTGCTCTTAAGCATACGATAAGATTGACACTCTCGTTAGGCAACATTATAGGGGTCGTGAAAAGAAAACGAAGCTACCTGGTTGTAATTTTTACTGCTTCAGTAAACATCAGGCATTCCGGCTTCTAAATATTTCGGCACAATATTCAGCCTAAATTTAAAGCAATCCTGACACAAAAATTTTCGCCCCGCGTTTTTTTGCTGCAATGTGTTGCTGGGGGGCCTGTTAGTCATAACACGGCACATCGTTTGCTGCAGCGCGCAACAGATAATTAATTACAAGCTCCTCATTAACGACACATCCTCAGTTTCGGTGTGACAGAGCTCCAAAAAAGACAAGCCGCCGGGTGCAACTATCACCACCTAGCGAGTGAAACGCTCGGTCACGTGAGCACACAGAACAGTGACGCACGTCCGCGCGGTCTGCATCGTCTGCTTGCATTCGCTTGTCACACATGCTGCGTGATGTCGTCGCCGTTATTGTCCTCGCTGTCGTCGTCGGGCTCATCGTCGTCTGATGGCGACGATTTTCTTGCGTAGGGGATGGAAGGAATTTTCGACGTGGCGAATCACTTCAGGTTTGACCCGCTGGCGAGGAGTGCTTCGTCGGGAAGCGGCAGCGATACCAGCGACGACGACCACGATGAACCTCGCGTCGGCAATGTACAATGGTAAGGCCCGACACATTCGTGCACAAATGTTCCGCAGGACGTTCGCTTTTTCTACGTTCAATATCCGATTGAATCACTTGATAACATTGTGATGCCCTTCAAGTTGGTGCCGAAAAAAGCTAGGTAACACCACAGCACCAGACGTGAGCGATGCACAGGGTCGAGTCGGAAGACCCATGCAGCCAAATCCGGCGCCTTTGTGGTAAAGCAATGCGCCTCGAAATGGAGCCCGCATACACGACTGTTCTCCACGGGGGGACCAGTCCTGATACTCCTGACATCCACAAGTGCACACGAACTCGATCCACTTCTGCCGCCGAGGTTCGTCGCGGGGAAACGTATGCAGCGATACGCCTGATCCCGACTTCGACGTGCAGAAGGAAACAGCGCAGAAGGATTTCGGCATTGTGGCCTGTCACTGCAGACCAGGCAGCACAGGGAAATCAAGAAGTCCTTGGGAGCAGGAAACGGGAAATCTGTAGTGTCGCCAAACACAAAACTTTCAACGCGTGCGCCGCGGTAGTGCCTCCTCTTGGCCGCGGCCACACACTCGCGAGCAGCCGCCGAGGAGTCACCAACAGCGCAGTGGCGGGCGCGCCAAAACAGAAATGGCGGCTACGACGTCATCATAACCTGTTGTACCGGCTGCGCAGGGGAAGTAGGGGGGTCACCTCGGGTCACCTCCGAGGGTGTCAATGCCACCAGGTGCAGCCTAGAATGCTGGATCGTGCACGCGAACTTCAAAATTCATATAAAATACCTTCCAAGCTTTATTCGCTGTCGATATTTTGCAGATGGTACACGCATGTACACGGGAATCGATCCAGCAGGCTATCTCGGCCGCGAAATTTTGTGTCAGTACCCCTTTAATACAGCCCACTGAAATTCTACTATTCTTACAATCCTAAAACACCAATACATCACCGCTGGCCACCATAGGCACTAATGAGGTGATTGTTGTGTCGTGCGACCCCTGGTGTCGCGTGAACATACCAGCGGGGCAAAGCTATTCATACATGTCCCTAGGTGGAGCTGGGCTTCGGCCGCAACTGTGTATTAACCAACCAACCCGGTGCAGGTCATGTGACACGTGCCTTGTCAGCCAATGGCCTTCCTTTCCCTCCTCTTTATAACCACGTGTAATAAACGCGGGAGAGGAAGTCGGTCAGAGTCAGTCAGGCTCAGTCACTCACTATCCCGTCAGTCTCGCCTCAAGCCGTCTCCCGTGTCGTCCTCCCTCCGTCGGCCGCCGAGGTGTACGCCGGCCCCTACACAACACATGGCGACGAGGTAGTTGAACCACTACGCTACTGCAGGCGACGCCAGGAAGAGCACGACGTAAGTGACACCTGCCTCTACGGTCACATTTTTCTACACGTCGGTGCTTTGCTTCCTTGACTTCCTGCTCACTCAAATGGCGTCGGCCTGACTTTCCTTTGTTCTTCTCCGGCACCACCTCCTACTTAGGCCTACTGCACACCTACTGCAAGCATGGCGGCCCTTTTCGCTAACCTTCCTCCATTTCGCGACGTGCCCGGCACGCCTCCTATTCCGTGGCATAAATGGAAAAAAATTTTCCAGGTGCACCTGAAGGCGGCCGGCAGAAGCGGCTGGGAGGACGAACGACGCACGTCAGCGCGCTTGGCGTCGAGGGCCAGTGCAAGTACTTCGCCGCGCAAGAACAGCTTGAAGCTCAAAGTGTACAAAATGCTGCACGCACGACCGGCACGCCGGACGCGTCGGGCTCAGGAGCGGTATCGACGACTGAAGGGGCGACAAGAGAGTACGACACGTTGCTGCTCTTCCTCGACGGCATTTTCGCCGAAACAACGAATGTGCTCGCCGAACGGCACCTATTCACGAGCCGCCAACAACTACCCGGCGCAACCTTCCTCGAATTCGTTGCAACCCTTAAGGAGAAAGCCCTTTCGTGCAAGTTTGGCTACCTACGACGACAAGGTACGGGACCAAGTATTCCACGGGTTAAATGAGGGCAGCGCGACCCGGACTTAGGACTGAGAGACACGTACACAAACGAGCGCTTACTGACAACTGATTTATTTCATCACACATGCAGTAAATAAGTACATACAATAAAAGTGATCACGTGGGGCGTATATGTCGTGATAGGGAATCATTTGATTACATGTTTCAAAAATTGCAACTCTTTATCATGTAAAGCAACCGAAGTCTGGCTGACGCATGCGCCCTGATTTACATGTATGTGGTATGCTTCCACAATTTCGCGAAAGGTTTGGTTAAAATTGCTGTATAATACCTGTGTTTTATAAAACAACGGTTCACAATGGCACGTTCTGCAATGCATAGCTAAATTCGTGCTGGCGGAATTCTTGACAGCTGTGTGGTGCTCCCTGAGGCGAACATTAATGCACCGTCCCGTTTGCCCAAAATACTTCTTTCCACATGACAGTGTAATTGCATAAACCACCCCATCGTGCACGGCACGAACTGCATTTTGTACTTCATAGTACATGTGTCTTTGCATGCCGATCTAGGCTTATTTACAAGATTACACATCTTATTAAATGAATTGTTGGCGGAAAAAACCATCCGCACGCCGTATCTCCCTGCTGTCTTTTTTATTCCGTGGGCGACCTGATGAACGTATGGGATTACTGCAAACTTCTTTTCAGTTTGAACCTGTGGCTGATGAGGTACTACTTTCTTAATCTTTTTAACGAGCTGTTCGCATACCGAGATAAGTGTGATTTGCGGAAAACCGGCGTTCTTAAGACGGTCGAGCTGTTGCGAAAAGCTCAGACTGGCAAGGTGGGGGGCAAGACTTTTTGATAGCGGAACCTGAACATGTCGTAGCTGTGCCTCGTTTGTGTACGTGTCTCTCAGTCCTAAGTCCGGGTGGTGCTGCCCTCATTTAACCATGTTTAACTACCAACTCGCCCAACTTGCCGTTTTGATTCAGTTTATTCCACGGGGTCGTCAACGCCAACACACATGTACGGGCCAAGCTACTATCGTACGGGGAAGCACTCACATGGAAAAAGGCGGAGGAGGTTGGACGAGAGTTGGAGGCGCTCAACAAAGTCAACGCGGCGTGCGGGGAAAATGAACGGCTACTCGGCTCGGTCGGCGGTGGCATCCAACGCGTCGCACATGGTGTCGCGGAAGTTCAAAATGGCGGCTCGACTACTTCGCTGGCGCCGCATTCGATTCAACATGGCGGCGGCTTCCCCCCCCGACGCGAGTGGCCACGCCCAAGATGGCTACGCGGTCTTCCCCCCCCAACGTGGGTGGCCGCGCTCAAGATGGCTACGAAGCCACCCCCCCCCCCACCTTGACGCGAGTGGTCGCGCCCAAGATGGCTATGCGGGCTCATCAGCTGGTCTCCAGGACGGCATGCACGGCCGAAAAGAAAGCCAGGGTGCTTCAAGGCCTCAGGTTGGCTCCTGCTTTCGCTGCGGCAAATTGAGACATTGGCGGCTTCACGAAATTGCCAGCCAGATACGAATTGGGACATTGGCGGCTTCACGAAATTGCCAGCCAGAGACAAAATTCGCCAAATTGGCTCCTACTTTTCGCTGCGGGGTATCGCCCGCTACGCATGTCGACTCGCCTGCAGGGTTTCTTCAAGTGTCGTATCCCAATTCTGGGCTGTTTCCAGACGGACGTGCAACACCGAGAGAAGCAGGCCCACGTCACATTCTACGTGACTGCTTACGGGACTTCGCTGCCTACAGGACGACGGCTGCATTCTACATGACAGTTCAGCAACCAAGTGTTGCCTACGCAGCCCAGTCCGTGAACCCCGGCTGTCCAGTGTGCCCCTGCGTCAGTTACTGTCCAGTGAGACTCCGCACCAGCTGATGTTCAGCCCCAATTGCCTGCGACCCAGGGTCATTCATTGGGACTTCAGGAGGGAAATCCTGGGTATTCCTCCTCACCTCCAGTAACTGCACCAAATTTCAACGTGGGGGGAGGGAAGAGATAAGACGGGTCTTCAAAGCCCGCTCCCGACAGCCGCAAAACTCAAAGCTTTCCTGAGGGGCCGGGGTCACGTTGCCCACAGCGGACACGTAAGTCCCCAGCCCATTTGAAGGACTACGTTGTAGACTGATGTAGTCCGCGCCTTTTGGGGCTGTACTGCTTTAGAGGCCGCTGCTTTAGAGCTTGATGTACTGCTTAGAGGCCGCAGTATAGCCACAGAGGACAACTGTGCATGTTTTTTTTCAGTGAAGAGACTCGCTGACTTATGTGAGTTATGTGAGTGCCAGTGAACTGAACTGTCCCATTTTTCAAGTGTCCTTTCATTTCTTATATAAGGTTGTGCTAGAAACTTGATGTTCATTTTTAGTTGAGGTTGCAAATGTGCAGCATGTTGTAAGGTTATTCCCTTGAGGCGTCACTAGACGGCTACTTCTACCCTACATAACTGCATACTGTCATAGCTAATGAAATGTACAATTAATTCAGGCAGAATACTTAAATTCAGGTTTCATATTTACAATGTATAATGATGCAAATTTTTCCCAGAGGGGGGATGATGTTGTGTCGTGCGACCCCTGGTGTCGCGTGAACATACCAGCGGGGCAAAGCTATTCATACATGTCCCTAGGTGGAGCTGGGCTTTGACCGCAACTGTGTATTACCGTCAAGTCCTGCAGAAGTGACTTTAAGTTTACTAATAATGCTGAGCATTTCGTTAAGATCTGTTGGGAAAAGGTAAAATGATTGTGAAGAGTGGACCTGAGATTGATTCGGCGTTGGGGGGTGGACTAGAAGCTTGATTACAATAAAATGAGTTGAATTCATTCGCAATGTCGACTGGCTGATCTAAGACACGGTCAGCAGTTTGAAGCTCAGTGATAGTTAATTCGGACGTGTTCATGCTTAAGAAGAAATTAATAATTTGTCATTGTTCTTTAGAGTTGTTGCCAGCACGCATTATTTTTTCCTCGTAATAACCTTTTTTGGCTATTTTTAAGAGTCTATTAAGAGTATTAGAATAGAGTGTGTAATGATTTCTTAATTTGATATTGAAAGGACGGCATTTGACTTTGTTGTAAAGGTTTTCTTCTTTGCGCATGCATGTCAATAGACTGTTTGTTATCCATGGATTATGGGGAGCTGAGTAGATTCTCTTGCATTTAACCACCGTGATGCGATCATGAATACACTTACATATGCGAGACGAGAGGTAATCAAAAGCTATGTTGGCATCCGTGCACGTTTCAATGACATTTGTAATGCGGTTCACAAACTCTTCTTTGTTTAGAATTGTTTTAGAAAATCTTAAATCACGATTATGCATGAAACATTCACATGAAAAGGAAACAGGATAATGATCAGTAATGTTTACCTTAAGGGGAGATGCGAGTCGAAAAACGCGCATTTTTCTAAAATTACATATTTTTTCACAAGTTTAGTTTCTCTACTTTCACAACAAAAAAAAAACTGAAGATTGCAATTAAACTCGAAGTAGGTTAAAATCGCTTTTAAAGAACACAAGGTGGCTACTAAAAAACTAAAAAGTGCTCATTGTCTAGAGTCCCCTGGAAATTGTCCCATGGCTGCTTGCCATTGCATTTCGCATGATGGGTTCACTAAAGCCACATTCTCAAAATAACCATGATTGCCAAGCTCTCATGATGGAATAAATTATCTTAAATGACAAATATTTTCCGCCTAGATGAGCTTTCACCTATACCTTTAAAATGCGTTTTTCTCAAGATCCACTTTTGGGCAACTTCTTGAGTTTTGTGGGGTCTCGCAATGAGAACGCCGCTCTCAGAGCACACGGAGACAGTAGGCACGTTCGAACCAAACCAACATCGTGTACATTTATTCAACTACTTTTACATCAACGAGCTCGCTAGCCGAATCGAGTACATCACTAGTGATCCACACGCTAAAACAACATTATACAATATTCCACTACACTCAATCAACATAACAACAAAGGTAACGCGAAGGCGCCGTCGCCGACGGTCGGTTCACCACGAGGGATCCACGAGAGACGACCCGCGGTGCTTTTCTCATGGACCCACCACAGGAGCCGTCCGTCCACGCCAGCCGCCAAACGCCAAAGAGACTGTGTAACTTTTCCCGTGCGCCCACCTAGCTTCGCCGCCTAGCAGCACCGCTGGTGCTACCGTGCTAAACTTAACGATGATGATGATAACCCGCGCGAGCACAATGCCACCTTCCACTCGTCGGCTCCTAAAGGGGCCCTCTAACGCTTCAAAACATCGGTGCTGACCGCATCAACGCGTAGTGGCGCTCGCCAGAACTATTGCGGGCAGAAATGACGATGGATGGCGCAGGCCTGTGATTGGATAAATGTAATGTTAGATGTAATTGCGGCGTTGCATCAAAACAAAGAATATTATTGCATTTCTTTTTCCTTTAGCGTACTTTTTCACTGAACGCGGAATAGACTAGAGCTCTCCGGACTTTTCAACTAGAAAACTGCAGCGCCACGAAAGAATGCGCAGAACGCCACGGTACTGGAGGAAACGCGCCGGGAACGCTCCAGGCGCCGTTGTTTGGAGAAACTGAATGTAAGAGCGTTGACAGAGACACCATCGCAACAAGATAGATCACTAAAACTACAAAAAATTATAGAGGCGATTGCGAGCTGCCTTGTTTCACACGTGCGGTTCACTCTTCAAGAACCACAATTTTTGTTACCTTCGCAACGGCGTCTCAATACGTTGGAATTAACGGGCAATATGGCATGCAAGCTTCCGGTACGTAAGAGCTTTCAGTTCATTTCATTGGCAAGTCATCCAACGTCACAGGGCGAGGGAAACGTGGTCAGGTGACCCCGCCAAAAATCGAGTTGAGGGCAGGCGTCTATTTTATTGTATTTTGAATTTTCTAGGCTGAATAACTTCGGAATGTGTGCCCCTATCACTGCCATTTTTTTTGCACTGATTTCTTCAGCCTTCAATCTACACAACCCGCTAGTAAAATATGTAAAACAATGGGGTCTTGAAAAGTGTTGGAGGGCCCCTTTAACCCGAACTGTGGCTTATCCGCGGGACGGACGAACGCCATGAGGCGCAAACGAACTTACAAGGGTGGTAGCACCCCCACAGTTTGGAGATCATGTTCTTGGTACAGATGAACCCCTTTACAAGAGGCATGCTCCGGGCAGCAATTATTGCCTTTTATATGAGGTGTCTGTTATAAGCAGGGTAGCGCGTATGCATTTTCTTATCAACCCGTATTTTACTGTAGGCACACTGGTGTCTCTTATACCCATTTATCTCTTATATCAGTGTCTCTTATAAAGGGGTTCGACTGTACTTCTGATAGCCCGATCGGGATGAAATTTTGCCCACATATTCCTTACCATGTGAAGGGTGCAAGTATCTCTTTTAAAACTTCATATCGCCTGTATAATTATTACGAACTTAAAGTAAGCAATTAGTATGGGCTGAGGATTCTAAAAATTCTCGCATTACAATTTTTTTTTACCATCAAAATGTTTTATATGCAGTTTCTTGATAGTTATTTGGATTCTAGAGTTAATGTGGAGCAATACGAGCCATTAATGGCTCAGAACCATAGCCGTTTCCACCACGAATGGCACACCGTCGACGTAGCAGTTGGACTTCCGGAGTGCAAAAACTATAGCGAGACATTCCCTTTCAGTCACACTGTAGTTGCGCTCGGCGGCGTTATGTGACCAGCTCGCAAAAGGCGACTGGCCGGAGGACGCCGTCGTGCTCCTGAAGCAGCACCGCCCCGAGACCCAGGTCGCTCGCGTCCGCCTGGACAACGAACTCCCTGTTGAGGTCGGGCATCCTTATTGGCCGCCCGTGACAGCCCCCTCTCCCCTTAGCTTGCTTCCGCCCGGCGCTCGCGCGCTATGGCAGATGCTCGCACGCCTGCAACGAAGAAGTCAAGCTCTGCCTTTGCGGGCGACTTCTCGTTCGCGTGCTTCGGTGGTTGCCCCTTTGTGTGGTAGCCATGGCGCTGCAGGCTGGTGTACTCGATCGGTGCTGCGGAGCTACCCTAACGGCCCGCTATTCTGTGATTGTCGCACTGTGCTGTATCTTGGGTTAATAAACCCGTGTTTGTTGACGACCTGCCTCGAGTGCCATCTCTGCGCCGTGTCGGTGAGTTGACGAACCTGGCCGTAGCGTCTTTGTGCGCGACGGCAGTGGAGAGCGTCGCGTTCCTTCCCGGTCGCTTCGTAGGGTAAGCTTGTGTAGCAAACCTATCTCCACAAAGTTTAGTGGCATAAAAAGTTTGTCCGAAACGAACAATACTTTGCACATTGTCATGGCACAAAACGAAAGCTGTACAACTTACTGTAAAAATAATTACATATTTGAAATCAGCATAAAAGCCTATATATACAGCAAAAATTTCATTGCCCTAGGCTGCCGATTAACGCAACTTTTTTTCCGAATCGCATCTCCCTTAAGAACACCACAGTTTTCAGGTGAAAGGAAGTTAGAAAGAACATGATAATGAGTGTGCTACTGCGCCCAGGAATGCATTTAGTTGAAAGCGTGACTAAGGACTCGTACCCGACACCCTGGTAACAATTTGCATACTCGGTGCGATTGGTAGCATCATCAAGTAAATCAATGTTTACATCACCCAAAATAATGACATTCTGACGCTCGCAAGATAATGTTTCAAGGACAGTGTTGAGACTTGAACAAAACTCTGAAATTGACGATGAAGGTGAATGATAGATGGTTCTAAGAATAAGTTTATCAGCGGATGAAGGCTTGTCTAGTTCTATCCAAACAGATTCGCAGTTATCGACGACAATATGAAGTTCAGATCTGCGCCTATAATGCAAAGTAGGTGAAATAAAGATGGCAGCGCCACCACGACTATTCAATGTGCGATTGCAGTATTCGACAAGTATCTTTGTAAGCTGAACAAGTTTTTATCTTCAAGTGGAAGCCATGTTTCGGGCATGCAGAAGGGGGGAAAAGGAATTTTTGAAAGAATGTAGAAGAGCGTTAAGTTCATCATGATTTCTTCTTAGGCTATGCGCGTTAATGTGAATTGCTGATAAGCTAGAGTTGTTCAAGAAGGAATCTAATTTATTGATACTAAAATAAGATGATGAATCGTGGTCTTTACTTGATAGATAAGGTACCATAGGTGACCAGATCTACCGAAAGACAGAAAGGTCAGCTTCGGTGTGAATGCAATACACCCTACTTTCGTTAGATTGCCTCCCCTTAATCTCGCAATTGTCAGTCTAAAGGTGCGCCCAACCCTTTTCTTTTTTTAGGGAAAGAGCTTTTGCAAACAACCTTTTGTTTTCTGGGGTGAGGTGGTCATTTGCAAACACAGGATAATGACGAGGGCCTGGGAATCTGATATCATTCGTGTGCAGTTTGGCCTTGCGAGCCTTCGAACCTGGTGTCAGTGCTCTTTATCACCAATATCTGGCATAATCGGGGCTCTTTTTCGCGCCCTTTGATCTCGTGCCTTAAAATATGAGATATCAGTGGTTGCAATCCAGTAAGCACCTTTTATTGAAAAAGATGACTCACATGAAATACTTTTATCGAAAATTCCCGGGACAGAGTTTTCGCGGGTGAAAGGGAGGTCGTGGCACCACCCTCCTCCGTAACTCACGCCTCTGATCAATAAATATTGAGCTGGCGTATGAATGCTGGTGCTTTGAAGTATGCGTTATTCAGCCTGAGTATATACTTGAGCCTACGTAACGCTGATAGTAATGTTGCAGTTGAGTAAGTAGAACCATACATCGGCAAAACAGTGTATAGCTCACTCAGACTCCCTCAAGAAATACATTTTGGGCTTAGGGCTCACTCGGACTCAGACTCACCAAAATTTTCCTCGACCGGACTCACTCAGACTCAGACTCACTAAAATATTTTCTCAACCGGACCCACTCGGACTCAAACTCGCCAAACTACTACTCACTCAGACTCACTCAGACTCAGACTCACGGCTCGATCTGAGTCCGAGTGAGTCTGAGTGAGTCGACTCATGAAGGAGTTTGCCGACCTATGGCCACAGCTTTTACGATGGCTGTGCAATCTTCCCCTTTAGAGCACGGAATTCCTTTTAGTTCTACATTGTTAAGTCTCGAGTATTGTTCCAGTCCAGACACACAGTTAGTCAACGTTTCATTTTGTTTCTTTAGCGACTTGTTAGAGGCAACTAATGTGGCGTTCTCCGAGCGTAGCTCCTCAACAAGCGCATTGAGACCACTGACGCCTAACACAAGGCTTTCAACTTCAGCCTTCAGCTTTGATATCTCTGGTTGATGTGCCAGAAGTTTACGTTTGCATTGATCAATGAGCTTCGAAGCTATTTCTTCCAGTTTACCCTCAGTCCGGGCCTCAAGCTGCTCAATGCGCTTTGCCAACTCGACATTTGAGGGCATGTTTGCAGGCAATCAAAAATAACGAGCAAGGTTGTACAGTGTGGTAGTAATGACAGAACTAAATTTCATTTCTTAAAGTTTGTATATGTTGTTCATACTTTGTGTTCTTCAGGATTTTGGTTGTCTGATACCCCCTGCAATAAGCATAATGTTTACGAAGGTGGGTGAATTCGTGATTCTAAAAGATTTCCTCCTACGTCACACAACAAGCATAAACCGTTTGAGGGTTGATTTTTTTTCTCGAAATGTGTCCCAAAAATCCATTTTTTATTGCTGAATTAAATTCTTCAGACGAATCTATTTAAGAAAAAATTGTCTAAAACATGTTGGATGACCATAAGGTGACAAAAAAATCATTTCTGTTGTTACATGCACGTAGTCTTTTCATGAGTAACAGCCAGATAAATTCTTTAAAAAAAACTTCCCCGTCTCCCGCTAAAGGGAACCATGTATGGATGCCAAGCAGCGGGGTGATGGCTGGCTTGAGCGGGAGAAACGTCACCGCTCCCGATTCGCGCCAGGGGCCCGTTCGCTCATCGCGGCGCTGCACAGGCGAGAGAATGAGGCGCGCGCGCTCCGTCATTTTCATACCGCGGAACTACCGTGGCGCCCCCCAGCGGAGTATGCAGCTGTCGCACCACCTGTCGTGCGCACCTCTCCTTAGAGTAGAGCATTCCTAGAGGAGAGAAAGGGGAGAAGAGGAGAGAGGAGGAGACGTGCATGCGCTGTGGGACGCGGGAAGGAGGGACGGACAAAGCCCACGTAAGCACATCCAAGCAAGAACAAGGAATGGAGTCAACGGGACGCAGGTGCCGCTCCGTAGAGTAGAGGATTCCTAGAGGAGGGAAAGGTGGGGAACGTAGGATAGGTGGGTGGGACGTGGGACGGAAGAATGGACAAAGCCCCCCGCAAGCACATGCGAGCAAGATCAAGGAATGGAGTCAACGGGACGCGAGCGGCGCTCCGTAAAGTAGAGGATTCCTAGAGGAGAGAAAGCTGGGGAGCGTAGGGGAGGAGGTATGGGACACGGGAAGGAGGGACGGACGAAGCCCCCGCAAGCACATGCAAGCAAGATAAGGAATGGAGTCAACGGTCGCTCCGTAGAGTAGAGGATTCCTAGAGGAGAGAAAGGGCGGGAGCGTAGGAGAGGAGCTGTGGGACGCGGGAAGGAGGGATGGACAGAGCCCCCGCAAGCACATGCAAGCAAGATCAAGGAATGGAGTCAACGTGGGCGACAGACGCCACCGGTAGAGCGCGTTATTCTTTGCTTGCACCCACCACCTGCCTAGCCATTGCTAAGCAGCCACTCTGTGCTCTCTGCCATGACTCTCTTGACTGTAATGGCGGTTGACGGCCTTATTGTACTACAGTGTTCTGGTTCGCATAGTGGCTGCTTCCCTACTTATGAAAGTGGCTGGACGCGGGACACGGGACGCGGGACGGGGGACGCGGGAAGGACGGACACAACCCCGAGCATAAGATGCTTCGCATCTAAAAGCCTATGCAACTGTTAAGAAGTCATTGTCATGAGTAAAGGTCACACGGCGGGAGAACGACGACAATGACAAAGCCCTCAAAGCATTTGAAGCGGCACGAGCGCGTGCGTAGGAGCTTCTAGAGAGCTTGAGGCACGTGCGACGAGCCGAAGAGAAGGAAGAAGTTGGGCGAGCGGGCATTGTCTGGGTGAACTCGGCGGGAGAAGGTCGCATCGCCAGCTGGTGTACCGGCGACGGGAGCGACGGGCGGTCGGGCGTGCTGCCTGAGAAGCGGGCTTCCCGAGGTGGCTGGCGAAATCGACGGCAGTCGAAAGGAGGCTCCTCAAAGATGCAGCAGCCGCGCCCAGCAAGGACGAGCGTTGCGGTCGCAATCCCTCTTTGGAAGCGAGCCGCCGAAGGCAATCCCCGGAGTGTCACGTCATTGGTGCAATACCACACCGGGTAGAGGAGCCGACGAAGACGTTAGGCATAGCAGGCCAAGCAGTCAAGCCAGTGCTACGACGACCCGTATGGACAAGCGACGACTGACTCGCCACGCAAGACCTTAGAAGGCGTCATAGATCACAACGTATTCCAGAGGAGACTACGGCTGACTGGACTTAGGCACCGTACGTGGTCGGAAGGCTCAAGTAAGAGTGCCCAACGAAGTCGCGGTCGTTAAGCTAGACTTGTGCAATATCCTAGCCGGAGATGTGACTGTGTAGGACGATGTAATGTTTAGATTGAGGAGTTGGTGATAGTTTGAGTTTGCTTATTGTTAGCTGTCTTTTTTTGTACATTTGTATATTTTAGAGTGCAGTGTCTTTCCTTATTAAATGTGTTGGTTTGATACTCTGAGTCCTGACTGAGTCCGTTGCCCGGGTCCGCACGGAATACGTGACAGTCATGCATTGCAATAAACGTCGGTGTAGTTCATAGACATTTGTAATTAAGTGCACAAAGTGGTGTCAAGTGTAAACACGAAGGGTGAAAAGCCACTTTTTATCCAGTCAGCATCTTCTTGCCGCACACGCTTTTGAGATGTCGCTCATCAACATCTGAATTTTAACTCTTAAGTAACACCTCGTATGGCGGGCCGACATTTACTGAATCAGATTCTGATTTGCCAGTTGAGCGGCGATTCCTCTGAATCACCGCTACACTCACTTTTGCAACCAAGAAACCGGCACGCACTTCCATAGTGAAAGCGAACTGCGCGGGTGAGTGCACTGAAGAAAACTGTGTAGTGTTGTGAGTGTGTCCGGAAAGCAAAAACAAGTCCGACGTCTGCAATAATTTGTCTTATCGCCAATGAGACAGGTTTTTGTGAGAGCCTGAAACGGGAAACACAACCACAGTGGCATTGTTTGTGTCAGTCAGCGCCTGCATGGAAGCAGGTGCGACCCTATACCAGGTAGCATTAAACGAGATAGTAAAAAATCGGTCACTTTTTGAAAGATTCTAAACCAGAAAGCCATCAGTTTTGCGGGCACAATAAGCGAGAACCGGCCGAAGGACGAAACCGAAACTAGCTGGTGCACCAGTGTAGTAGAGTATAAAAAAGAGACGGAGAGGCATTGGCGCTAGAAAAAATTACATGTATTCCCGCAATGTGGCAACACATACCATGCAAGAAGAATGATCAAAAAAGGCATGCGTTTTATTAAACGTACAGGAAATGACGTACGTGTATGCTTTTGACTGTCTTGGGGCTGTTAGGGATGATGTCTTTTACCCTCAAAGGGTTAACAAAATCTGGAACATTTTTGCATTCATCCGAGGTCGGACAGTTGAGTGCACATGCATTTTACAGCATAAGATGTTATGAGCTTGCAACATGAGTCTATTTTTATGGCATCTGCTGCTGCCGTTGTTTGTTGCAGCTGTTGCACACTATGAGAAAAAACAACCTAGGTTTGAGCTGGAATTGAACTTGGGCTTTCTGCATGGCAGTCAAGTAATCTATCCTCGGAGCCAATGCTTGAAACTGTTTCACAAAAAGATCTTACATACGCGTCATAAAGCTAGGAATAACGTTAACGGATGTAATATTGCATGGAAGAAGGGTAAAAGAAAAGCAGAACTCAAGGGCAATTGCGTGACGAGCGCATGCTTTAAAGCTAGCCACCTGTTACAGTGGACTGGGCCTTGTCCTCATCATCAGCCACAGCATCAACCAAGTATGATGCTACATAGGTGTGCATGTGGCTTGGAATGGTGGCAGCTTGAACTAGTCGGTTGGTCGTGACGAGAGTGCAAACCGGGGCGACGGCACTTGTCCTCCTCGTCTGTTCTCCGGGCCTAGTTTCTGCTCTCATTGTGAATCAAGGCTTAGTGGGTGCATCGCCACTTTGCGAAACAATAATAATCAGTAACGCTGAAAGTTGGGCAAGTTGGTAATAGTGTTTACGTGTGAAGCAGTGCACGGAGACAAGGCACAAAAGGAATGAAACGACAGGACAACCGCTGCATATCTACATATTTGTGGCATATCTTGCAACCATACTTGCAGTGTAGGCACCTCAAGAGAGTTTACAATGGGCTCTAGGAAGGCCGCTCCTTCAGCTTTCGCTGTGACTGTTTTGCTTGTTCTGCACAGGCCTGCCGTTTCTTTTCTAAAAATCCAACTTGGTAGGAAAAAGTTCACACAAAATTGATGCCATTTACTTATGTGTGATAGGATTACAATGCGAAGAGTGTACATTATTTAATTGTGGGCCTCCTCATGTTTGCCAGAGCTGAATTTCAGTTAAATTTCAACATTCCTGGACAATGCCTCTCAGTGCGTGCTATTTTGAGGGCCCCATTGCTGGAATGTGGTGCAGAATGTGGTCAATGTTTCCAGGCTGTCTAATCCCATGGCACTGTGGGCTCGGGAACTTTGAAAAACCCCTGTAGATTGCAGCACTACATGCAGTACACTTTACGATGCACATTGTGCTCATCGGGGTGGTTGGAGTGCGTCTTGATGAGCGCAGGAATAAACAGGTTTCTTGCAAGAAGTGTCAATGACGCAGTGCATATCTGCCCCTGACATTAGTGTGAGTATGACCTGTTTTACTCAGTATCGTTTTGTGTTGACATCATGCTTCCATTTCAGTGGTAAAATCAGAGCATAATGCTGTGTTGCAGGTGAATAGCCCAGTGGCAACATACATGTATGACGCTGTGCGACAATTGCTCCGTCCAACACCTCAGGACACCCTGCTCGATGTTTGCTGTGGAACAGGTGGGTCTCTTCTAGCTGTCACATTGGTGCTAAAAGCTGCAGTGCCAGCATTTTGTACTGTGGTGGTTCTTCGGAAAATGTGCATAACACCGGATGCCAGCAGTTTTGAGAAGTTGTCATTTAACAGGTGCTGTTTATAAAAATAATAAAAATGGCTTTGGATGAATGTGCTGTGCATGCTCATGTTTAAAATTTGTCATGTGCCAGTTGAGAATAAGCTGTTTGTTTGAAATAAAGCTCTGTTGGAATATAGCACTCGTCCGTGTTTGTTGCCGCCTTTTGTGTAAAAGATCTTGTGCTTTGGATTATTGTCACGTGGTCGTTACGTCGACGGCCGGGAAATTTGAAGTCAGACTACGGCACTGCACACTGACACTGAAAGCGGCCGAACAGAGCGTCAGCCGTCGACATAGGTCGGCAAACTCACTCATGAGTTGACTCACTCAGACTCACTCAGACTCAGATTGAGGCATGAGTCTGAGTCTGAGTGAGTCCGGCTGAATTATAATTAGGTGAGTCTGAGTCCGAGTGAGTCCGCTTGAGGAAAATTTTGGTGAGTCTGAGTTCGAGTGAGTCCGGCTGAGTTATATTTTGGTGAGTCTGAGTCCGAGTGAGTCCGGCTGAGTTATACTTAGATGAGTCTGAGTCGGAGTGAGTCTCCTTGAGGAAAATTTTTGTGAGTCTGAGTCCGAGTGCGTCTGGATGACGAAAACACCAATGAGTCTGAGTCCGAGTGAGTTTGGTTGGAGAGAAATTTCGTGAGTCTGAGTCCGAGTGAGTCTGCTTCAGCAAAATTTTGGTGAGTATGAGTCCGAGTGAGTCCGGTTGAAGAAAATATTAATGATTCTGAGTCCGAGTGAGTTCGCTTCAGCAGAATTTTGGTTAGTCTGGGTCCTAGTGAGTGCTAAGCGAAAAACGTTTATTGAGTGAGTCTGCGTGGGCTCCATTTATTTTGCCGGCCTATGGTTACAAATATTTATAGCCTCCTTTTATGGCGTGCCTTGTAATCGTATAGACGTACCGTCTTGTAAAGCCCTAGAAATTATTTTTCAAATTATCAAGCTGTCCATGCCCTCATATACGAGGACATGTAAGTGGGCTGTGCAGCATGTTATGACACATGTACAACTCCAGGCCACTTTTATTAAGCGACATTGTGATCCACATAGAGTTTGATCTACAATTGTGTACCTAATCAACGGAGAATGAGTGCAATGTTTGAGCTTCATCATCCGTGTGGATTCAAATACGCCAAAGCAGCACGATTCGCGAGCATCGAGCGCCCCTTCGCTCTCTGTTGCATTGAACCGCTTGTGTCTTTAGATGTCGCTTCGGTTTTTCCATGAATAAATGTGGCAATTGGGAAATTTCCGAGCGCCAAACAAGACATTCACAAGTATGAGAGAGACAGGGCGGGCGCTTTTGAATGCCTTGTGAATGCATTGTTTCGCGCTCAAAAATTTCCCAGTAGCTATGCACCATCTCGCCGAATTTCAAGCTTTGTTAAAAATGCAGCGACGACACAGACCATCGGCTTTCGTCATGTCATTCGCTACCAATTTAACAGCGGCTGCGTTATTTAAAGTGGCTAGATAAAGCTTGCCCCCCGTGGTACCTCGAATGTTGTAGCGACCGGATTTCAAGAAGGAAGGGGGTAGAAACGCACCATTCATGCCATACGCGACGCTTCATCACTTGCAAAAACACATTTCTTCGGGCTGTAATGTGGTCAAAGAATTCTGTTACCTCTCGCCAATTCAAAGAGCTTTTAAACTTTAATGACTTCTTCGAATTCGAGACTCTCTTTTGGAGATATTCGCACTGTCCGCGGCCTATAGGTGGCGCGCGAAGTAAACCAACATGGCGGTCCGGAGGAGGATAGCGAGCGAGTAGGAGGGCATGGAAGCGTGCTGTAGAACTTGTTTTGACAAATGTAATGACACCATACCGCTTTTATTTTGTGACATCGCGTTCCACATTGAAATAGATCACGATTACGTGCAAAATCAGGAGGAAATGGGCACGAATTTGTAAAACAACCATTCATATGATGGCGAACACGAAGCAGCCTCAGCACGATTTGCGAGCATCGAGTGCCTCTTCATTCTCCGCTGCACTGACCCGCTTGTCTCCGCAGTTGTCGCGTCGGTTTTCCAACGAATAAATGTTGCGACAACACATACAATCTGGGGCTGCCATGCCGCTCTCTATCAGTTGAACAACGGCTGCATTATTTTATGTAGTTTGACGCAGCTCGCACACTTGGTGTCTTGAAAGGCGTCATGGACGGTTTTCAAAGAGGAAAAGGGGTAGAAACGCACCATTAACGCCAAACACGACGCTTTGTCACTCCCGAAAACACATTGCTTAAAGCTGTAATGTGGTGAAGGAACTCTCTCGGAAATTGGAGGAGATATTAAACATGAATGACTTCGACCAAGTGAATACAATGCTAGGATTCATTTGATTTATCATGAGCATTAAGCTCGTGAAACAAATCATTCACCGGTGTCGGCAGTTTTGTAAGGAAGTTTTTGCAGTTTTGTTAGGAAAGATACATGTTTATTGGATGAAGGGTGGGGCGGGTGGCTGAAATTAGGAAGTGTTTAGGAGATAACATATATCAGATTATCTTTACAACAAAAATAAGGCATATTCGGCTCATTCTGGGAGTCAATGTCATGCGAAGTATAGGCAAGTAGTGGTCTATATAGCATGTTTTATTGCATTGATTGAACCGTTGCGAGTTGGACCGACTTCTTTGTGAGTGTTGTGTATGTCGTTGGCAGGCCCGTAGCACGGAATTTTGTCCGAAGGGGGAGGAAGCACTTACTGAAGGCCTTAACTATTTAAGTGCCTATTTGAGGAAGCAAAAATTTGGAGGTGGAAGAGGCTCATAGAACCCTGCCTCTCTCCGCCCCCCTGGCTACGAGATTGATCGTAGGACCGATTCGACCAAGATAACTTCGGAAAATTGTACAGCTGATTGATGAATGGTGCTCAGAACAGGAGAACTGCACTAGAACATTCCTACGTAGCGCACGCGCTCGCGTGAGTTTTCTATTTGCGCGTGTCCAGTTCGTGCTTTCTTTTTCTCCCACCCCCGCTTCTTAGAGTGGCATAGAATCAGCCGTATTGAAGCGGTGCAGGCTTGCCTACAGATTTTTTGCGCACCTAAGCACGGCGCCCGTATGTTGGACATTGCCACTCTTTACCATCGTGAGCGCGAAAAAGGCTAAGAAAAGCCCCCCCTGCTTGCATTGCAGGTGTTGGCAGGGCCCGCGCTAGCCACGTGAAAGCGCTCCGTCGTCTGTTGATCATCCTCGTGGCATTTCTCTCTCTCTCCGCTGTGCGGCGTGACAGTCTACGGACAGTGCGAATTGCTGCCATATTTTCCCAGCACGCCCGCAGTTCATTCCTTGCCGACTCAAGCAAAACCCGTTTTTTTTTTCGTATTTTTTCTTTTCTTTCCTATTCAAACACCTTTCCATTCATAGTCAGCGTTGACGCACCGAAGCTAGAGTGTACTAGATAGGGGTAGTGGGACGAGCGGAGAGCGGCAGCAAGCAGCGGCGGCGAGGCGAAACGCACGGAAATCTTCGTGCGCGGCGTGGTGGCGCCACTGCGCCTTTCTCCTGAAGCCTCATCAAAGCAACGTGCGTTCGGTCAACAGGCGCTGACGATTGTAGTCGCTTGTGCGTGGTATTTTCGGCGGTCTGATTTTGTTGGTTTGGGAAAGATGCCCCGAAGCTGTCTGTTCAGGGTCCCCGAGAATAACGAAATGCGCCGCGCGTGGGAACGAAATCTACAGTCTACGCCGCAAGGACCAGCCGCTGGAGGTGATTGACGCCGTGTGCGAGCTTCATTTGGAAGGAAAATATATACTGAGAGATTACGTACATGTAATCGACGGCAAAGAGGTGCGTTTACCCCGTGGGATGCCATCTCTCTCGCCAGATACAGTGCCCACGAAACTCTCCACGTACCTTCAAAAAATTCCTCGCGCGAACGGCCCACAAAGAAGAGAGCTTCCTTTCACCTCCACGGCTACCAAACAAAAAGGCGGTGCCTACAAGAGGACGACATACAGACGAGCGAAGCTGCGAACAACAGTGACGACGCTGAGAATCGCACCTTTGAATTGAGTGAAGTTCCCAGACCCATGGAGCACTGGGCGCTCCGTAAATTTCCTAACTATGACGGTGTTGGGTACATTATGGCTTGTCTGGATAGTGAGAAAAACACTGTCAGCGTTGGAAAAAATGTATTGATGAACTACAGTGAGAACTCCAATGCAAGTTGGCAAGGGAGCAGGCATGTTGGAAGATTTTGCTGCTGTGCCCATTACCGAGGGATTGAAGCAACAAATGATTGTTGCAGATGGATTTGTCCAGCTTCAAATGCAAAGGAACTATGAATGAAACAGATGAGTACGTGAAAATATATCTAGCCAGCCATTTCGTTTTAGTGGGCAAAGGCCGCGCGCACCTAGAAACGTTTTATTGCTGAGAATCTAGCATCAAACTAAACGAACGCGTTTTGCTCTTAGAAAAGTGAAAGTTAATGCGTAATGTCTTTGCATATTTTTCGGCAACGTCGACTCTTTCGTTCCCACTGTTATTAGCATTATGCTTAATTTCCCTCTCGTTTCGACACTGCTTTCTTTGTTTACTAATTTCCTCGTCAGTTCTCGAATTATAAGCAAAAGGGGTGAATGACATTTCCACCTGACGTAACGATTTTTTTTTCAACCCTCTGCAGGTTCTGCCTGTATTTCGTACAAGTACATGCCGAAGGCTTCACTCACTCGAAGAAGCGATGCAAATGATAGAAAGCTGTAAAGGACGCCTGTTGCAAGATTGCGGATTCTCGGGGAGAAAAATCGCTGCATGAGAACTAAGTTACAGACTGGCAGAGCAGCTCGACGAAATGAGAGCAAAAAATGCTAAGATTAATTGATGAGGTGCAAGAAAAAAGCTTAATGCGCCTGCCTTGAAAGCAACAGGCTAGTGTGCGACAATGCTTAAAAGCATCGAAGAGAGCAAGCAGGAAAGACATAAAATACGCGCAAGACTGACTCCTTGAATGTATTTTAATTAATTAAGCTCAAGAGCCCATGCTTCTATGACCATATTCGGAAACGCGAGATCTCAATAGGTCTTTCCAAGGAAAGCGACCATTAAAAAATATATGAAGTCGTATAGGTCGGCATTTGGCTTTAATATGACAGCAATGAATATTCTGAAAATGAATATAAAAAACATATGGAGGTCTCCTCATCGATCAAATCAAGCTCTCCGAGCTCTTCAGCGTTTCATCGTCCGGCCAGATTCAAGGCTTCGTCGACCTTGCCGAATTCTTCAGTTGTTTATGTATTCTTTCAGTTGTTTATCTCTCACATTTTTTTTTTTTTTGCATGCACCGCATCGGCGGTGTTGTGCCGCATCCGTTCTTTCCGAGTAGCCACGCGCAGTTCGAAAAACTTTATTACAGGCAGCTTTGTCCCTAAAATCCATCTGCTTAGAGCTTTAAAGACAAAACTATTTATTCTTTTTTTTTTTTGACACAGTGTACAACCTAGGCACTCGGGAGTCAAGCACCAACTTTAAACATATCGCATTCTTCATTTGAATGCGCGGCGAACAAGCGCCCGCTGTGGTGCGCTTCAGGAGAAAGGCGCCGCAGCGCCACCCAGCGGCTTCCGTGCAAACGGCCTCGTCGCGGGGACCGCCCTCGTCCCACTACCCCTATCTAGTGCACTATACCGAAGCACTTTCGGTGGTCCCTCAGCCATGGTACAGTGAACTAGATAGGGGTAGTGGGACGAGGGCGGTCCTCGCGATGAGGAAGTTTGCACGGAAGCCGCTAGGCGGCGCTGTAGCGCCTTTCTCCTGAAGCGCACCACAGCGGGCGCTTGTTCGCCGCGCATTCAAATGTGTTTAAAGTTGATGCTTGACTCCCGAGTGCCTAGGTTTTACACTGTGTCAACAACAAAAAAGAATAAATAGTTTTGTCTTGAAAACTCTAAGCAGTGGGATTTTAGGGACAAACCTCCCTGTAATAAAGCTTTTGGAACTGCGCGTGGCTACTCAAAAAGAACGGATGCGGCACAACAGCGCCGATGCGGCGCATGCCAAAAAAAAAAAACAATGCGAGAGATAAACAACGGAACGAATGCATAAACAACTGAAGAATTCGGCAAGATCGCCGAAGCCTTGAATCTGACCGGACGATGAAACGCTGAAGAGCTTCATAATTGATCGATGAGAAGACCTCCATGTTTTTTTTATATTCATTCTCAGAATATTCATTGCTGTCATATAAAAGCCAAATGCCGACCTATACGACTTCATATATTTTTTAATAGTCGTTTTCCTTGGAAAGACCAATTGATATCTCGTGTTTCCTAATATGGTCATAGAAGCATGGGCTCTTGAGCCTAATTGAAATACATTCAAGGAGCCAGTCTTGCGCGTATTTCATACCTTTCCTGCTTGCTCTCCTCGATGCTTTTAAGCACTGTCGCACACTAGCCTGTTGCTTTCAAGGCAGGCGCATATGCTTTTTTCCAGCACCTCATCAATTAATTTTAGCGTTTCTTGCTCTCATTTCGTCGAGCTGCTCTGCCAGTCTGTAACTTTGTTCTCACGCAGCGACTTTTCTCCCTCAGAATCCGCAGCCTTGCAATAGGCGTCCTTTTCAGCTTTCTGTGATTTGCATCGCTTCTTCGAGTGAGTGAAGCCTTCGGCAAGTACTTGTACAAAATACAGGCAGATCGTGCAGAGGGTTGAAAAAAAAAGTCATTACATCAGGTGGAAATATCATTCACTAGGCCGTTTTACTTATAATTCGAGAACTGACAAGGAAATTAGTAAACATAGAAAGCAGTGTCGAAACGAGAAGGAACTTAAGCATAATGCTATATAATAACAGAGCAAACGAAAGATTGACGGTGCCGAAAAATATGCCAAGACATTACGCATTAACTTTCACTTTTCTAAGAGCAAAACGCGTTCGTTTAGTTTGATGCTAGATTCTCAGCAATAAAACGTTTCTAGGTGCGCGCGGCCTTTGCCCACTAAAATGAAATGGCTGGCTAGATATATTTTCACGTACTCATCTGTTTCATTTATAGTCCCTTTGTATTTGAAGCTCTGGACAAGTCCATCTGCAACAATCATTTGTTGCTTCAATCTCTCGGTAATGGGCACAGCAGCAAAATCTTCCAACATGCCTGCTCCCTTGCCAACTTCCATTGGAGTTCCCACTGTAGTTCATCAATACATTTTTTCCAACGCTGACAGTGTTTTTCTCACTATCCGGACAAGCCGTAATGTACAAAAGACCATCATAGTCAGAAAATTTACAGAGCGCCCAGTGCTCCATGGGTTTGGGAACTTCACTCAATTCAAAGGTGCGATCCTCAGCGTCGTCACTGTTGTTCGCAACTTCGCTCGTCTGCATGTCGTCCTCTTGTAGGCACCGCCTTTTTGTTTGGTAGCCGCGGAGGTGAAAGGAAGCTCTCTTCTTTTTGGACCGTTCGCGCGAGGAATTTTTTGAAAGGTATGTGGAGAGTTTCGATAAAATCGTGGGCACTGTATCTGGCGAGAGAGATGGCATCCCAGGGGGTAAACGCACCTCTTTGCCGTCGATTACGTGTACGTAATCTCTCAGTATATATTTTCCTTCCAAATGAAGCTCGCACACGGCGTCAGTCACTTCCAGCGGCTTGTCCTTGCGGTGTAGACTGTATACATTCCGTTCCCACGCACGGCGCATTTCGTGATCCTCGGGGACACTGAACAGAGGCAGCTTCGGGGCATCTTTCCCAAAGCAATAATTCTTTCGCCGATGTTTCGCCATATAACTGAGCGTTACGTTCATCAGACCGCCGAAAATACCACGCACAAAAGCGACTGCAATCGTCATCGCCTGTTGACCGAACGCACGTTGCTTTGATGAGGCTTCAGGAGAAAGGCGCAGTGGCGCCACCACGCCGCGCAGGAAAATTTCCGTGTGTTTCGCCTCGCCGCCGCCGCTTGCTCCCGCTCTCCGCTCGTCCCACTACCCCTATCTAGTACACTCTAGTATTACACACCATGGTTATCGGCAGAATTTTCTCTTGGGGGGGTGCAAACGAGTGTTGCATCGCGGCTGGGGGGAGGGGGAGAGCACTGGTGTAACTTAGGTGAGGGCAAGTGCTGGTGAGGCTTGAGGAGGGGCAAGTGCCCCTTTTGCACCCCCCTGCCGACACCCATGCCCTCAGCCGTCATTGTGTTCGTCCAAGCCACTCGGCAAAAAGCTTCATGGCACGGCCGTTTCCCAGGCTCGTTTCTCGTATCTTGCTTTCGAGCTCCTAATACCCCCCCAAGGAATGCAAGGAAAGTACAAAACGAAGCAACGAAGCTCGACGCTCTAGGCTTGGGGCCTGCAACACAAATATCTCTATTCTTTCAAAAGTGAACATTCGGCAGAAGTCTGTCTGGTTGGGATAACAGAAAACTGGAGAAAAGAGAAAACTCCAGCCAAAATTTATTTTAAGAAACCGCGACGTTTCGAAGCATGATCGGCTTCTTGTTCAGGGGTCAGAAGGCCCGAGATGTGCAACGCTTTCTTGCCAGGTGTGATTGTTTGCCGTGAGTCGTCGCAAGCCCTGGCAGTAGAGGGAGGGCAGTGCCCCCCGTGGTTTGGTTGATGTTTCCCGCTGTCTGCTCAATGTACCAGGATTTGAGGAGGGGCCGCCGGCGAAGGTTCCTTTCTTTTTCCAAAATCACCGCGCCGTCTTGGCTGGTATGGCGGTCAAACCGCTGGCAGTGCTCTGTCCTAGTTCACTATAGCTCTGTCACTTCGGTCCGTCCGCTGTTCAAGTGACGGAGGTCATTCTTGTGCTGCCGCATTCTTTCATGGAAGTTCTTGGTTTCCTCAATGTAGCAAGCGGGGCAGTCGGCGCACGTGATCCGGTACACGACGCCCTGCGCTTTTTCCGCATATGCGCATTCTTTGGGCCGAGGGATGAAACTGCCGATGGTGGTAGATGGCTTGTGGGAAACGTCGACCCCTGCCTTTCTTAGTATACGGGCTATTGCTTCGCTGGCGCCCGCAATGTAGGGGATCGACACACGGCGTCGTTGCGGTGCTGTTGGTGTCACGTTTCCCCCCGTCTTTTCTCTTACAGAGGGCTCTGCGAATAAACGCCTTTGTGTAGCCGTTGGTGTAGAGGTCACGAATTATTGTCTTCGGTTCTTCTATCCGCTGCTGTGGCGACGATTGGTGATTTTGGTTGGAGGTTTATATTTAAACTCGTGACGCAGCGGGTGGTTGGTTGTTTACACAATAAACGAAGGCACGTTTCGCTGCAGTAGGGCGACAAGAACTTTAAAATCGATTTTAAATACGTCCTAGGCTATATTATCTGTTGATATTTCTTAGATGATGCGCGTGTGTGTACACAAATCTATCCCACATGTTATCTAGCCTTGCAAATTTTGTTTCAGAACTACAATGGGAAAGATAGAGGGTAGGGGGGGGGGGGGGGAGTATGCGCTGGTATGAAGATAAGGAGCTGTCTCATAAATATGCGAGACTCGAGCACTGCTCTCCATCCCTTACCCCCCCTCCCTGCATGTTTCGAGAATGTAGGCTTTGAAGCAGGAAAGAAAAAAAAGCGCATGTCCTCCCTTCATGTCACTCACTTTGTATTTGTTGTAGCACTGGCTTTCGATCATAAGTCGCTGAGCAGTGTACCCTCACGGGAGACAAATTAGCGCATTTCTCATATGTTTCATGAATCACTAGATGTCAGTATGAACCCACACCAATTGCCCATCAGTCGGTCATTCTACAAAAAAAACAAAACAAAAAAAAAAAAACAGTACGTTATGGCAACCTCCGCTGCCCCACTTACCCGCTGAAAATAGGCTCCTCAATTATTTATTTATTTAATAGTACCCTGAAGGCCCGAAGGAATTACAGAGGGGAGCTGTGCATTTGAGAATGCGTAAGATATTAGCAGTAACATCGAAGTAAAAACAATACAAATAATAAGTTATTAAGGATAGATATAATAGCGACGCAGTGAAAATAAAAAGAAATAAAATTGCTAATAGCGCAGGGTTAGGTATCTGAATTTATTGCGTCTGGTTTCTAGTAAACCCTCTAGTTGTCAGTTTCAGGGCCTTGTCCAGTGACTTTTTTCTTAGAAATGAATATTCCTCTCCTTTCTGGGGACTAGTAGGATCACTGTGAAGCGGCGCCCGCGTCCCCACCTTTCAATACGGCATTCTTGCAATCGGCTTGACTGTCAGCAATTGGGGTTTTCGGAAAGCAGAAAATTGCCACCTCGTTTTGCATGGTCTGTACCAGACCATGCAAAAAGCTTCGACCATATCTTTGAACACACTGGCTGGCTCTCATCGGCGCGCGTAAAATACGTTCCTTTTTGCCTTGTGTCCGTATCCAGCGTGATACTGATACGACTGTTTACCATTATCCACGAGATAGAGTAGTCACTAACAGTTACAACTGGTTCTTAGCCGGCTCCAAAAAAAAAAAAACCGCCAGGCCTGCGCAGAACGCGCAGCACAGTCACAGCGAAAGCTGGGAGAGCACCATTTCTAAAACCCGTTGCAATCTATCTTGGGGCTACTAATACAAGTACGCTTGCAAGGTACCCACTACTCCATTAATTGATTCGGTGGCTGATGACGACGAAGAATTATGGCTGAGCCCTTTGTAATTGGGTTGGAAGCATTCAACGACCCCCCTCGTAATGCAATTCATATTGTGTGACGCCTGGTTACACAAATAGGCATTCTGTGACGCCTGGTTGTCATTTCACTCTTCTGGCACGTTATATTGCGCATGTTAACGCGGTTCCTTCCCGACATAATGCTTGTATAGGGTTTTTGTGCTCCGGGTTTTCGAGCACAGGCATGGCTCAGTGGTAGAACACTGGGCTGGCACGGAGCGGACCCAGGTTCGAACCCCGTTCCATCCTGAACATTTTTTTTCTTATTAAATTTTTTTCTTATTTCGTGCTATAGCGGTGACGGACACGGGCGGCGGCGGCGGACAACTACGGCACCCTTGTTGTGATCTCATAACAGCTTTCGCTGTAAAATATCTTACTAGAAACAAACGCAGTCACAACCCGTGTACTTAGATTAAGATGCACGTTGAAGAACCCTGGGTGGTCGAAATATCTGGAGCCCTCCACTAGGGCGTCTCTGACAACCACATCTTGGCTTTTCGACGTAAAATACGAACCTATATTATCCGCAATCACTTTGCGAAAGCATGACATCGACTAAAACCGAACTTACCATTTCTATAATTCCAAGAACCATGATGTGATTATGAGGGGCGCCGTAGTCGACGGCTACGGAAATATTGGTTACCTGGGGTTCATTACGTGCGCCAAAATATAAGCACACATGGCTCAAGCGTTTCGGCATCCATCGAAAATGCGGCCGGGATTCGATGCCGTGATCTTCGGGTGAGCAGTCAAGCACCACAACCACTATCGTGGCAGGTGTTTTCGAAACTTTAGAGAGGCATAACCATGCAACCTATAAAGCCATGTTTCCAAAATTTTTCAAGGGTGGTGAGCTCGATTCTGCAAAAGATGGTTGCCTCATATTATTTTCTTTTTCGCGTTGTCAATGAGCGGTAAATCGACTGCAAGACCTTTGGCAGTTTCATAAACCTGTTTAGAAAAGCGCCATAACGTAATGTCAAGCTTTCTTCGTTCCCGAGTAGCGTGATTAGGCCTTCGAACGGCAAAGCGTAAGAAAGGACTTCATTTATAATTGGGTCTGCCAAAAACGCACGTACGCGCTCGCCCATTCAAAACAAATGGCGCGTGCGCATAGCGCATTTCAAAGGTAACAGGAATGAAAACCTAATGTTCCTCGAAGGTCGGTAGACCCATTTTTATATTTAAAGAAAACATTCTCAATATTGCAAAAATCGCGTGTAATGTTGAATTTCTCTTTACGATAGACATTGCGATGCACGGGGATTAACTTCTTTTTGTATGTTGAAAGCTATCATACATATATTTTGAAGGTTTCTTGGCCCTTGTGAACCCTTTACATGTGTTATTATACATAAGCTATTTTATGGCGCTCCTTCGACATTTATTGGATGAGCCGGGCCAAATCGAATATTATGAGGTCTTGGTTTGGACGACCTTTATTTGCCCGAGAACCCGGCAGCGAACAGCTAGGCTATGGTGGCTAGAAGGGGAGGTGTCGGCATCGTCTCGGCCGCGCCGTGAGAGGAGGCGTACTGGTATTTCATCCCGCCGCGGGGTGGCGCGCCCGTCTCTACCGAGATCTCTCGAGAGCACCCGCCGACGGCCGGCGCCGCACCGCCGCACGTTTCGTTGCTCTTTGGACACGTGTTCTCACAACGTCTGCGCTGTTATAGCGCTGTGCTGGTTTGAACTTGTTCGGGATCGGTACCTACCGATGTGGTCATGCCACAGTGATGTGTAAACAGCAAAGACACTGCTTTGCACCTGGATGCAAGGCGGGGTATGTTTCGGCCCGCAAACAAGGGAAGAAGGCGTCTCTCTTCGGTGTTCCCGTCGACGATGAACGGCGCAAGGCGTGGGAGCGCGCGATTCCTCGCGCTGACAAGCCACTGGACAACAACTGCGTTGTGTGCGAGGCTCATTTCGACGAGAGATTCATCGTCCGTAGCTTCAAGCATGTCATCAATGGTGAGTCTGTGGAAATCCCCCCGTGATCGCCCTACTCTGACAGACGACGCGAATCAACAGCCGAAGGACTCCGTGTTACTCTTACCAGCACACTTTCCATCCTGCAATACGTCACGAAAACCCTGGGTTTTAGGTACTTGATGACGTCTCGTTTGTGCCAAGACGCGCTTGAAAACCTATTCGGGATACTGAGGCAAATGTCTGGCTCCAACGATCACCCTACATGTTGAAAGGAGTTGCAGCGCAAGCACGAAGGTGCTGAAGAAAAAGCGTAACGGAAGGCAAGGCGAGGAGTGGAAAGCAAAGAGGGACGACACGGGCGCTGACTACCAACTGGTTTATTTTTTACAGCACACATGTACATATATAAACAGGTAAAATCCATTCGTCAAGCAAACGTCAGTAAACGTGACATAGTTCGGGGGAGTGTCCGATAAAAACAAGGTACAATGATAACAGGCTAACCCTTATCCAAAAGTGCGAATTCTTTATCATGCAAAGCCACCGAAGGCTGGCTCACGCAATCGTCATCAAATTTCCTAATATAATACGCCTCAGCGATTTCACGTGTTAACTTGTCCTTATGACGTTCTAGCACACTCCCGGCCTGAAAACGAGGCTGGCATCCGCAACTTTTACAATGCATTACCAGGTTCGAACTTATCCCTTTGCATAAATCATTCTTATGCTCTCCAAGCCTTTTGTTAAAGCAACGTCCAGTTTGTCCTATATAACTGCGACCGCACGTTAAAGGAAGCCTGTATACCACGCCCATGGAACATTCTACAAACTTACTTGCGTGTTTCACTGCGCATGCCCATCTCATACCTGACATTCCACTAAGGCGTTCATCCGTCAGCCTGCAGATCTGGCCAACTTTGCATGGGGCTGATAATAACACATCCACACCATATCTCTTCCCAACTTTTTTCAAGCCGTGAGATATATTGTGAAAATATGGAAAAGATTGGCTGTCATTCCATATTTTCACAATATATCTCACGGCTTGAAAAAAGTTGGGAAGAGATATGGTGTGGATGTGTTATTATCAGCCCCATGCAAAGTTGGCCAGATCTGCAGGCTGACGGATGAACGCCTTAGTGGAATGTCAGGTATGAGATGGGCATGCGCAGTGAAACACGCAAGTAAGTTTGTAGAATGTTCCATGGGCGTGGTATACAGGCTTCCTTTAACGTGCGGTCGCAGTTATATAGGACAAACTGGACGTTGCTTTAACAAAAGGCTTGGAGAGCATAAGAATGATTTATGCAAAGGGATAAGTTCGAACCTGGTAATGCATTGTAAAAGTTGCGGATGCCAGCCTCGTTTTCAGGCCGGGAGTGTGCTAGAACGTCATAAGGACAAGTTAACACGTGAAATCGCTGAGGCGTATTATATTAGGAAATTTGATGACGATTGCGTGAGCCAGCCTTCGGTGGCTTTGCATGATAAAGAATTCGCACTTTTGGATAAGGGTTAGCCTGTTATCATTGTACCTTGTTTTTATCGGACACTCCCCCGAACTATGTCACGTTTACTGACGTTTGCTTGACGAATGGATTTTACCTGTTTATATATGTACATGTGTGCTGTAAAAAATAAACCAGTTGGTAGTCAGCGCCCGTGTCGTCCCTCTTTGCTTTCCACTCCTCGCCTTGCCTTCCGTTACGCTTTTTCTTCAGCACCTTCGTGCTTGCGCTGCAACTCCTTTCAACATGCAATTTGACCAACTCGCCCAAATAGCCGATCACCCTACACCGACGCAATTTTTGATATCCCTGAATTGCCTAAGTTTTTACAGCTTAGCGCGGTCACCCTCGAGTGGTAACATCCCATCAGGAGTTCTGAACAGCCTTCTATGTCCGAGCACCCACACTAATCCAATGGAAATGCAGAATAAGCTGGATGAGCTCCTAGATGTTGGGCGACTCAATGAAGTTCATGAAATGATTGTAGCGTGTGAAGCCCTCCCTGACCACGCTGAACTCGTTGGACACAAAAGTGACTCCCGGATCACTTATTACGTCAGTGGCTATGTGGCCCGGAAGATGTTGAAAACGACGAAATGCCAAGAATGCAGCAGGCTCCTGCTTCACTCAAAGGATTCGAGATTCCTTCCGGCAGAGTCATGCCTCACACGCTATATAGATAGAGGTGGGCTCCTGTACCCGTCTGAGTCCCTTACAGACCTGGTCAAAGCTATGGAGGATGCTTTTACCTATTGCTTCAGTTTCAACAAATTGAAAACTGATAGCATAATCGACCTCATCTCTTGCCTGTCTGTCAAGAGGTTAAACATGGTCGGCTGTGAGCAGCACAAAGTGGAAGTAACTAATCAAATAATTCGCTTCTTCACACTGACAAGGATGCATTTTCTTGTAGCTGGAGAAAATGCGTCTAACCAAAAAAAAAGAGAAAGGATGAAGTTCTTGAAGTTGAGACGTACGACTTAACTTTCAAAACGTCGACACGGCCAACAAGGTTTTATTTTATGTTACTGTGCATCACCCACATTGTGTCCTCTGTTGTGACTCTTTAGTAACACCTCATTCATATTGTTACAAAAGTCCCATTGACAAATTTGATGTCACCGTCTGGCTGTGTTTCACATATGCAGAAATCAATTTTCGTGAACTGGTTTGTGACTGCATCTGTGTTTGCCAATCAAATCTGAGTTTGTATGTGTGCCCATTGTGGCACTGTATATTGACTTCTTCTTCTTTTTTTTTTTTTTGCCTTATTGACTTGCTTTAGCCGAGTTTTGTATAACTTGCAGTTCTCCCCAACCTGAATGCATATTTTTGTTTTTTATGGTGTTTTTCGCGTTCATTTATAAGAGTGTGTCAAAATAAATGTATTGCTTAATAAAACTTATACGAATAGACCTTGCTTTTCGATGTGCAATTCATCAAAATAAAGCGTTCAAGTATGGTTGCTGATGCTTCTTCCTACATTGAGACGGCACGGAGAAGAAAACGGCATCAAAGCGATAACTGCACGGACGTTGTTTCGGTGTCAAGCTCACGGCAAGTCATTTGATTCAGTCTTCCAGCGCTTCGGGGTGCGAGTGGCAAACGCCGCTAATATATTAGGAAGCAAGTTCAAAACATTAGTTTTCGGTGCTGATACACGCTTTGCAGCGAGCCGCCAGGAAAGTGCCAACTAGCCTTTGTTGTAATCCGCATGGTATCGTGAAATAGTTGCAACAAAAAGCGGCTGCTACGAGCGCGCGCGCGCGGGGGGAATCTCGGAGCCGACAGCAGCGCCGCCGCTTCTGGATGAATTCTCGCTCCCTCTTCGGCGCGCCGATGCTGGCACCTCCCCCTTCTAGCCACCATAGCTAGGCTGAACCCAACACGATGATGATGATACACGACGACGATGATGCACGCCCGAAAGCATTATGATGATGATAATGTACAGATGAAGAGGATGGGTCTAATAAATGCCCACACTAATTCCCCCCCCACGTGAAAGCGGCCAGCCTGGCCGCTGCAGGTTAAGGTGACGAGGAACGTCGCAGGAAGGGCTTCATGCGGGAGACGTGGACAACCTCAGTAGTTCGATAACGGCGGTCCGCTGGGGCTACAAGTGGCGTCACGCGATAGTTCACGGGTGAAGTCTGCTCCAGAACTGTGTAAGGCCCGATAAACCGTGGCTGAAATTTATCACACAAACCAGGTGTGCGAACAGGCGTCAAGAGCAGCACCTCGTCACCCGGGCGGAAGGATACAGCACGATGTGATTCATCATAAATAATCTTCCTGTCTTGCTGTCGGGCTTCCGTATTCATGCGAGCACGTTGTCGACACTGGGCGACTCGTGCAACGTATTCCTCGGAAGAGGATGGAGCTGAATTTACGTTGAACGTAAGGAAAGAAGCATCCAGCCAGGTAGTAGGAGAACGTCCGTAAACCAGGTAAAACGGTGAGTAGCCGGTTGTCCGCTGAATGGCTGTATTATAGGCGAAAGTGACGAAGGGTAGAATCACGTCCCAGTTTTTGTGGTCTGGGGTAATATAGGCGGCGATCATATCGGCAAGAGTGCGATGGAATCGCTCGGTCAGGCCGTTAGTCTGGGGGGTGATAACTTGAAGTGGTCTTGTGAGTGGTGCCGGAGGCGCGCAGAAGTTCGGTCACTAGTTGAGAGAGGAAGGCCTTGCCACGGTCACTGATGAGAACACGTGGAGCGCCATGGCGCAGTATAATGGCTTGGAGAATGAAATCGGCAATTTCAGAAGATGAACCAGTAGTAAGAGATGCTGTCTCGGCGTAGCGTGTCAAATGATCAACAGCTGTCACGATCCACCGGTTGCCAGCGGAAGTGGCTGGTAGGGGGGCCATAAAGATCGACTCCTACTACTTCAAATGGTGTTGCTGGGCACGGAAGAGGCTGTAGTGCCCCGGCGGGAGCCGATGTCGGGAGTTTTCGATATTGGCAGATAGTGCAGGAGCCAACGTACCTGGCTACGCTAGTGGTAATGCCAGGCCAATAAAAACGACTTCGAATGCGGTCGTAGGTTTTATGATAACCAAGGTGACCTGCAGTCGGATCATCATGAAACGCTGTGAGGACTTGAGAGCGAAGAGAGCGGGGTAGAACGGGAACCCAGCGCTGACCGTCGGGATGGTAAATTCGGCGGTACAGCACGGAGTTATCCAGCTTAAATTGCGAGAGTTGGCGACGGAGCCTCGCGTTAGGTGGACGGGAAGTGCCAGCGAGGGAGTCTATGATCCGCCGACAGTACGGGTCAGCCAGCTGGCGATAAGGAAAGTCTTGCTCGTCGTCCGAGGGCAGCTGGTCTATAGAGGCCAGAGAGGGAACCGACGTAGAAGTGGACGCCGAGTGTTTGTCGTGCAAAGCGGTGGGGGGAAACGCCGAGCGATGCCGTAGGTAGTGGGCAGCGAGAAAGAGCGTCGGCGTCTCGATGCTTTTTGCCAGACTTGTAGATTATGTCGAACTCGTACTCTTGAAGTCGCAGAATCCAGCGGCCGAGGCGACCCGACAAGTTCTTGAGTGTGGAAAGCCAGCATAACGCGTGGTGGTCGGTTACAATGGTAAAATGGCGGCCGTGGAGATAGGGACGAAACTTCTGCACAGACCAAATGACGGCCAGGCACTCTTGCTCGGTGATCGTGTAGTTCCTCTCGGCTCTGGAGAGTACGCGGCTGGCGTAAGCAACGACTCGCTCTCGCGAAGAGTTGTCGCGTTGCAGGAGAACGACGCCTAACCCGTGGCCGCTAGCATCTGTGTGCAGAAGAGTCGGTGCGTCCTCGTCGAAATGTGAAAGTACAGGGTCGGTCGTGAGGGCCCTCTTCAACATGGCAAAAGCCGATTCACATTCCTCAGACCACTCAAACGGCATACCGGAAGCAAGTAGCTTGTGGAGTGGTGCAGCTATGGAGGCAAAGTTTCGTATAAATCGCCGAAAGTACGAGGCGAGACCAAGAAAACTTCGCAAGTCTTTGGGCTTTTCAGGGCGAGGGAAGCGAAGCACCGCAGCCGTTTTTTCAGGGGTCAGGGAGAATTCCGTCCTTGCTCACGACGTGACCAAGGACCTTAATGGATTTGCTGGCGAAGTGACATTTCTTGGTTTTAATTTGAAGACCAGCGCCCGCAAGACACGCCAGGACTTCATCCAAGCGTTGCAGGTGTTGAGGGAACGGGGATGAAAAGACAACAATGTCGTCTAGATAGCATAGGCAAGTCTTCCATTTCAGACCACGCAGCACAGTGTCGATCATGCGCTCAAAAGTCGCGGGCGCATTGCATAGGCCGAAAGGCAAACGTTGAATTCGTATAGGCCATCCAGCGTTGCAAATGCTGTTTTTTCTTTGTCTTCTTCGTGCATGGGGATTTGCCAATAGCCGGAACGCAAGTCGAGACTCGAAAAGTATTCCGCACCTTGTAAGGAATCAAGGGCGTCGTCAATGCGTGGCATGGGGTATACGTCCTTTCTAGTGATCTTATTGAGCGCCCGGTAATCGACGCAAAATCGTACAGAACCATCTTTCTTCCGCACCAGAACAACGGGAGACGACCAAGGACTGGCTGAGGGGCGGATTATCTCCCGTTGCAGCATGTCGGCTACGTTTTCTTCTATGATCTTTCTCTCGGCTAGAGACACGCGGTACGGGCGGCGGTGTACAATAGATGTTCCGTCGGTCTGAATACGATGTGCTGCGGCGGTAGTTTGGCCCAAGGTCGACGAGTAGGCATCAAAAGAGTTTGCGTGCTTTTTCAGCAAAGCAAGCAGCTGCTCCTTCTGCAAATCTGTCAAGTCACTGCTGATGGCTGCGGTAAGCGTGGAGGAACAAGCATGATCAGGAGAATGGCCTTTAGAGGAGACAGGGGTAAGAGGCACGATGCATACAGGCTTCAGATCGGCAACGCAGGCCACCGTGGTGCCCTGCGGAAGCAAAATTTTATCCGATGTTGCGTTCATAGCAGCGATGACAGCTGATCCATTGTCGAAGCGAACCAGACCTGATGCAAACGCTATGCCTTTAGTAAGGCAACGGGGTGAGGGGGGTGACCAATACGTCACCAGTGTCGATGTCGTTGGACACAACTGTTAGAAATCGCTGTTCACGTGGTGGTAGCTCGGTGTCTGCAGCAGTGACGAGGCGAAGTGGCTTGTAAATTTCGTTGCCGAGCAAGTAGTCTGTGTCAGTGAGGTGGACGACACGTTGTCCACAACAAATAGCCGCGGAAGCGGACGAAAGAAAATCCCATCCTAAAATGAGTTGGTGAGAGCACGGGGACAGCACAGCGAACTCAATGTGGTGAAGAAAAATATCGTCGATTATCACGCGGGTGGTACAGAGAGCGGAAGGGCGAATTGTAGTACCCTGGGCTGTAACCAGCGTAGGTCCATCGTATGGCGTCGTGACTTTTTTTAGACGGGCACACAAATCGGCACGAATAACAGAAAACGTAGCGCCAGTGTCCACCAAAGCATCGATGTGAAGACCTTCAACCGTTACAGAAATCATATTGCAAGGGCGCGCTGGAGGAATTTCAGTCCAGGATTTGAATGCAGTTTTTCCTCCGAAAACTGCATCGCTTAGTTTTCCGGAGGAGGGTCAGAGGTGAGGGAGGCAGGCCGAAGCGGAGACGAGGAGCGACGGTAGGGCGAAAGTGAACGGCGTCTGGTTGGGCGATGACTATTGCGCAGGTCCCGCGATGCAGGCGGAGACGGAGACCGACGCGGAGGTGGCGAAGAACGGCGGTCCTGGTAAAAGGCTCCTCCGGTTAAGTCACGTTCGCTCATGTCGTACTCTCGACGCTCGTCTTGCTGGCGCCTGCGGCAGAAGCGTGAAATGTGGCCGCGATAACCGCAATAATAGCACGTGGGACGAGACGATCGCCAAGGAGGGTAGTAGCTGGCGTGAGGTGCACCGGGGCGAGAGCGCAGTCAGATGTGCAGACGAGGGCTCAAGCGGCGGTGACGGGAAGCTCGCGGGGGGCGCGGCAGCAACCGACGCGTATGTTGGTGGTGGTAGAGTCGAGTTGACGGTGCCTGAAGGCGCGGCGGCAACTTGCGCGAATGTTGGTGGGAGACGAGAGGCAGCGGGCTGCAGGTGCGCCGTGTGCGTCAAGGACGTGAGCTCCTCCCTGATAACATCACGCAACGCCGTTGCAGAAGGCTGATTGGAACATACTGGAGGCAGGGAGAACCCCATGGATTGCAATTCTTCGCGGATGAGCGCCCTAATCATGCCTCGTAGGGCTGGGTCCGCCGTAGGACGTGTTGCGTCGCTGTCCGGTTGTAGGCGAACTGACTCGAGTTCGTCGAGGCGCTGACACGTTGTCACAACGTCAGCAACGGTAGCCGGATTCTTGATGACCAGCGAATTGAATGCGACAGTTGCGATCCCCTTGAGAATGTGGCGTACCCTGTCCGACTCTGGCATTGAAGCATCGACCCAGCGGCAGAGCGCGAGAACATCCTCGATGTAGGATGTGTATGACTCGCCGAGATGTTGTTTCCGAGCCTCGAGGGTTTTCTTGGCGAGAGCCGAACGAACGGCCGGAGTGCCAAACACATGGCGAAGCTTTTCTTTGAAGTTAGCCCAGTCGGGGATGTCAACCAGGTGGTTGAAGAACCACGTCTTCGCCACACCCGTGAGGTAGAAGGAGACGTACGTTAGTTTGTAGGTGTCGTCCCACCGATTAGCAGCACCGACACGCTCGAAGTCGTCCAGCCAGTCCTCGACATCTTCTCCGCGCATACCAGCGAAGAGATGAGGCTCACGTTGGTGGCTGTTGACGACGTGAGACGGCGTGGCTGGCGGTGCCGGAGTGGGGACGGCTGCAGCGCCTACCTGGTCGTGCTGTGACATATTGCCGAACAGCTGGCACAAACGGCGACCTGAGCGAAGCTCCAGGGGGTAGAGTGGGCGTGTAGAGGACGGGGGATCCCAGAGCAACCTCCACCACGTATGAGGTCTTGGTTTGGACGACCTTTATTTGCCCGAGAACCCGGCAGCGAACAGCTAGGCTGAACCCAACACGATGATGATGATACACGACGACGATGATGCACGCCCGAAAGCATTATGATGATGATAATGTACAGATGAAGAGGATGGGTCTAATAAATGCCCACAATATTGCTAATTTTTAGTCCGAGTACGTGTCGTTGAGAAAAAGTTAGGCGAGTCTGTGAGTCCGAGTGAGTCCGCTTCAGGAGAATTTTGGTGAGTCTGAGTCCGAGTGAGTCCGACTGAGTTATATTTTCGTTATATTTTCGTGTGTCTGAGTCTGAGTGAGTCTGGCTGAGTAATATTTTCGTGAGTCTGAGTACGAGTGAGTCCTTCTGAGTTATATTTTGGTGATTCTGAGTCCGAGTGAGTCCGCATGAGGAAAATTTTGGTGAGTCTGAGTCCGAGTGAGTCAGGTTGACGAAAATATTCATGAGTCTGAGTCCGAGTGAGTCCGTTTAAGGAAAAGTTTAGTGAGTCTGAGTCCGAGTGAGTCTGGATGACGAAAACACCGGTGAGTCTGAGTCCGAGTGAGTTTGGTTGGAGAGAAATTTCGTGAGTCTGAGTCCGAGTGAGGCTGCTTCAGCAAAATTTTGGTGAGTCTGAGTCCGAGTGAGTCCAAAGCGAAAAATATATTTATTGAGTGAGTCTGAGTGAGCTCCATTTATTTTGCCGACCTATGGCCGTCGATAATCTGATCATCGTTGGAACGCGCTGGCTTTTATACATCATGCTTCGAACATTCTAGCCTTATCACTGGACGTCGCGCAAGCTCTGGAATAATGTTGAGTGTTCGCGTGCTGTGCGGAATGTTAACAAAACGATCTACCACAAACGTGAAGCTTCTCGAACACTGAGGCGCGGTCTGCGCCGAGCGTTGCTCACAGTCTTTGTCGGTTTAAACAGAGCACATCAAAATAACACACGTGGCAATAGAGTACCAACTAACTCAAACCCTCACATGGTTATGTAGTGCTAGAGCTGTGCGCCGCCGCCGCCGCCTGTTTTTGCTCACGCCGCTCGCGCCGCCGCCGAAGTCCCGGGAGTGATCACACCGCCGCCGCCGTTCGTCTTTTGTTTTAACCCGAACGGGGAATCTGGACATAAAATAGATCACTTTCCCTGGGGGGGGGGGGTGGAGGGGGGGGGGGCTTTTCTTGATGTGTCCATGTAAAAGACTCGCCATTTCAGCCGCCGCTTATTGGTGGGAGCTCGGTGAGTAGCGCGCCCTCTGTTTCCAGTTCTTCTTCTTCAACGTCATTTTGATGTCACGAAGTTTTCCCAACTCTCGACTGATATTAAGGGAACGGAATGCGCTTCAACCATACAGGAGAAAAATAGGATAGTGTGCCTGGCATCTATAAGCCAACATCCTTTCCAAGCCGCTACCTCCTCAGGCTCATCAGAATTCCCATCTAATAAAAACGAGCGAGCAGACTAGCGTCCTCCGATGCCCTCGTGCTCCATGCTCCTCTGGTCACAGTTTCCAGCATTATCTTGCTTCATTTTTTATGACTGGGCAGTTATTCTCGATGTGTCCCCCGAGTGGACTGTCCATTTCGGCCGCAGCTGATTGGCTGGAGTTCAGCGATCAGCGCGCCCCTTGTTTCTGGTTTCTCTTCCGCAACGTCATTTTGATGTCATGAAGCATTCACAACTCTCTTGACACTATTGAGAGGGACAGAATGAGGTTCATCGCAACGAACGGCTTTTGGGTATACATCGCGAAGGCCGTGCATAAATTCTGATTACGTAAGCCACCGAATTAGATTTAATGCGGCCGTCGGTCTAATGCTTCTGTGAAGGTCGGTACGCATTCCCTTCATCGTTCTCAAGCATCTGGAATACATTCATATGCAAGTTCAGACTTTAGAAGTTCCTGTTTCTGCAAATTCCCAGCGTAAGAGGAAAGTGGACGAAATTTGCAGAAACAGGAACTTCTCAAGTCTGAACATGCATATGAATGTTTCCCAGATGCTTGAGAACCAATGCAGGGAATGCGTCCACTTCGTCCACTTTCCTCTTACGCTGGGAATTTGCTAGCGGGTTCGGTGCATCCACGTGGTCAAGAGCAAACATCATGCGCGGCTCACCGTTTCTTCGAGTAACTGCAAATGCTCTGCCGAAATGGACTGTGGACATCTCCTTTAGATGGACACATCGAGAACAGCTCCCCGGAAGTTGTCGTATTGTTTTGTCCTCCAGAAGTCTCAAGCCAAGACCTCAACGCTGCTGCGTCCTCCAGCCTTATAGGGCGACGACTCGACTCACTGGATAGCATATTCGTGGAGTCTTGGTCCTACTACATTGCGCATAAAGAAATAAAATACATGAGTAATATATATCGATGAGTTAAGGCACTTTCCATTTCATTTTTACTCGAGTGAATCGATAAATAGAGAAGAAAAGGCAATGAAAAACTTTAAATAACCGATCGCTGAGCTTGTTGGTAGGTATTCATGTTAAAAAGACACGACGTGAAAACACAGACACAAGAGTAAAGTCAAGACAGTGACCAGTTATCTCTCCCGTAGACTATCACGGGCAACTGACTGGAAATGCGCAGAGAAGTATTTAAGCATGGAGTACTTTAGGGGCCCGGGCTGTCGTATATGCTCTCATTGCATGCTGTCGTAGCTTGGAGTAACGCAGGCAAAACCACGTATAGCATAGCCATCTGTAGCATATTAAGAGCGCGCTCGCGTTAACGAGAAGTGTTCTTTCTCTTGTTCTTCGAGCGCTTTGATGATGATATTGAGTGCATAACACACTCGGGCTGTCGTATGCAGTAGTCACTTGGCATAGCATAAACAAAACCACGTATAAAAATAAATGAAAAAGAGGAAGTGAGCAAAAAATAGAAGGAGAGAGAAAGGAAAAAATAGGAAGAAAAATAGAAAGAGCAAGTAAGAGAAAGGGATAAATAACGAGGGAGGACTAAATCAATAGAAATAAAGAGAGGAAAAAAAGACAGAAAAAAAATGGAAACAGAGAAAAAGAAAGAGAAGAGGAAAGAAAGAGTAAACCAAAGAGAAAAAAAAGAAGGCTGCTCAGCTCCTCACTTCCTTCAGGCTTGGCATCACTAGTGCGAAGCTGCCTTAATTTTTTTTTTTTTGTCTACCTTCTTTTCCGCCCCTGTACAATTCTTCATATAGGGACTGAGGTTAGGTCCTCTTATAACAATGCGTGTGGCAGCGAGCGAAAGACCAGGGAACCGTTCATTCAACGAGGCACATGGGCATGCACATGCGCCTGAGCGCGCCGTAATTAATAGGCGGCCGATGAAGATAACGATGGCCGCTAGACTTAAGTTAGCGGCACCTGTGCTGTCTTAACTACTCTCTTGTGTCTGTGTTTGCACGCCGTCTTTATCAGGACCCCAAAGCAGCCTCTGAAGATCCAAAATCGAGCGCGTTATTCTCTCTTGGCATTTCTCCTTTTTTTTTTTCTTGGCGCCAGAATGGTGATTCACGTGATATGATTAGGGCACATATTCTCAATTGGTTCATATAAGATAAATGTCGGTTGTGAATCGTCTCCTACCCTGCTTTGCCATGCATTCAACCCCCCCCCCCCCCCACCGTTTTGTCTCAACTCGCATGATTATCGTGCGCGATGAACTGATTTCGTTCGGTTTTGTTAGCTTCCGATTGCTCTAGCGGAAATAATAGAGTGTGTCCGATAAGCTCGAAATCCTGATAAGCCCAGAGTTTAAAGCACACATTGTACGCGTGCTTTATGAAGAAATAAGTGTCGAGAAAATATCGCCTGTAAGAATTGTAGTGAAGGCGAGAACAAAACCAATCGAAGAAGCACTGGATTATTTGATTCTTCCAAGAACGAACTTTGTGCAGTGAAGACAATGCAGCTCTCCAGAAAAAAGGCGAGCCCACCTCTGCGATTTTTGTATATTTTTTATTGCAATAACAATTATATAGGCACTTGGTACAGGTTTTCATCATCGCCGTCATGTTCCTTATAAAGTCCAAATCGATAACTTTTGTACGCACGTCGTATGCTCCACCCGTGAGTAAAAGCTTTCGAAGGGTTATCGAGGAACACTGCTGAAGCATGGATTAACAACCTACCCATCTCCTTCGCACGGAGGGCGCTTGCGATAACATACCTCAGCATGCGACGCCTGCCGGCGATTGCTCTTGAACCAGAAAGGAAACGCGCTGTCCGTATTTCACTGGACTAAGGAGTATGAAGCGACGTCGGGGCAGAGGGGCTGCGTGGATGGAGCCGCAACTGTGAACTTTGACTATAAGGGCGCACGCGCCATCTCGGCATACATCTTGGCATACATCTCGGCAGGCATCAGCAAATGGCTCATATACCCTTCTACGTGCTATGATCTCTCCAGTTCGTGCTGTGACCACTGATACGACAAACTGCATCAAAACCGCTTCTTTCCCGGGTGCGGCCGCATTATCATGCACCAGCGTTTTGTAAAGTTACGCGTGATCGGATGAAAAAGAGTTAGCTGATAGCCTTAGCTTGTTATAACATTTCAACATGTTGCTATCGCATCCACTGCTTCGCAGATTTCTTTTCAAACTTCTAAGGACAAGTATCTCCCAAGCTCTTCAATCTTAAATCTACCTCCCTCCCCATTGTACTTCACGGTACAATGGAACTCCATTGTACTTCATGGTACAATGGAGTTCCATTCTACCGTGAAGTCCCCCCTTAGAAGAGGAAGCTAGGCGGCAACCAGTGGTTATAGGCGACGTAACACTGTCAAAAGACGTAGCGGACGTCCTGGGAAAAGGACCGAAGTACCTCTTCGAACCACATGTTCCAATGCACGAGCTGTTGGCTCTTAACCGCCGGGTAGCTAGTAAGACAGAAAAGGTGACGAAGAAAGGTGCCTACTCAACGGCGTAGACAGCCTGGCAAGGAATGCGCTCAAGAAACCTTCCTCGAAAGAAAAAGCCGGGACCGATAGTGTGGTCTCGTTTTGCAAGAGTAATAACTTGTCACTTTTGCTGGCCGATAAGGATGGATGCTTCGTCGTCACACCGTCCGGGCTTTACAAGAAAAAAGCACTACAGGCTATCTCAAAAAACTTCGCCACTGTGAAGCCGTCCGCAACACGTATCAAGGGCAAGGCAGCGTCTTTGTGCAAATCCATGGAACTTCAGGACCTGTCTAGAGCCATTGTAGATTACAGAGGGAATACCTTGTTGGTATTCTTTGCTGTTAAAACACACAAACTCAATGCACCTTTCAGGAAAATAGTGAGTGAAAAAGGAGCCCGGCAGCAGCATATTAGTCGTTTTTTGCTGAAGCACCTTGTAATATCTATGAAAGGAGTCAGACTCCAGCCCTCACGATGAATGAAACAAGAACTGCCTTTATTGACTATGTTATATGGTTTATATAGCAATGAATAAATGCACCCCCTGGGGATGCAAGAACAAAAGCGAAACCAAAACTGAATACAACATACTCCCCCCCTTATTTTTAGTGTTTAGTTGTTAGTACATATCAGTAACGAAAACCCAAGTATGTACACTACTTATTTACATAGTACAGAATATACACAATTTCAGACCGTAAACGAAAAGTTGGTCTGATAGTCTTGAAGCCAGGCTGGTGGCCGGCCCTTCGGGTGGGCCGCTCTGAATGCTGTACTGCTGAGGTTGGCTGCTGCAGTACCCCAGAAGATGGCGACTGCGTCCCAGAAGGCGGCTGCAGCACAGGAGACTGCTCTACGCCAGGGGACAGCGGCTGCGGCACGGCAGGTTGCAGTACGCCAGCAGTTGGCGGCTCCGATATGGCAGGTTGTAGCCCAGCAGGCTGTGGCACCGGAACTGGAAACTGCGGCACAGGTAGCTGCGGCTGGTGACAATCACCCCCCTCTGGAACCCTGGAAAGCTTGGAGGCATTCCACGTACGGCCATCTTCAAGCCTGTAAGAAGCAGGTCCCTTTCTTTCCAACACTTTAGTTGGTGAAGAGAAAGAGCAGTCGCCCTTAAAGTGAATGGATGGTTTCTTGACACGAACAATGTCGCCTGCAGCTATCCCAGGTTCCTTGGCAGCTCTCCTCTTGTCCGTGTACAGCTTGCTGCTCTGCTGTTGACGCCGGACCCTACGACGTAGTCGCGCCAATTTGTTAGCCGGTTCTTTAGCGAATTCTGGTGCTGAGAAGGCAACGACATCCAGCCTGGTTCGGGGCATTCTACCATGCAGTAGAACTGCAGGGGCAACCCCAGTGGTTGCCTGTGGAGTAGCCCTGTAGATAGCAAGGTAGTCCATGACTGCTTGTCGGAGGGGTCATCCTTCGAGGAGTGAAAGTTGAATAAAGTTTTTGAATGTCTGGTTGAACTGTTCTACACTTCAAACCTCATTATAACAAAGTTGCATCTTACACGAAATTAATTCGTTATATCCGAAAATTCGTTATAAAGGTATATTATTAACACTATAACTATTGCAAGACTATTCTTCAATTACTTCGTTATAACCGATATTTCGTTATATCCGGGTTCGTTATATCGAGGTTTGAGTGTATTTGTCCATTTGCCTGGGGGTAGTACACTGATGAATGCGAAAGACGGATGGCCCTGTCTTGCAGAAAGGTAATGAATTCACGGGAAGTGAACTGAGGCCCATTGTTGCAAACGATTGCCTCAGGGTAGCCTTCGCGGGCAAAAACACTTGTTAAAAAGTCATTCACTGTGGTCGTGGATACCTCACAGCAAAAATATACCTCTGGCCACTTGGAGTGGTAATCAACAGGCGTTATAGCAAATCTGCTGTTGTGAGGTGCACGCTCCAAGGGGCCAACAATGTGTAAGGCAAGCTTTTGCCATGGTCGTTCAGGCCATTCAACAGGTTGCAGTAGCGCTGGTGATGTCTTGGCAGATTTATCTGCCTCGAGGCAGATGTGGCAGTTTTTCACTGCTGTTTTCACTTCCTTATCCATTCGTGGCCACCAGAACCGCTCACGAAGTCGCACTTTCGTGTGCATGATACCAGGATGTGTCTCATGCGCGGTGGAAATGAACTGGGCAGTGAGGGAGGACGGAACCACGAGGCGCTCTGCACGCAGTAGAAGATCATCGACAACAGAAAGTTCCTTTCTAATAAGGTAGAACGGCTTCACCTCTTCTGGTAAGGACTTTTGTGGCGGCCAGGCACTCAGCACTAAGGACTTAGTGCCTCAGCACTAAGGCACTCAGCACTAAGGACTTTCTTAGTCCTCGTCCGTCAGTGCGCTGCTAAAATCAAGATGAATCAGCACTAAGGACTTGATGGTTTCTAGACAACCATCGTCAAGGACGGCCTGCCTGAACTTCTCCTTTGCCACACAGGCTGGCTTAACGAGCGACACATTTTCTTCCTCCTTTGCAAGCTCTGCTTCTGAGGTAGGTGCTGGCAGCCGAGAAAGTGCATCTGCAAAAGTGTTCATGGACCCCTTGCGGTATTCAACAGTGAAGTTATAACAAAGCAGTTGTGCACTCCAGCGTGCGGTTCTAAGCGGGCGTCTTCCATGTCCTTGTGACGACAGCATAGAGACAAGCGCCTGGTGGTCTGTTCGAATTTTGAAATGGTGATCCCAAAGGTACATGTGCCATCGCTCACATGCCCAAATGCATGCCAGTGCTTCTCGTTCTCCAACTGAATACTTTCTCTCTGCTGGGGACAGTGTACGAGATGTGAAAGCGACTGTGCGAAGCTCTTGGTCATCTTGTTGCTGGAGGACTGCTCCCAGCCCACAGTTGGAAGCATCTGTCGATACAATGACTGGGAGCGCCGGATCGAACATTTGAAGGTCTGTGCTCGACGAAAGCATTTTTTTCGCCCTTCTGAAACTGTTGTCTGCTTCGGCTGACCAGATGAATGGCTCATTTTTGCGAAGTAGGACTCTCATAGGCTCGACCACTTGTGCCAAATGTGGAACAAATTTCGAGTAGTACTCTACAAGACCCAAGAACGAACGGAGGGCAGCAACATCGGTTGGCACGGGAGTTTTAACTATGGAGTCAATCTTCTCGGGAAGTGGCGAGATACCACGTGCAGTGACCTTGTGCCCTAGAAATGCGAGCTCTGGAACGTCAAAGATGCATTTGTTGTTCAGTTTCAGGGCTGCATCCTTGATTCTGCAGGGCTGTTTTCAGGTTCAAGAGGTGTTCTTCTGCAGTCTTGCCAAAGACGATCGCATCATCAATGTAGAACAACACACCAGGGCAACGGTCAAGGATTACTGCCATCATCTTCTGAAATGCCACTGGGGCAGAAGCTAACCCAAAGCATACTCTCTTGAATCGAAAAAGTCCACCATGAGTGATGAAGGCTGTTAGGTCCCTGCTGTCAGGGTGCAAGTGAACCTGATGGTAAGCGGAAGCCAAGTCGAGTTTTGAGAAGTGTGTAGCGCCTACAAAAGCATGGAGAAGCTCTTCTGTGTGCGGCAACGGGAAACTATCCGGAACAATAGCCTTATTCGGCTCTCGGAGGTCTACGCAGATCCTGATGCTGCCATCTTTCTTGTCAACAACGACAATGAGGGACACCCATTCAGAAGCATCGATGCGCTCGATGATGTCAAGGCTTGATAACCTTTGAAGCTCATTTGACACTGGCGCACGGAGAGAATATGGCAGACAGCGAAGTTGGGAAGTTACAGGCTGCACGCCCTGACGCGTCTTGACCCGATGCGTGGACCCCTTAGCAAGGACCAAGTTGGGACTGAAAAGTGAAGCGAACTCACTTGCCAAGGCTGGCGGAAGGTTTTTCTGGACCGGGTTGCGTGTTGGACAGTGCGGAAATGGAACGAGGTACGGTGTCATTGACCTTAAAACTTGGAAGCGCAAAATCGACGAGGACTACGAAGGAACACAGAAACACAGGACAGGCGCAAACTCGCAACTAAGCTTTATTCAGCAGTCTGCCTGTCAACGTCTGTTGCTCCGTTGACACATGTCAACGGAGCAACAGACGTAGTCGTATGCAAGCACTTGAGAGCAGAACCCTCAATGCGAAGACTTAAGGTTTTAATGCGGTCAAGGCCGATAAGACAAGTTCCCCGGCGAACGACATAAAAACAGAGTGACGCGGTGCGCCCTTTGAACTGTACATCAGCCGTGAAACAACCTAGCACGCAAATGGGACGTTGGGAATAGTCAAACAATGTGACGTGCAGAGCAGGCAGAAGCGAAATGCTCTGAAAATGTCGATGGACTGCTTGCTCTGACAAAATTGAAACAGGTGACCCTGAATCAACAAGAAGTGTAAGCCTGATGTTCGCTACCAGCACTTCTACGTGAATTCCCTTACGAGCGGAACGTTCCACAGTCAACACTTGCTCAGTACTTCTACACGACGATACATCGTCGTCACATTCAACTTCGCGGACCCTGCCTTGCGCTTGAGCTCGTTTGTGGTTGCATACATTTTGAAAGTGGCCCGTGTGACCGCAAAACAAACAACTTTTTCCATGCGCTGGGCACTGCGTATCTGATGCGAAGTGATCCCACGAGCCGCATTGGAAGCAGTGCGGTGACACGGAGCGCCTATTATGTTCTCGGTTCCGTTCAGGGGGCGGTGCCCCTGCGGCGCACGTGAGCCGCTGGCGCTCTTCGTTAGCTTCTGCTGAAAGTGGGCTGCCGGCTGTGAATTGCTCTTTTGTGATGAATGCAATGGTTTCTTACGATGACGCTGCATTGAAACTTGGTCGACCGAAGGAGAAAATTCCTTTAGCTCTTCAGCTGCTTGCTCAAATTGGAGCGCAATTCGCACCGAGCTTTCGAACGAAAGTGAGGAGCCCTCGAGCAATAAACGTTCACGTACGCGGTTGGAAGCTATGCCGGCAACAATTTGATCCCGCAGAGCATCATCCTGAGAAACGAACGAACAGTGTGACGCTAGCTCCCGTAGGGCGGCAACAAAGTCATGAACGGACTCGCCTGAGTGTTGACGGCGGCGGTGAAAATGATGACGCGCAACGACAACGTTGCAGGACGTCGAAAAGTGGTCCCGTAATGCCACGAGTGCAGTGTCGTATTCGTCAGAAGTGGCTGCAACAGACTTATCCCCGTCCTTAACGGCGAGCGCTGCGGCGCTTGGCACTGCTGGTGCTGCGGCGGTCGACCCTGCAGGTAAGGTCTGATAAATACGCTGGCCCTCCGGCCCCAAACAATGCAAAAAGATAGCCTTGCGTCGTTCTGGCGTGAACTCGGCGGCCCGGGACGCCACCAGGTAGACGTTGAACATCTGCTCCCACTGCTCCCATGGTAGTGGCGGCCGGCCGGGCGTCGCAAGGAAGAACGGCGGCGGAGCGAGCCCGGGGAAACTCATGTTGGGGCGGGCATGGATGGTGCGCAGGTGCTTAGGGTACGTTTAAGACATCCTTCTCGCCAATGTAATATCTAAAGAAGGGAGTCAGACTCCAGCCGTCACGATGAATGAAACAAGAACTGCCTTTATTGACTATGTTACATGGTTTATATGGATGGATGGATGGATGCTATGAGCGTCCCCTTTATAACGGGGCGGTGACATGTCTGCCACCAGGCTCGAAAAAAAACTTTCTTTTTATGTTGGCCTAATGCCTTATCTACATTGATTAAATCTATGTTATTATAGCAATGAAAAATATAAATTCATGGTCCATCTCTCTGCCTCTTGAGGCAGAATGACCTTATTTTTCCCCAGTCTTCATTTTTGTCCTTTATCTCTACTTTTCTGCCACCAATACTCTAACCGTCTCTTACTTATTTCTATCGCGGACGTGTTCGGCTTTCCATTGTTGTCCCTAAAACCCAAGGCTTCATGCAGACTCGTGCCCACACGTATATCTGGGTGGATATCGCCACATTCAATCAGTACATGTTCCATTGTTTCCTTAGTTCCCCCCACAGCATGTACATAGCAATGAATAAATGCGCCCCCTGGGGATGCAAGAACAAAAGCGAAACCAAAACTGAATACAACACACCTAAAGAAACTAGATATCTTAGACCCTTTTGCCACAGAAAGTTCCATGACTGTTGTCAACACGTTAGAAGGAGAGCGACAAATTGGTTAGGCTTTCTCAATAGATGTAGAAGACCTGTTCTATTCAGTACCCCACAAGGATTGGTTTATTGCCGTACGCGAGTGTATAGAAGTGAATAGTACGACTGCCTTTCAGAACGCCACTGGGTTGAATATCTATAATTTTATGTCTCTTTTAGAATTCAGTACCCCACAAGGATTGGTTTATTGCCGTACGCGAGTGTATAGAAGTGAATAGTACGACTGCCTTTCAGAACGCCACTGGGTTGAATATCTATAATTTTATGTCTCTTTTAGAATTCAGTACCCCACAAGGATTGGTTTATTGCCGTACGCGAGTGTATAGAAGTGAATAGTACGACTGCCTTTCAGAACGCCACTGGGTTGAATATCTATAATTTTATGTCTCTTTTAGAATTCAGTACCCCACAAGGATTGGTTTATTGCCGTACGCGAGTGTATAGAAGTGAATAGTACGACTGCCTTTCAGAACGCCACTGGGTTGAATATCTATAATTTTATGTCTCTTTTAGAATTCAGTACCCCACAAGGATTGGTTTATTGCCGTACGCGAGTGTATAGAAGTGAATAGTACGACTGCCTTTCAGAACGCCACTGGGTTGAATATCTATAATTTTATGTCTCTTTTAGAATTCAGTACCCCACAAGGATTGGTTTATTGCCGTACGCGAGTGTATAGAAGTGAATAGTACGACTGCCTTTCAGAACGCCACTGGGTTGAATATCTATAATTTTATGTCTCTTTTAGAATTCAGTACCCCACAAGGATTGGTTTATTGCCGTACGCGAGTGTATAGAAGTGAATAGTACGACTGCCTTTCAGAACGCCACTGGGTTGAATATCTATAATTTTATGTCTCTTTTAGAATTCAGTACCCCACAAGGATTGGTTTATTGCCGTACGCGAGTGTATAGAAGTGAATAGTACGACTGCCTTTCAGAACGCCACTGGGTTGAATATCTATAATTTTATGTCTCTTTTAGAATTCAGTACCCCACAAGGATTGGTTTATTGCCGTACGCGAGTGTATAGAAGTGAATAGTACGACTGCCTTTCAGAACGCCACTGGGTTGAATATCTATAATTTTATGTCTCTTTTAGAATTCAGTACCCCACAAGGATTGGTTTATTGCCGTACGCGAGTGTATAGAAGTGAATAGTACGACTGCCTTTCAGAACGCCACTGGGTTGAATATCTATAATTTTATGTCTCTTTTAGAATTCAGTACCCCACAAGGATTGGTTTATTGCCGTACGCGAGTGTATAGAAGTGAATAGTACGACTGCCTTTCAGAACGCCACTGGGTTGAATATCTATAATTTTATGTCTCTTTTAGAATTTTATATCAATGCAACCTTTATCGAATTTGACAACCGACGGTTCATACCGCGCCAGGCAATTTGCATAGGATCATGTGTCGCGCCAGTTTTATGTACCAATTTTTTAGCACCTATTGACGATACTCTAGCACGGCTAACTGATGCCGGAACAGTCCTAAAGATTTTTAGATATGTCGACGATTTTTTGGTGATTATAAAAAGAGGTATTTCATCCCGGTACGAAGATGCTGGACACTTTACAGAAGTTTGGACACCATGGCAAGAGGCTCAAATTCACATACGAGCTTCCTAAAGAGAATAGCCTACAATTTTTGGACCTCTACATCAAGTTCAGTGAACGATGTGTGTGCTGGAGCTATCGCCCGAGAGCTAAGAAAGATTTTTTACCGTTTGATTCAGCCCAGTCGAAAAGTGTGAAGAGGGCGATTGCGAACCTCTCGCTTGAATCAGCACTAGTCAAGTCTTGCCCTCACATAATGCAAGCAAGCTTTATGGGTGAGGTAGCCAGACTGCGAAAAGCAGGGTTCCCTGACCACGTCTTAACAGCTGTGACGGAGTCACTGTTGCAGAAATTCAAGGGGAGACAAAAGAAGCCGCACAGACAAGAACGTAGGGTCACCAATCCTGTGGTTATACCCTACATGCATAGGGTCACCCACAATCTAAAAAGGGTTGGCAACAAGTACAGTGTCCCGATCGTCTTCTCAGCCCCACATAAGCTAGCCAAAATGTGCCCCAAGATGTGCAGCAGCAACCAGGCGATTCCCGGCTGTGGAATAAAACACGGCAAACCGTATGTGCGGTGTGCCACGAGTGTGGTCTACGAGATCCCCCTTTCATGTGGCAAGGTCTACGTTCGTCAGACTGGGTGCTGCATCAACCAGTGCGCCAAGGAACATGAACGGTCGTTAGGCGGCGTTCCAGAATCTACCCGCCCATTGCAGCGTTTGCAGAAACTGTGAACCACGGCTCAAGAAAATAAAAATCGTAAGCAGAAGTAAAGATAGATTAGCTCGCAAACTATAAGATGCATCACACAGAAAGGCGACACACACGTGCATCAGCACCACATCTGTTTCATTGCGTGCAAGTGAATTTGAGGTACTAAACAAAAAGTGATAGCTTGCACGAATCCCACCCTATCCACTGTTCCTTCATGAATGCATGCGCATGCTTTCGGTGCCTTTTATTGCTATAAAATGCAATGCGTGTTGTTCCAATAAAAATAGTTGGAGTCAGCACCCGTCCTGTCACGTACTCTCTTCTTGTCCTTGTCAAATGTAGCGCTACAATATTTTATGTAAGAGGGTCCATGCACTGAAATCTCCCACCAGATGGGTGCCATCAATACCAGACCTGCTAGTGCCTCCTTGCATACAGAAAAGCCCGTTCCAGTGGAATAAAATTCAGCTCAAGTCCAGCGTTCATGGTGTGCTTTTCTGCTAATCCATTTGTGTTCCGTGATGTGCTGAAAGATGTACAGCCACCCAAATCTTTAACTGGTGTCCGTTAGTGGCAGCTATTCTGTGCGTCAGTGGCACGTCACGAAGCCAACTTGCAAGCATAGGTCGGCAAAACGAACGGAGCTCACTCAGACTCACTAAAAAATATATTTTGCGCTTAGGGCTTACTCAAACTCGGGCTTGCTAAAATTTTCCTCAGTCGGATGCACTCGGACTCAGACGCATCAAAATTTTCCTCAACCGGGCGCAAACTTACCGACCCGTTACACAGACTCACAACCCGATGTGAGTGAGCCAACTCGTGACTGAGCTTGCCGACATACGAGGCGAGGGTGACTACATGGCCACATACTGTACACAGCGGGGCCAGTGTTGGCTAGGCCTTCTCAAAGACGTAGCTCCGTCATATGGCACTGACACACAAAAGTTACCGCTCACGCACGCTAGTTTTGGGCAGCCGGACCATAATATTCTCTTTTAATACTGTCTCGAAGTTTGCTGCTTTTTAATACTCATTCTGAATGTCCTGGAATAGGAAACTCAATCTCGGGGAGGCATTTAGTTCGGGGCATTCACCTAGGTATGGGCAGCGTGCAGTTTCGGAATAGGCTTATGGTTTTGTGTATTGCACTTCTTTGTATTTCTGTGCCTCTTAATCTTGGATTGTCAATGTTTGCTAAACCTGCAGGCACAATTGGGCTGACGCTGGCTTCTCAACTGCACTCGGTGTTCGGCATGGATGTCTCGGCACAAGCTATCGAGGATGCCAACTACAATGCTCAGCTCAATGGTCAGTGTTACAGAAGTGCTCTGAACATTTTTCAAGTGACTGTCCGTTCGTTTTCCAATTGAAAACAAATGGTCGTGGCAGAGAGTGCGTGTGTCTTAGCGAGCATGGTGTGTCACACCACCTGGAGAAGGTGGGCGCGAAGTATGGTATTCACTGGGTGTTTTCTGCGAGGAAGCGATATACTCTGTCCCTCTTTCTTGTGGCAACTACTACTATATCGGTCAGTCTCAACAGAAGGTTGAACGATCACCTATTATCTATGAAAGGACAACCATCAACTAACTTTTCATTGCATTGTCGTGAGTGTAATTGCAGCCTGGATTTCTGAGGAACCAGAGTCATTCAATCAATCAATCAATCAATCAATCAATCAATAGAACTTTATTTTCATGAACAGAATAATGAAAACACAAGGATTATTTGAACCCGTAGCCTAAAGTGGCTAGTGGTCGGTCCAATAGAATGTGCAACAAAGAATGTAAAGGACAAAAAACGATCATATAAATACAGACAATACACGTATACATTTTCTCTTGCAAACTTGCATGCTTATTAGCTTGTAACTATACTCGGGGACAATTTTCTGTGGCAATGAAGCGAAAGCTACGGGGGTGCGGAGCTAACTGCTCTGTGTTACTGCGCCAAAGTAGTTCCCGATGTAGTTCCGGTTTCAGTTCCGGCATGACAGATGTGCATTTGCTGCAGTTCATTTCTTCGCATGTGCTCCTTGGTTGATTGCGTTGAACCACAATCACCGAGCATGCAGGCGTCTTGGCATTTCGTTCCCTACACTTCATTTGTTTCTAACTACATTTGTGCCAACTGTGTCGTCCCGAAATGATGAATGTCGTCTGGACGTCTGTGTCATTCTGTGTCATCTAGAAATGACATGAATATTTTCAGCGCTGCAGTTTTTAGGGCATGCACTGATATGTAAACTCGCCTAGAGCTGAAAACTGACGCGTGTAGTGTGCTTACATAGCGCGGGCGCGGTACACCGAAGAGCAGCTTGCACATCCTGTGGCGTGAAGTGAAATCCAGTTTGGATCGCGTTGAGTTACGCCGGCATCAAAGGGTATCGCTGGCCCACTGCCCACATGCTCTGCGGCTCAGAAAACGTATACGCCTAGTGCACGCCGAGTAACTGTACTACGTACCGTTTCTCCTTTCACATTTCTCGAATGGTCCGCAGATATTTCCATCGCCACACGGTGATGTCGTCCCTTTCCAGAAGCACTCAGTTACGTTTTTGCTTCGAAAAAGCAAATCCAATGTCATTCAGAAGTTTGCGCATCGTTCTGACACTTGGCTGCTTCGGTAGCCCCATGTCGGGGTCGCTGGTTGGCGCCTCGTTGCGAATGAAGTACTGATGTACTTTCTGGCGAAGAGCAGACAGGGTAAAACTATCATACCTCTGCACTCTTGTCTTTGCGGTAACCTTAGCTGGTGGTCCAGCCGCGAAACGAAGCCTTTACGCTTCGCTGGCTGACCGAACCAAACACGGAAGCGACGGAGAGTCCCGGTTGCGTCAGTCTCACTTGGGCGTACACGTTGCAGACCAATTGCTTCGTTTGTTTTGACAGCTTTTGGTACTCGAACTTCTTCAAAATCCTATGCAGCGAGTGAATTGGCGAGTGTCCAAAGCGCCGGCTCCCGCGTGGGCCTTTTGCGGTGAACTGCCGCACCGTGCCGCTGCTGCGCCGGACCCGTTAAGGTTCCTCTATTTTGAGGGACCTTAGGACCCGTGGGCTTTCTGAGCTCGGGAAGCGCGCGGAAAGTGAGGGGTGTCTGCTGCGCGCTGTAGTTTTTTTTGTGCTGGGTTTCCACACAGGGCACTTGAAGTCTACTTAACTTTAATAATGCAGTGCAGAATGGAGCTTACCCATCTTTAAAGGTTGTGTTAGTGCGGGGGCAACAATAGAATGCAAGAAATCATGTGTCAAGCGGCATCAGCGCGGCCTAGTTCCAGTGATAGAGGGTTCGAGAACGTTGCTGCATGCGTAAAAACGCGCAAAATAAACAGGCACAAGGAAAGAACGAAAAGAAACTTTTTCGCCCAGGTAATCGGGAAATAGCATCACGCATGCAAGAATTCAGAGTCATAAATAGAGACCGGATTATAGGCAAATGCCTATTTTTTTCCTTGCGTTCCTATCGCGCCACTTTGATATATGAGCATGAATTAGGGGTAAAGGAGGGCTTTTATAGTGTTTTTATAGTGCCTATAAATGCCTATTTTTGGGGTTTGTGCCTAAATGTCTATAAGTGCCCATAAATGCCTATTTTCAAAATTGGTGCCTATATGAACGCTATTTAGCCTCAAATTTTGCTTTCGAGTACAGTTTGAGACCGTAATTCATGTTACCGGGCAAAATTGACGTTTCGAAACTCTATGGGGTGCCACAACCTAGTTTTCTAGTTCAACAAACTTCCGGTAAGAAACCGCTAGCAGCAGTGAAATGGGACGCGCCGGCCACTTTACCCCCCCCGCACTGACATGGCGCGAGCGGTTGGAGCAAGGGAGAGGAAAAGACGCTATTTCTGCAACCCTAAATGGGAGCACATCCCAGCGTGTACAGTGTAATGGGGAGAGGAAAATAAAGGCGGGAAAAGGAGAGGGGAAGAAGAGGAGAGTGGCGTCTATGGCCGAGGACGTGGCGGGCGGCTTTTACCGCCGGTTTTCCAGTCCAGTGTTCCCATGGAATTGAAGCACCTCCTTGAAGACTTGGGCGGGGTGGGGGGGTAGAAAACAGGAGGTGCCTGCGCGCAGCAGCAGGAATATGGAGAGCGAATGCGAAACTATAGAGTGCCGTCAAGGGAAAATAGAAAGTAGGTAAAAAAAATCAGATGTGCACATGGCTTTTGTTTCGTTTGTAATTTACTCTTAAAGGGCGCTTCACCAGGTCACATGAGATATTTTAGTCAGATACTGGAAGTGTTCGCGTGCCCAATGAAGAGCTTTGTACAAGAACTTTTTAATTGGTTCATTACGACCCGCGAAAGCATGATGCCGGTAAGGTGAGCTTGAAACCTTTGCCACTCGCAAGCCAAATTCCCTTCCCTGCCCTCTTCGGTATCAGAGAAACTCGGAGCCGGAAGACCACACGACGTTGACGCATCAACACGCCATGCGCACGCAAGATTACACTATGTGCACATGACATGCCCAAGCCAGGTCGTGCACACAAGCGGTGTTGTATCGTTTCGGCGTTCCGCTCTATAGTGTACTGCCTGTTTCTGTGGGATGGATCCGTCTATGCGTTTGGAGAGGCTGGCATGAATCCTGTATCCTTACCACGACACAGCGCGTCGCACAGCTGGAACTGCTGTAAGGGACGATGCACCAAAAACATGCTAAGCGTTGTCAGGGCTGGCGCCGGCACGACGCGGGAACGGCGAGAACACGAACACAAAAGAAATATAGGCAGCTAAGTCTCGCATCGCTCTCGACTCGAAGAAAAAACTAAAGAAAAGTGCGCACACATTCTGTTTGTAAGTAATATTTCTATTAACTTTCATTTTTCTATTCAAGCAACAGATTGCACAAATTACACATGTAGCCTCGAATAATTCTCGCAGTTTCATGTACTACTGTGACGTAGGCAGGACCATTCCTTGTTGAACTTCACCTCCCCCACATTGGTGCTCGCGCCCGTGAGATAAAGGGCACGAGGCATTCAGTCTGACATTTCACCTCCTTCCGGGGAGCGTAGCGTTACAAATCTTGGCAGACGTGATCGTTAGCGCAGTGCATGCATTACACTTCTAGCTTGAAACGCTCAAACCTGGTAAGGGGCCCTTTATGGTGTTCACACAAAGAGGAGAAATTGACTATGCGCTATTAGACCCGGCCAATACAAGGCTAACTGACCCTTCTGGCCTTTTAGCGGTCTGGCTATTGAATCCTGTGCTGCCCTTCCCAGCCACGCCGAAAAGAAGCAGACACAGGAGCGTGTTTATTCGATGGTGGACACTTAACTTACCATTCTGGACAATAAAAGGAGAGACCGTGTTCTGGAAACCGTGCCCGAAAAGGGACCATTGCATGGCTATGTTAAATCATTAACGCCTTTGTAACAATCATAAAATATAACATTTGTTTGCTTTCCTGTCGTAGACCAGGTCGCGCACGTCCTTATTCAAAAATCTGGGTTTTTGTAAAAATTTATTGTGCCTATATTTACGATTTTGGTGGCCTAAAACTGTGTTTTTCCTGCCTATTTTTGGCGCCTAAAACACGATTTTTAGTGCCTAAAAATCCGGCCTCTAGTCATAAAAAAAAGTAAACTACACGCGCAGTTAGCTGAATTACTTGCGCGCACTGACCGCTTGATTCGACAATTTGTTAGCCTCCACTAGCACTTTATTATGAACAGAGAACGTCGGGAAGACGTTAGGGAAACAAAAAAAAAAAGAGTAGAGACGGCCATACGACCTCAATACCGTTGGCTTACTTTCGCTTTTGAGGTACTGTACAAGGCTCACCGAGCGCGACGCTAGAGTTAAGTTCCGAAATTTCAAAGAAAAGCACTGCCAGGTAAACCTCCTACATTATTCTAGAAGTTTGTGCAAAAAAGGCATATTATAAAAAAATGCTGTACCGATATCCAGATATCTTCAAATTAAGGATTACAAATACCCCCCATCCTTGCTGTACTAGTTGAATAGCTGCTTGAACAAAAAAAAAAAAACACTGTAAGAAGCTTACAAATGTGAAAGTGCAAGAAAATCGTTGACATATATATATATATATATATATATATATATATATATATATATATATATATATATATATATATATATATATATATATATATATATATATATATATATATATAGGAGCAGTGGCGTAGCCAGGAATTTCGTTCGGGGGGGGGGGGCTCGCATGCATGTCAACAATATATATATATATATATATATATATATGTGTGTGTGTGTGTGTGTGTGTGTGTGTGTGTGTGTGTGTGTGTGCGTGTGTGTGTGAGAGCGAGATGCGTACTTGCTTCTCCAGCATTTCAAATGTCTTTGTTGCATGATGGCGCTGTTACAGCACAATGTCTTAAAAACTGTGATCTAATGAAATGCATAGCTTTTGTTAGCCTTTACACTTCTCGTCGTTCACAGCACCTGTCCAGTGAAACATGCTCGCTTGCCATTGCGGAGGAAATAATTAAAAGTCTTTTACATGGGGCTGCCCAAGTGAACTAACGAAAGTCTACGCAACTCTGGAAACGCACTACATTCTTTAGGGCCCATTCGCAAAAGTGAACGTTCTTTAAGTGCCATTCTAGTTCTACCGAAACTTTACATTTTGCGCTTAATTCTACTGATATAACATTGCCGCATTTCCTTAAAAGAAGGCCCTCACAATTTTCCTCTCCAGCTGTTCACCTTGAACAATAGTTCCACCAGGATCTATCACGCACCACAATCATGTATTTTTGCATGATTACTGAAAATAAATCTTACTACGACTTCGGAATATGAACGTTTCATGTGGGAAAGTTTGTATACTTACGTTACAATCACTAGATCATTTAAGTTGAGTCATGTGAAGAAGCCATTTAGAAAATACAAATTTATTACTGAAGATATAAATTATAATAGAAAATAATGCACAAAATTTAAACCTGGCTATATTTTGCTGTGCATATGCATCCTCCTGTTTTTCCTCTCGTGTTTGGAAATCCATCTACATAATCGATCGAGCAGAATTCACTACAAACGTCACAGTTATCTTAGTTTCGAGAAGCTAATTGGTCGAAATCTGTTGAAAACGATGATCGAATCAATTTTTCATGCTGCGTGCGCATGTTTTTTTATCCGCTATACTTCGCACTGTTAGAATAAGCTCGCCCGCGAAATCTGAAAGCTTACTATTGAAGAAAATAATAACGAAGCGCAGTTTTACGTCTAGCAGACTTACATACATATATGAGCTTTGTCATAGACAGTGTTCAAGATTACCTTCTGGTAGTGCACATTGTAACGCAACACCACGTAAGTTTGTCTACCCACCAGACAGTTGGATTCACTTTTCCACCTGACGTCGCACTAGAAATATACTGCTACGCTTTCTTATTAGAACGTGCAAATAATAGCATTTATTTGCATGAAAACTAAGCAAGCGTTCACACTGATTGCGAACCTTAATAATGCGTGGTGCATGCATTGCTGCGATGAACTGCCGCTGAACGAAATTGTGACCGGTTTCTCTGACCGCAAACGAGTGACTAGAACCAGAAGTGAAATGTGAAATTTCCTTGATAATATAGGATGCTACCTGATGCTACTTAGACGACGCGATGTTTTGCGAATGAGCCCCTATCATACTGCTTCGTTTCCATAGATTGACAGACAACCATTCCCGTGCGTTATGAGGTATTAACTCTTTACGCAGGACTTTTCAACACCACTTATCCCAAAACTTTAGGCTACTGAGTCACGAGACAACGTAGCTCACATAGGCAGCTGTGATGCTATGGAATACACTTCAAATATAGATTTTTGTTGACCTCGTGATACTCGCATTTATAAAAGACAAAAAAAAAATACAAAGCAAACAAAATTTTGAAAGCGAAAAAGCCACCGCTGTGGTACAGTAGTTACGGTGCTCGACTGCTGACGCGAATGATGTGGGTTCCGTCCCGGCCGCGCCGATAGCATTTCTATGGAGACGAAATGCTTGAGGCCACTGTAAGTGGGCGAGCCTCCTTGATTTAACAGCTTGTTAAGGAACACAAGCGGTAGAAATTTTTGTAGTCCTCCACTACGAAGTGCCTGATAACCATACCGTGGTTCTGGGGGGCGTCAAACTCCACAAATTAATATGTTAGTATATTGCAAAAGGCCGGGCTAATGAGCTCGAAATAACAGCGCGGTAGAAATGGAACTATTCTAGCCAGATCATACATATGTGGCGCTTTTCTTCTAAAAAAGACAAGTCCGCTTTAACGGAAACTGAAATACCTCAAATCTATACTGCGGCTAAAATCTATGTAGCCTACTATCGTCAGTATTCCCGAGTAAAATTAGTATTTAGCTTTTAGAGATTGTAACCAGTGGCGTAGCCAGGGGGTGGCACACCGGGCACGTGCCACCCCCCCCCCCGAAATTTTTTTTCGCCATGGCATACAGAGCGAAAAATGAAGATTTCAAGGAGGTGCCCCTCCCGAAATCAAGGGGTGCCCCCCCCACCCCCCCCCCCGAAAAAAAATTTCTGGCTACGCCCCTGATTGTAACATTTCATTTAGGCTTGACATAGCTCGTAAAAGAAGTCTAAATCGCAGCAAATGACCAATACAGCAATATTTTGCGACAACATTAACCCTATGCTTGTGCTTCCGTCGGTGCCGCCTTTTGTTGCACTGGCGTAACGACGATAACTAGGCTTGTGGAGCGAGTGGTGTTACTAGGGAAAATGCTTACCATTTTGGACTGCCGGCAGTGTTTTGTCGTTCTTGGCATCTTGAGTGCCTTCAGAAAAATGCTTGGTTGTTTGTTTGTTTGTTCGTTTATTTATTTGTTTGTTTGTAGCCTCAAAACTGTTTCACCTCTTCTTCATCTTCTTCCTAGCTCATTTGATTTCACGCTGTTTCGGATCGTTCCTTCTTGAAGGAATGAAGCGTTACCCAATATCTTCATTTCAGTTGTCTTCTATTTCAAATATACCGAATCGAAGTGAAAGAAGGCCATGATATGCAGCGCAAAGGTTGTCGAATGAAAGCCATATAGGAAAGCTACTAGGACCCAAATGAAACAGATTAGACCCGGTCACGTTTGTTGCTTTGGTCGTGTTTGTTGAGGCAGCACTGATTTAATGGATCTGACTCAGTTTGATCCAAGCAGATAAGGGATTTCGCTGATTTTTCTAAACTCAAAACTGCCTTTTTTAGTTCACATTACTATAGGAATTGTCCGATTTTGATTACAATTTGTTAAAAGAGAAATACACTTTGGCACGTTTTACGCTCCCGTGAAATTTAGCCCTTTTCTGATTTGGTTCTTTAAGAAAAAAAAAAAAACGCCACGTATATAGCACAAGACAATCGTCATGCTTTGGTCGAAAGAGGGCTGTTCGAAGCAATATCACTGTTAGAAGAGAGTAATTTTGGCAAAGCAGAATTGCTAGTACATTATAGTCTCCTTAGCAGCGTCGTCGACGTGGATTCGCTTCTCGGACAGGGGGGAAAAAAATTGGGTGTTCCGAAGATTGACCTCAAAAATGTCAGATCACTGGCAACACTGAATACATCAAGCAACATTGAGGTCAGAGTGGTCAGTTAAGGAGTGAATCAAGGGTGTTCTCCCCATGCCCTTACTAATCCACTGAGGGGATGCACCCCCCGCTGATTGGCGTATCCTAGCAGCCGAAATTAGTAGATGCCTTTTGTTCTAAGAATATAGCGCATTGCCGGGACAAAACACGCAGCCCGCAGACCCCTTGCTAGCGGCCCGCACCTTCAGACAGAATAGCCTTGCGAGTTTGCTAAATATTATTCGCATCATTTTCTCGCCAACTACGTATAATAGCTCTTTGTTCAGGCAAGCTACAGAGACGGGACTGGTCTCAAGTGTTTTGTGCGTGTGCGCGAGGCATCCCATGCACTCATGTTAACTTGGAACATCACCATGAAACTAAAAATCCATACTGCACCATCGGCGTCCAGATTTTAGTCATTCTGAAAATCAGTATCCATATGTTTCCTTGAGACCTGACGCCAATACCCTTCTGAAATGACCCTTGCAGATAAGGATTTCTTTATTCTTTCAAGAGGCAACGTTTGGTGGCATGTTGATTCAAGCTTTCTGCCGCCCCCCCCGGAATCCACCATGTTCCCTGTCCTCCCAGCGCTTGTGGGACTAAATTTCGTAACTGCGGCCCGTTAGTTGAAATTTGTTGGAGGCCCTGTCCATATATTTTAATCCAGAGCGTCCTGCGTGTCAACAATAGTTACTCCTTCGCGATGACATGGCTAAAACGGCAATACAAGGCACTACGCTTTCTTTTGCAGAATATTTCTTACGGTATCATGCGCTGCATAGACAGATACAGGACCGCCAGGGGTACGCAATGTTCACACCGAAGTGTCCTTTCGGCTGCGAAATCAATTTTAGAAAAAATCCAGGATGATTTCCGGCGCAGCGAGCTGTTTTAGTCGGCGATACATCACAATACAAAAAAAATTTCGAGGGGGGGGGGGGATAAGCCCCCCCCCCTGGCATATATATATATATATATATATATATATATATATATATATATATATATATGTATATGCGTTGAAAAACGACGGACTAACGTGCGAAAATGTTTATTTGATCCAACGTTTCGGCAGGAAGGCCTGCCTTCGCCCTGACGAAGGCAGGCCTTCCTGCCGAAACGTTGGATCAAATAAACATTTTCGCACGTTAGTCCGTCGTTTTTCAACGCATACAAAGCACTGGATCTGCTGAAACACTTTTCGATATATATATATATATATATATATATATATATATATATATATATATATATATATATATATATATATATAGTAAAACCTTGTTAACCCGGATCTCACGGGACCGGAGAAAATGTCCGAGTTAACCGAATTCCGGATTATCGAATGGCCCATGAAAACAAAAGGAAAATGTACTCGGCACAGACGAACCTTTATTTCATAAAAAACTGCGTTATTTTTGTCCGCCTCGTCGATGGAATTTGTGCTAGAACGATTTTCTTCAACCCCACGCTGGCTGCTGTGGCTGCCTCACTCCGGTGACGGTCGCCATCATTGTGAAGTGCGACGGCGGTGGCAACGCGCACAAGCACAGCCGTAGAACGCAACGCTACGCGCGAAGTCACAACACAAAGAAACAGCAGCGTAGGCGTAGCGAGCAGCTGTGGTCACTGTGGTGGCGGTGAAATCGTCCCATTCCACCATAGCCCCGTCGTCCGTGCATGCCGCCATTGCGCTTTTAATAGACACTGGATGCGCCGGCGGCCCAAGCGCTTCCGCCGGGTGGTGACTAGCACCACCTAGCCACTTCCCCCTCATTCACTATCATCATGATCATATTCTGGTGCAGTTGTTTGTTCGGTTTCGGTTTCTCCAAAACTCCGGTTCCGCCGTCGGTTACGGCAAGCAGGGCTTGCGCCTCCAAGCCGCCGAGATCGCGCGATTTTAAGCATGAAGTACCGATTGCGCTCTTCGGAGTTGTCCGAGTTAACCGGTGCGCGGCTAAATCCCTCCGAATTAATGAGCATCTGACACCATTGAAATATACACAGTTTTGCCGGGACCGCGCCGCGAGTCCGAGTTAACCGAATTGCCGAGTTAACGAGATCCGGATAAACGAGGTTTTACTGTATATATATATATTGTAATGACTAAGGAAGAGACGAGAGACAACGCTCGTACGCTGGGCCAGCTGTTCTTTATCTAACCTCGTCTTCCTCCGCCTCCAGCTCGCTGCCCACGCGCCCGAATAGACGTCAGACTCTGCCCAGGCGGCGCTGCGAAAACGCCGCCACCAGCGCTCTCATCGCCGCCCTGGCCATAACTGGGTAGTGCAAAGAGAGCCGTCCGCAAGCGAATGTACATAGGCCACTACGGAACCCCCCCTCTTTCGCTCGTGTTGAGGGCTGTTTCCTAATAATCAAGGACCTGGAAAGCTTCTTCCGTCAATTCACCCTAGCTTCAGAAAAGTAGGAAGCTCATCAAAGTGAACTGCGGCTACAATGGAAAAGATGTTTCAGCTATTTCGGCGTGCTTCAACTCGCAAGCGCAAGCGAGCATCGCATGACATCGAGTTCGAGGCAGTCCGACGTGCGTTCTGTAACCCCTAATTGCGTTAAATTGGGGCATATACATAATGTCAAAGCGATGAAGTACGTACACGAGCAATGTTTCTTACGACTAGCGGTACAAAGCTCGCTTTATCAGACACGAATGGTCGCGGCGATTTTCACCTTTGCAGTTGCATTCTCCATCCATCTCTCGCTTCCAGTGCGTCGAACTGTTTTATTACGGATCCTCGAATGTACTTGACGGTTGTCTTCCGTTTGTATACTGCAAATGGGGATACGTGCGTGTCCACTTTCTCGGTGTACAACGAAAGGCATAATTGTGGCCTCCGAGATAGCTCCGGCAATCGCGGAGACCACGGGCAAGAAAAACCTGGCGGTGGTCACGAAGAACATTCTGCGATTTGCTTGTATGACGCACGTGTTAGCATTTGGTAGTTAAAGCCGGAACTCTGAACCTTCAATGCGTACGTGCGCGATGCTGTGTGATGACGACCAGTTCAGATTATGGTGGTCGCAGAGTGCACGATGTTTATCGCGTGCTTCACCAGTCTGCATTTAAATGCTGCACGGTGCGCACCGCGGTCTCGGCTGAGCTTCATAGTCAAGGTTACCACGGTTCTACGTCAAGGCTACTCAAAACACTAACATGAGACCCACATATTATCACACTTTCCATGCGACCGGCTGTGGAGAACACGAGTAATTCGCTCACCCAACACGTTCGCAACGGCCCGTATCCAGAGCTCTCGCCGTTCTGCTTCGTGCAACAGCTACAGAAATCGGTAAAACTGAAGTCCATTTACGTCCGTGGCAATTCACAACGCAACAGTAGCGTCGACTGAAGCCTTTCTGGCATTTCTTCGTAGCGCGCGGAGCTGTTGCGTCTGCTCTTGCTTTCGCCGTCGTTCTGGCACGCACTTCATGGCGGTTCGGTTGCGCGTCCGACTAGCGGAGAGAAATTCGTAGCTCTTTTTCTGAGTGTTCAACGCGCCAACACACCAAATATTTAGCTTAATCGTTGTTTCCAACTCGCTAGTTGCACCTGGTTGCACAGCAAACTATGCAAGGGAGCCGGACTTTGCACTACCCAAAACTGTTCCGACAGGTGGCGCTAAGTGTCTGCAAAACTCCAGAGTCTGACGTCTATCCCAGTGTCGCTCTTCGTCATCCCACTCGGCCATGACTGCGAGCGCGCGGGCTGCCGAGAAGTCTCCGGTGGGCGGCACTGGCTGTTTCGGAGGGGCCTGACTCAGCTACTCTGGAAATTCGCCTGGCAGTTTGTGAAAGATGGTTCTGGTGGCCGACAGTGGCTATGTCGCCGTGGTCGTTCGCTATGTTGCTGAGGATGCTGGGCTTTGGTTGGAACCTTTGTCGATGATGACTCTGGCGGACGAAATTGACTGTGTCATGGGGGTCTACGACCTCGGCCACGCTGCGACTTGTCAGGGAAAGTGGTCTCGTTTTTTTCTGTTGGACGTAGAAGGCAGCCTCGCGGTAGTCGAAATTCCCTGCAGCGATGCGGCTTGGCATGAAATTTTCTCGGCGACGAAACCGTTGGTTTTTTCCCAGAACGCCGGCCTTTGTCGCGCCGCATCTTTGAAAACAGGACAGGAAATGGTGCAACCGCTAACGCGACTCGCCGCCCCAAACGCGGTCATCTGCCCATCTTGCAGCGGGTCGGAGGGTGTCTGGGTGTTGTTCTAGACACCTGCGTCACGGTGGGTCAAGTTCCCACGCTGATCTGTGACGCGGCTTCTGCTTTTGCAGCGTTGTCACTCTGTTGCTCCTTGATGTTCTCAAGCCCGCAATTTTTGAAGCCGCGCTGCGTGGAGCTAGGACGGCTTCGTTGGAAGCCGTTCTGAGAGCAGAAGACTTGTGCTGTGCTCGTAGGTCTTCGATGAAAACGACCGGAGATGTCTCAGAGACATTGGCGTCTTCTGGAGAGGCGTCTTTTAGCAAGAGGGAAGGGCTCGTACGTTCGCTCAATGAATGTTGGGAAGAGTACAGGTCCGCTTCCGTTTGGCAAGGGAGGAACGTGGTGGAATCCGTGGACATGTATGTTTCATCACGTGACAAAGCCTCCAGTATGACTCGGGCTGGTGCCTCCAAGTGCCCAGATGGTGGTGATCATGGGGGCAGCTTTTCCGATAGACATGAATGGGAAATGCCTTCGGCCATTGGCAGAGATGTACTCGTGTCGGCTACCGAGGCAGAGTCACGGCACAGCTTGAGTCCGGTGTTTGTAGCAGGACCGGCTGCGCAGTTCGCCAGTGAGATGCAGGTGGCAGTTGCATCCTCGGGATGGGGGGCCTTCCCGAGCTCTGTCCTCGGGGAAGGTCCAGTTGGACTCGCTGGAGGCACTCGGCATAAGGCCGAAAGCGGCAATCAGGGCAGCACTCCATTCTGCCCAGGACTGCTGTCTCACGCCTTCGTACCTGTGCCACGCAGCGGCACCGTCACGAAGGCGCTCTACGGCCACGGACCATTTCTGTAGCTCCGTCCAGGCATCGCGGGCTGCTAGATCGTTGACGGTCGCCACCCAACTGTCGGCGTCGTTCTGGAACCCGTGAAATTCCGGTAGTTCGCAGACGGCCGGTGATGGTGGGGCGGCAGGTGAAAATGCGGAGATATTTAACGCGAAGCAGCCCAGCTGGCATGAGAGCTGCATGAGAGTGAGCCGCAGCTCTCTTCGTTGCTCGGGTGCGCTGGCCTCGAGGTCGTATGAGGCGGCTACCTCCAGCATGGCGTCGATGGCGCACAATTCCGGCACGACAGCAGGAAACAGCGCTGAGCTCGACGCTTTCAAGACGCTGGCCGTGACGCGGAGGCGCTCGATGATACGGGAAAGCGCGGCGGCGTTTTCAGGCGATCCGCACGCTGTCTTGTCGGCGTTGGGGCACGCCAAGGAAGCCTGAACGGCGTCCCTTGGATGCTCACCCGTTAGAAGAGTATTGGGCGCGGGGTCCGTGTAACGGGGAGCGTACGCGACGTTCCCGAACGGCAGGAGCCCGTGCGCCTTCTCAGACGAAGGTGGTAGCCAGGTTCCTCTCAGGTCGTACCCTGAAATGATCGGAGAGGCATTGACGCCGTCTGCGGTCCAGGGCAAGAGGGTGTCGCAAGGAGAAGACTGCACGGCATTCCCGGGCAACAGAACGCTGTGCGCTGTCCTGCCGACGCCGGGATATGGCCGCCTTTGGGCCACCGAGGAGGCCTGGACTAGAGTGTACTAGTATAGCACGAACGGAGACCGGGTTCTTGTTAGCTGCTGACCCCTCTCGCGTGGAAAATTGCGGCGGCGCTGTTATCGCCGGCACTTGAAGAGCGCCCGCTCGTTCCACGGTTGTCATGGTTGGTTCCTGGTAATTAGTCGCGTTAGAAAAATCTCTCCTCATCTGCGCATCTCCTGCTATGCCTCCGAAGCAACGGCTGCATCATTCCTATGTGCCAGGATGCAAGACTTATTGCGCGTGGACTGAACAGATGCGGAAAACTTCCCTTTCGTAATTGCTTTTCGCCATTGTGGGACGGCGTTGCAAATGATATGTCGAGCAGCAAGATTGGCAAATATTCTCTTACAAACATTTTTATCGTAAGACATTTTTGTGAACACTTGCTCAGGATTTCAAATTGGCTCTCTTCAATGTCCCTGCAGATGAAGAGCCACGAATGCTTCAGTGGAGAGACCTGCGGAGGTTGAACAAGCCGCTGGATGTGGACCGCGCAGTATGCGAGTTACATTTCGAGCCCCGTTTTGTGTTGAGAGATAGTGTACTGATCGTGAACGTGGCCGAAGTGCGAATACCTAGAGGAACGCTATGGTTTCCCCCGATGCGCTGCCAACTATCACCGAACTTGCTTTCGTACCTGAGTGTGAATTAAGACACCAACACCGAGGCAAAGGAAACTAACCCGCGAAAAGAATAGCGCCATCATACAATGACTTTTTTTTTCTTTTTACTTTCCTAGATGAAGTTTAAGCACTGAGATAGAAGACTCAGAGTACGATGCAGGGGCTTACTACGTTGGTGGACCTTCGACACTAATTAGAGCGCTTCTGTCCAAGGTAATGGCACCGCACGAATTTCCAAATTTTTGTATGTGCGCTTGACTCCTGCACAAATGCAATCACAATTGAAAGAGTTGTGTTTTTTTTTTTATTGCTAAGTCGAGGTAGTGTTTGAATGCGATGTGTGTGTGTTAGAAAAGTTGATTGATAGGTGTCGTTGGACCATCGCACGAGAAGCGACGCTCTCGCAACGAGCTGCAAGCATTCCTCTGTGTTGTGAACGGGGCATGCGTCGGCCTGCATATGAATTCACAAATGTGCTCAAGGAAAATAGCGCTCTTCAGCCTCAACTGCTCAGGGAGATCGCTAAATGATCATGATAATATCTGTGGTTTAACGTCCCAAAACTACGATATGATTATGAGAGCTACTTTTTGCGCAAAAATTTTCAGAACAAAGGACGAAACAAACACGGACGGGCGCAAAAAGTAGTCATCATGGAATACCAACTAGCTCGGACCCACACATTGTTAAGATTATGAGAGACGCCGTAGTGGAGGGCTCCGGAAATTTTGACCACCTTGTGTTCTTTATCGTGGACTGTCATCGCACAGTATATGAGCATCTGCCATTTCTCCTCATTCGAAATGTGACAGCCGCGGATCAAACCCACGACCTTCGGGTCAGCAGCCGAGATCCATAACCACTGCTCCACCGTGGCGGACAAATTATTGCAACGTTCATCGCTATTTCATTAAATGCCGTACAGTACAGATGCATTCTACTTTAAATCGACATAGCACTTCTGCCTCCAGTACCAAATGTATCATGTTAAAATAAGTATAACGAAGGAGTGAGTCGCATTTTCTCAGGTATTTGAATAATGCAGTGATTGAATTCTCCTTTTTTCGGAGCAATTGCTATACAAGTTCCTCCGCAGGCCTTTGAAAACAAGAAAGTCACTCCTTAAGCAACGAATGCTAAAAACTACATACAGCAATGTGTACAAAATCCGAGCTTCGAACAGCAGACCAATTAAGGTGCTTGTGTCAAGGTGAAAGCACTAACAGGGCTTGTTGCTGAGCTAGTTGGTTCACACTTCAGGGAAAAAACATTCACGGCGCAGAGAGGAAGTGAAGAAACGTGTCTGTCTGCTCGTTTCTTCACTTTGCGCCGTGAATGTTTTTTTCCCTGAAGTGTGAAAGCACTAACAATCTGCTGCAGCAAACGCTGAGAGATTCTTCTGTACAGTCTTTTTCTCCCAAAAACATATTTGTAAATAAATGTGTCGCTCTGTTTCCTGCACATTTGCACTTGCGGCGCATTACTATTTTAAGAGTGGATAGCAGTGCACAAAGTTTGCCTGCACTGTTTGCAGCGCATGTGAAAGGATTATTCATCACTGGATACTTGAATGGGAAGTGCACTTGTAGGAAATACCTGCTGTGGCATTACTATAAATCACTCCGGCAACTGAGCTGCGTTAACGACGCGAACGAAAGCTATGCAAGCGGTCACGGCACGCTTTGCAGAGCAAGGCAATTATTACTGTACGTAACTCACTTTTATGTAAAAATTCTTACGACGTCGCGCACAGGAACCTTTACGTGATCGCGCGTACAAATATCGGCGGGGGGAATTAAAGGAATTTTACTCACCCCTATGCATTAATTTAGAAATTTACGGCGTATGTTTTCGAACGGAAGCAAAGATAGAACACCACACGAGCATGAGCCATATTTTTGTGCGCGTCGACAACGCGCTGCGCGACAGGCTGCAAGCAAGCGCGAGAGGCGAAGGCGCGTTCAAGTGCGGTTGACTACAGCGCCACCGCCAACGCTCCACGCGCGGCGGCCCTCTCCACGACAGCCGTTCGCGCCACTCAAAATATTCTAGTACACTCTAGCGGGGCGTCCGAATTTTCGGTCGTGAGTTTACATTACCTCAATGGGACGAGTGACGGTGCCACGAAGGTGTCCGAATAAATGGGCGTGTCCGAATTTTCAGCGTCCGAATAAACGGTCGGTGACTGTATAGCATTCCCCTGTCTACTGCGATGACCAGTGAAAATTAGTGGTGTAGAGAGAGAAACAGACACAACACCCGTTCGCTGGGCTCGCTGTTCTATTTCTGTTCTGAGCCGGTCGTAAGCCCACAACCCACAACCCAGTTCGGCCTCTTCGACTTCGGTCATCACATTCAGCCACACTGCGTCTGTGCGCTTCCTAAAAAAGCGAAAACACGAAGCGCGACTTATCAGTTCTGCCGAAGTTCTCTTTTCTTTAGACGAGAAACGTGCACAGAAAAATTGTTTTTCCTGCGTTTGTCCGGACTCGTTTCACCTGCCGGATAGCCTGCACGCCACGTGTTCTCACCCAACCTTGCAGTAATGACGAAAGGTCCTTCGTACTTCGGGTGAAGCTTTTTGCCCGGCGATTGCGCGCATCGTTGGACCCACACCTCGTCTCCGACCTTGTATGGTGGCGCTGGTCGATGGCGGCGGTCATAGTAGCGTTTCTGGGCCTCTTGAGCGTTTGTAGCTGTCTCGTGTGCCTTAGCCCGAATGACGCGACAGGTGGTCTGTCGTGAAGCCGTGCGTCCGACTTTTAAGGGGGTGTTCAAATTCTGGACGGCAGTCAGTTTTGGAATCTGCCCGTAGACCACTTCGTAAGGCGAAGTTCCAATAGAAACCTGGAACGCCGTGTTAATCGCGTATGCGGCTGCTTGCAGGTGGTCATCCCAGTCTGCTTCATTTGGTTTGTTGTTTTTGCAGTAAGGAACGAGTCGAGCCAGTAGGGTCTGGTTGTACCTCTCCGTTAATCCATTCGCTTAAGGATGGTATGCTGAAGTGAAATGATGTTCGACCCCAGCGTTTCGGAGGTATGATCGCAGTTCACGACTGCGGTACGTAGTTGCTCTGTCTGAAATTATCTTTTTAGGTAGGCCGTGCTTCCATTCAAAGCGGTCCCATAGAAATTTGATCACGAAGCCAGCTGCGAGAGAGGGCACCGCAGCAACTTCCACAAACTTCGACAAGTGGTCCACTGCGACTACGATGTACCGGTTCCCTGCGGCTGTAGTTGGTAATGGGCCGACGTGATCAATCCCGATGGTGTTGAAAATAGTATCAGGGAGTGGAATAGGCGTGAGTAGTCCAGGTTGGCAACCCGGGCGACCCTTATGCTTTTGGCACACCTCGCAGCTGGCGACGTACGACTGCACGCTTCTCTCCATTCTCGGCCACCAGAAACGTTCCTGGATCTTCCGAAGAGTAGCACGCCGGCCTATGTGTCCGCCTTCGGGGACATCATGGATGGCGTGCAGGACTTCAGAACGCATGGTCGATGGAATCACTAAAAGGTGGCGTTCTTCTTGGTTACTGGTCCAATGCCGTCGATACAACGTTTTTCCGCGGAGGACAAAATTTGAATTACTCTGCGTGTCTTCGAGGGACGTGATTATCGCTGCCAAATCTGAATCAAACCGCTGAGAGTTCGAAACATCCTGCTGCGAGAACCAGATCCAGCCCTCTTTGGCTTGTGGGGAGCTTTCCTCGCACGGGTTCCGTGACAGTGCATCGGCAACCTGGTTAAGTGCCCCTGCTCGATGCTTCACGTCGTAGGTGTATAGAAATGGGTGCATGACCATCTGTGGGTATGCGATGTTCAAGTAGGCCAGTACCTGGTAGCTGCGATGTACTTTCCGCAAAAATTGGTTTGTGTCGCTCGAGCACTGAGGAAAGAGTCGTAAGTCCATCAGGGCTCACCTGTAGTTACTGCTGTAGCTGTTGAAGCCGAGACCGATGGACGCAGAAAAACTCCACCACCCTCGATCACAAGCTGTTACGTCACCCGATAGGAGATAATCCACTCCGAAGACCACATCGGTGGGCAAGTGCTCGAATACAGGAACAGCAGCAAGGAATTTGCTCCCGGCTTCAGTTTGGAGCTGAATATCCAGTGCACCGACCGGTAATACGCTGCCACCGAGGCCGCAGAGGGGTGGCTCGGTCCAAGGCTGGAGGGTGACGGGGGCATGGCGTCGAAGCAGCGCCATGCGTTGAGCTCCAGTATCCACCAGAGCCGTCAGCTCCCCGATGCCGTCAATGCGGACGCGAACTGTTGGCAGCGTCCGCGTTTGGTACTGGATTTCTTGATGCGGAGCTTGTGTGTAACTCTTGTATCCTTGTCCGCAGCGACTGCAAGGATGGCAATCACGTGACATTGTAGCCGCTGCTTGCGTGGAGACAGCAGGGGCACGCCCTTTAGCAGTATCCTGCAACTCTGCCGCCCTTCGGATGAAAGTCTCGAGGCCATCTTGTGCTGTATGTACAGACAGTATGGCCGCGTGCGTCGAGTCATAGATGCCATCGACGACGTACTGTCTGGCTGCCGGAGAAGGCCAGGCTATGTCACACGCTTTTAGGAGGTGTAACTTGTCGTAGAGGTAGGTGGCAATGTCTTCTCTTGGGCCTTGCCGGCGCGACCGCATCTCCATGAAACGAGTGTCATAAGCGCCCGGCAGCGGTGCAAACGTAGACGTCAGGGCAGCGCTCCAACTACACCAAGAGGCATACGTGCTTCCCTGAAAGCGATGCCAGGCTTGGGCAGCTCCTCGGAGACGCCCTTCCGCGACTGATTTCTTGGTGGACTCCGGCCAAGAATGTTTGAGTGCAAAAGAGTCGACGGTGCCAATCCAGGTGGTAGGATCGTTCTCGTAACCATGGAACTCCGGAATTGCGGTCTCGGAGAGTAGGGTAAGAGCAACACACCGAATGCCGGAGGTAGCGCAGCTTGCCATATCGTTGAGCTGCTGCGGCAGCATGCACGAGGACCGGGCAATGTCGGCGTCACAGTGCTGCCATGGAGCCGCCGTGGAGGCTTCGACGCCATCCTCAGTCTCCAGGAGTACTCGTTGGCTTCGAAGGGGCATGGACGTAGGTACATTGACGTAATCTGATGACTCTGCGTTTCGCGACTGTGCCATTGTAGAGAGAGAAACAGACACAACACCCGTTCGCTGGGCTCGCTGTTCTATTTCTGTTCTGAGCCGGTCGTAAGCCCACAACCCAGTTCGGCCTCTTCGACTTCGGTCATCACAGTGGTAACATATGGATTTCGAGCGCCTGCCATCATGTTTCTCACCGAAATAATGCAAGAATGACCTCTTGGCGCATGCTTGGCACAAATAATGAAATTTTTGCTAAGATGTAGTGGGATGTAGCAGGTTTCACCTCTTGGCGCAGTTTGGCGCAATGGGCACAGCTGTCACATCACTGATATCATGCATTCAGTTGAGTCCGTTCGCGTAATCTGGTTAAATAGCCACTAAAATTTTAGTGTAATGGGTGTGTGTAACAAATCAAGTGTGAAAGTACCTTACGCAGCAACAATTTTGTCATTTTCTAGCTTACTGCAACTGGGGAGGTCGTGCGCCTTGTGGCTCGGGGCTTATTCTCATTACACTTCAAAGACATGTGATGGATTACTGACTGTCACGACGCATCGAATACTGATTGCCACGTTCTGTCACGGACATATGCTTCTGCTTGCATGCATGCTTCTTTCATGTCTAGAAAAAATCTGTGCATCTCCACGAAGTGAATCATGACGAGTTGGCGAAGCACCGAGGATTGTTCTTACCGTAAATCACCCGTGGCATTGCCCACTTGTGCATGTAAATGAGTGACAACACGTGTGTACAGTATATACAATGTGTTTTTGCTGTTGAGCCGCCGCTTCCTGCACCCTCAACTCCGCAGTAGCAGCTTGTTGACGGCGTTGTCATTTTGCTGCTGCTTCGGAGCTCTCGCCCCTGGGGTAGCTTGCTGTCTGCGTAGACATTGAGCCGCCACATACCGCGCTCTCGCCTCTGGAGTAGCAGCTTCTCGGCGTTGCCGCTTTGCCTTTCCCGGGCGAGAGCGCTTTCACGATCATTTTCATCCCTGGCAGAAAGAGAATGTGTGGTCTGGAACGCACTTATTTTTTATCATCATTAGCGTCATCATCATCGCCAGACAACAGACAAGCCTAGACCCTAAGGTGCTTTGCCCCTACAACATGAAGCGCCAACGCAGACAGCCACGAAATAGCCATCAAAAAACACTGCACATGAGGCAAAAACCGTCCGTCTCCAAGTGTGACGAGAGTTGCAATGAGTGGTGTCCATATGTGCCTTCTCGTGTCTGTGTGTCGTTTCGCGCTTCATCAAATCTTTTCTTTTCTCCAAGTGTGATAAATGCCTCCGAAACCATGTATCCGCTTCAACCTAGCATTCCTACTCATGGTGAGCATTCCCCACGAATAATAGACCTAGGTAAGTGCACTCTTGCCAAGGCTGATTGCCAATCATGAGTTCTCTCGCCAGGCGTGCGAATATTCGAAATTTCGAATATTTTTCGAATAGTGTTTGCTATTCAATTCGATTTGCACTGCAATTTTACTATTCGAACTTCCCAAAGACAAATACAGTTAACGTCCGATTGGAAGTGGTCCCTTCAGATTTTTAATATGCTTCACCTCATCACACTTTCGTATTGCGGCAAAGCTGCCTGTCAGGCTCCGCTACAGTCAAACTTTCCAAAGACAAATTTAGGTGTGAGGAAAACCAGCGAAATTCAAAACAAGGACAAAAGAAGAAGGCACATTCAAGCGAACTTTCCTTGCATATCACAGAAAAAGAGTGGCTGTTTCTTTTGGGGTGTGGCTGATTATCGGGCCTCAGCTTGTAGCGTTAATAAATTGGTTGTAAGTCCGGCGACTGTGTTTGCTTGAATGTGCCTTCTTCTTTCCTTGTTGTTTTGAATTTCGCTGGTTTTCCTCGCTCCTAAACATGAACCAACTGGCCCAGCTTTTCATGCTTCCAGAGAAAAATATTTATCTTTGGAAGCGTGAAAAGCTGAAGGGGCCACTTCAGATTTTCAGTATGCTTCTCCTTATCACACTCTCATATTGCTGCAAAGCTGCCTTTCAGGCTCTACTACAGTCTCAATTGTATTGACTCGAGAAAACGCTGGTTCCAACATGGAATTGTGCTTGCCTGAGCTTGTTGATTGTACATAGTGAGGGGGGTTCCAGCCAACTACTTGGACGAAGACAGAAGGGAAGACGACACAACACACCGCTGGACTAGCAACTGAACATTTATTGAAACTTTCCTTGCATTTTTGTAGCATTTCATAAAGATTGTGACGCTCACCCATTCCCAGATTGGTTATTTGTGTGCATGAATCTTTTTTCCTTTACTGTTAGTAGTATGGAAGCTGCGCTGATGCATGATTGTCCACTTTCGTCAATGGCAATGGCTTCTAAAATTTCGCGCGTCAGCTTGTCATTGCTTCTTCCTAAAATCTGGATATCATGCAGTTTGACCGTGCACTTATATTGGCGATTGTGGAAGGCGAGATGTCCCGCAGGGGTTCGTCCTAATTATGCCGCATGCTCTCTCGTCCTGTCATTGAGGCATCTGCCCGTTTGTCCTATGTATCTTTGGCCGCATGATAGTGGAATGTCGTAAATAACCACGGTTCACAACACACCAGCGGTGTGTTAAGTCGTCTCCCCTTCTGTCCTCGTCCAAGTAGTTGGCTGGAACCCCCTCGCTATGTCCAACATGGAGATGATAGATGTGGCAGAGGTGGGGGGCTCAATTAATGCTGTTTTAAACAGTACCTGAAATTTGGGCAGGAAGTTCGAAAAATCGGACACCGAAGATTTTTAGCATCCAAAATTTCAGATGTTCTTATATATTGACGCCTACGAGGCAGGTTTGGAACTCCGGACTCGAAGGGAGCACGCCCTTGTCTACCACATCAGTTGGGCTTCCACAGAAGTTGAAAGAGGAGGAGAGGCGGAGGAAATAGCATCTTTGCCTTTCACATGTAAAGTGTTGTCGGCAACACTATGGCTTCACCAAATCGTGTACATAAATACAATTCGACCTCTGCATTGCCTCATTCTTGATAAGACAACTATGAAACACCACTTCGCCAGCGCTTCATCAACCTAGCTAAAAGAAACACTTTCATGTTGCTATCTCATAAGAATATGCTTAGGAATCCTCTCCAACTTTTTTTCCTGCAATTTAACTTCGAAGCATTCGAAAAATATTCGAGAAATATTCTATTCGATTCGCACCCACATTTCTATATTCGAATTCGCTTTGCACCAAAAATTTTGCTATTTGCACTGCTCTACTTGTTAGTCTTTGTTGGCTGAATCATTTGTTGCAGGGAATCTCCTGCATTGGTGAACAGGACAATGTCATCTGAGATACTCGCTCCTGGTTCTTTCCAATTTAATTGCATTGAGCAGATTACAGTGATGTGATAGCTGCGCCAATTGCACCAAACTGTGCTGAGTTCTGCGGAATCCCGCAAGGTGAGGGAAGGGTTTTTTTTTTCCTTTATTAACCCTTCTGCCACCTTGCGGGATTCCGCAGAACTCATTTGCATTAGTTCTGTCCATGTGCTTCGAGTTGTCGATGGATTCGCCCTCGCGCTGCCAATTGCTAGCTTCCTGGTTAGCTCAATTGGTAGAGCGACCGCCCCGGATGGGCGTTGGTCCCGGGTTCGAACCCCGGACCAAGACGAATTTTTCGGCAACTAAGAAGCTTTTCTTTCTGAGTATTCCTTACGGATTTCCTTGTGGCTTTGTGCTACAAACGAGTGGTTGTATATTTTCCCTTTATTACTTCTCGGTTGTTGTAGATCGTTTTGTTAATATTGCACGCAAGACGCAAACACTCAAGCTTATTCCAGACCTTGCGCGGCGACCAGTAATAAGGCTAGAATGTTTGACGCTTGATGTATAAAAGTCGGTGCGTTGCAACGATGATCAGTTTTTCGACTGCCGACACTCTGTTCGCCGCTATCATTGTACAGCGTGCCTTGCTTGATGTAATCTGACTTTCCGTTTCCCGGCCACAAGTTCGGCCAGATAAAGAGTTTCATCTTGGATGCGTCGCCTGCTGCCTTCGTTGACGTCACAACCACGTGACATCTGGTGGAGGTGCTGCTTCTTTCATGCGAAAGATATACTCTCCAGCCACAATTCTTAATCTAAGTTTTTAATGATGAAATTAAAACTGGCCCAACGTTTCGAGACCCGTTCGATCTGTTCATCAGGGGTACCAGACGCCCCCCATCAAGCCGTGAACCCAGCGCCAGTCGTGAAGAAAACATCGACGACAACCCTGAGCAGCGAACAAGCCGCGGGCAACAAGGTCTATCACTGGAGTACAGGCCTCTACACAACAAGACTCGGAAGACCAAGGCCATGACCTCGACTGCGGTAACGATGACAGCAGCTGCGCCACAGCCCACGATCGTCATGCAGCAGCCAAGGGAGCCACCGACTTTCCGTGGATCATTGTTTGAAGACCCGGAGACCTGGCTGGAAACCTACGACCGAGCGGCCACCCTCAACCACTGAGACTTGGAAGAGAAGCTGCGTCGCGTCTACTTCTACCTGGAAGACGCAGCAAGGACCTGGTTCAAGAATCGGGAGTCTGCACTTCAAACCTGGGATCTCTTCCGCGGCACATTCCTGGACACGTTCAGGAGCACCGCCCGCAAAGAAAGGGCCGCTTCTTTGCTGGAGACACGGGTACAACTTCCAAACGAGAACGTCACGATCTTTGTCGAAGAAATGACTCGGCTGTTCCGCCACACTGACGCGGACATGCCTGAGGAGAAGAAAGTTCGTTTCCTCATGCGAGGGGTCAAACAGGAGCTCTTCGCGGGATTGATGAGAAACCCACCGAAGACCGTTCAGGAATTCCTCTCGGAAGCGACTACGATCGAAAAGACGCTGGAAATGCGCACACGGCAATTTGATCGCCGGTCGACGCCAGGCTACGGAGCCATTCAATTGCTATGCTCAGAGGACCTGCGTGAGACCATAAGAGCCGTGGTGCGAGAAGAACTTCGCCGAATGATGCCGTCGTGCCAGCCACAAGTTTCCTTCATCGCAGACATCATCAGAGAGGAAATCCAGCAATCGCTGGGCATGCCTGAATCAACGCAGCTGCAACCCGAAGCTATGAGCTACGCTGCTGCTGTCTGCCATCCTGTTCCCCCCTCCTAGACCTCGTGAAGAAACCACTCCGCCACAGTTCCACCGCCAAACACCACCGCTGCCACCACCGACGTCATACCGCCCACCAGCCGGCCAGCAATACATGCCAAGGAAGACCAACGTTTGGCGTGCACCCGACCTACGCCCACTATGTTATCACTGCGGAGAAGCCGGCCACACGTATCGCCGCTGCCAATGCCGTGAGATGGGACTGCGTGGCTTCGCCGTGAACGCACCGCGTCCACAGCAAGGTGAACAACCACGGGACATCGCCGACTACCTGGCAGGAGCACAATGGAAGCCCCGAAGTCCTTCTCGATCGCCGTCGCCAGGCCGCTACACGTCACCGCATCGCAGACAGTACGTCGGCCCTGCTCGGGGCCGATCTATGAGCCCTTACCCGGAAAACTAAGGGCAGCAACTGATGGAGGTGTGGTTGCTGTACGACGAACTAACGAAGACCCTCCGCCGACGCCGCGACGATACCTGAAGAACACGCCGCAAGCCAGACAGAGCCCTGAAGTCGGAAACTTCGCGGCCGGGAGAAGACCTGACGACGCCATGTGAAAGCAGCGGAGAAAACCAACAGCCGTGATCCGATGCTGCGACACAACCGCAACGCACGACGACGAATCAGCGACCTCGACGTAATATTTGATGGCCACAACGTCACCGCTCTCGTCTACACTGGAGCCGACTATTCCGTCGTAAGCGGGCCTTTCGCGACGAAGTTGGAGGAAGTGAAAACTGCTTGGCAAGGCCCTGAAATCCATGCCGCTGGGGGTCATCTAATAACGCCGGCCGGTGTTTGCACAGCAATAAGCACCATCAATAACCGGACTTATCCCGCCAGTTTTCTAATCCTACAGCACTGCTCCTGGGATGTGATATTTGGTATGGACTTCCTAAGTCAACACGGTGCCGTCATCGACCTGAGGTCTGAGTCAATAACACTAACCGCAGAAAAAGCGCTGCCGCCCCACCTGACGCCGGGGAACCATGCATTGAATGTAATAGAAGAGCACGTCACCGTTCCGCCTCTCTCTAGCATCATTATTTCCGCCGGCACCGAAACACCCGCAGACCTTGAATGCGTTATAGAGGGCGATCAGCATCTGCTTGTGAACCGTCATATTTGCGTCGCAAGTGGCATCGCAGAGTTGGATTATGGCAAAGCAAAGGTATTGCTGACAAACTTCAGCCATGAATATAGGCACCTTAACATTGGCCCGACGGTCGCCTACAGCGAGAAATTCATGGACACCAGCAATGCTTTCGCCCTCTCCGATGATACCAAACCTGCCTCGACAAATCGACATTCCCAAACAGCGTTCGAAGTCAACCCGAGCCTCCCGAAGCACAAGCAAGATCAGCTCAAAACTCTGCTCTTGCAATTAAAGGACTCCTTCTCGTTGTCGTCAAAAATTCAACAAACCCCAGTCGCGAAACACCGTATTGTAACATAAGAAAGTGCCCGAGCAATCCTTCAGAGCTCGTATCGAGTTTTGACATGAGAATGCGAAGCCGTAAAGAAACAAGTCGATGAAGTGCTACGCGATGACATAATCCAGCCGTCCAAGAGTCCCTGGGCGTCTCCCGTGGTGTTGGTGAAGAAGGATGGGACGCTACGTTTCTGTGTCGACTATCGTCGCCTGAACAAGATCACGAAGAAGGACGTCTACCCCCTCCCACGGATAGACGACGCCCTGGGTCAACTCCACAACGCTAAGTACTTTTCGTCTATATACCTCAAGACAGGCTACTGGCTGTCACGAGCGAGCGCTCAAATAAGCGCGCGACGCCGATTCCTAACGGCGGCGTGAAGTCCAGGCGCCGATCTGTCTAGACGCGGCCGCCGCAACGAAGAAACAATCATCAAAAGACGCCCCGCGCGCGCGCCTCCTCGCCCCCTCGAAACGACAGCCGCCGCGACAACCCGCTCTCTCGAATCGGAACACCGAGCAAAGTCTCGAACTCTCGAGAGGGAAAAGGTGACGCAATGCCAAGTTGGGCCGCGATGAGTGGAAACTACGAGAAAAGTCTCGCCCTTTCAAAAGCTTCGGCTGTACTACGCGCCGAGGAGAAATCTGGAAACTTCGAGAACACAGAGGCGAGCGAATATAAGCGAGCGGCGACGGAGGGTCAGGGAGGAGAAGAAGTCAGTAAGTGAGCGAGTACTCCAGTGAGAGTAAGTGAGTTTCCACTCAGTTCGTGAGTGAAGGATGGTGTTGTTTGATTGCTGAAGTGCGGGCAGTCGATCTGGAAGAATCGAATGACGACGCCGTGGGATCTGCGGAAGTTTTGAGGAGCCTTTCCTGGAAGAGAAAGCTCGGAGGATCGGGGCGACAACCAGCGCTGGACTTTGTGTGAGTGTCTTCCTGGAAGAGAAGCATTCAAGTTTAGTTCCAAGAACTTTGGACTGAATACGTTTGATGAACATTTTAGTCTTTAAGTGTCTTGGAATAGTTTAATGCATGAGATTGCATTGTAGCGCGAGTTGTTTGTTCCTATTGTTTTAAACACCATCGGAGTTACGTTGTGAGTTGTTGTATTTGATACCTGCCAAGTGTGCATGTTTGTGAGTTATTGTTTGTACTGCCTTATCTGAGAATATATCTTGTTTGTGTTACCAACTCTCGGCTCTGACTCGGTCTTTGGTCCACAACCGGCGTTCGCTGGCGCACCAAAGGGACCACTTCTAAATTGTCCGTGCTTTCGTGGTGCGTTTCGGGAGGCCGATACGTCAGCCCTTGGAATCCGCCCGGCGATTGCCTTCCCATTAACGGGACTCGTGACACTGGCAAATCGAAGTCGACGAGAGAGACCGAGAAAAGACTGCTTTCATAACTCCAGACGGCCTGTTCGAGTTCAAGGTCATGCCTTTTGGTCTTTGCTCGGCCCCCGCAACCTTCCAACGCGTTATGGATACCGTACTGGCCGGCTTAAAGTGGCAGACTTGCCTCGTGTACTTGGATGGCATCGTTGTGTTTTCCTCAAACTTCGACGAACACCTCCGGTGCCTTGAAGCTGTACTTCAAGCAATCAAGACCTCTGGACTCAACCTCAAGCCACAAAAGTGCCGCTTCACCTACGAGGAACTCTTGTTCTTGGGCCACGTGATTAGCAAGTCTGGAGTACGCCCCGACCCGCAGAAGACAGCCGCCATCGCTGCATTCCCACCACCCGCCGACAAGAAGGTCGTGCGTCGTTTTTTTGGCCTGTGCGCCTATTACAGGTGGTCCGGTCCATCAAAAACTTTGCCCGCATTGCCGAGCCACTCACTAACCTTACCAGGACCGATGTCGAGGTCAAGTGGGAAACACCCCAGGAGGCAGCATTTCAAGAACTAATACGACGCCTGCAAACGCCTCTGTTACTTGAGCATTTCGACGAACACACCGAAACAGAAGTGCACACCGACGCAAGCTGCGTGGGACTCGGCGCCGTCCTTGTGCAGAGGACGGACGGACTGGAAAGGGTCATCAGTTATGCTAGCCGGTCGCTATACAAGGCAGAGGCCAACTACTCCACAACAGAAAAGTAGTGCCTCGCCATCATCTGGGCTACGTCAAAGTTTCGTCCCTACCTCTATGGCAGGCCCTTCAAAGTTGTGAGCGACCACCACGCCTTGTGTTGGCTAGCTAACTTGCAGGACCCTTGAGGTCGTCTCGCAAGATCGAGTCTAAGGCATCAAGATTTCGACATCACCGTTGTTCACGAATCGGGCTGAAAACACTGACGCCGACTGCTTGCCTCGCGCCCCCCGTTGACCCGCCGCTGCAGGACGACCACGAGGATGACTTCTTCTTGGGAACCATAAGTATCGACGACTTCGCCGAACGACAGCGAGCCAACCCGGAACTCAGGGGCCTTATGGAGTACCTCGAAGGCAAGACAGCCATTGTTCCGAAGGCATTCAAGCGAGGACTCGCGTCGTTTCTCTTGCGAAACGGCGTTCTTATAAAGAATTTCTCGCCACTTCGAGCCAACTACCTCCTCTTAGTGCCTTCAGCATTGCGCCCAGAAGTCTTCCAGGTCCTACACGACGACCCGACGGCTGGACACCTCGGACAAGAGTGCAGGAAAAGTACTACTGGCCACGCCTTGTGGTCGACGCCGCTCGCTACGAAAGGATTTGCCGAGACCGTCAGCGACAGAAAACACCGCCCACAAGACCAGCAGGTTCCTTCAGCCAATCGAGCCTCCTCGGCGACCGTTCCAGCAGATCGGGATGGACCTCCTGGGGCCGTTCCCAACGTCAACTTGCGGAAATAAATGGATCGTCGTAGCTACCGACTACCTCACCCGCTACGCCGAAACAAAAGCCCTGCCCAAAGGCAGTGCCGCTGAGGTAGCCAAGTTCTTCGTTGAGAACATCGTCCTTCGACATGGCGCCCCAGAGGTTCTCATCACCGACCGAGGTACGGCATTTACTGCTGACCTAATTCAGCCGATCTTGGGATACAGCCAGGCAAGCCACCGCCGGACCACCGCATACCACCCACAGACCAATGGCCTGACCGAGCGTCTAAGACCATCGCCGACATGCTGGCCATGTACGTTGACGTTGAACACAAGACGTGGGACGCCATCTTTCCGTAAGTGACCTTCGCATACAACACGGCCGTGCAGGAGATGACACAGATGATGCCGTACAATTTGGTCTATGGAAGGAACCCGGCAACGGCGCTCGACGCCATGCTGGCGAACGTTGCTGATGAAGAAAATCTCGACTTGACCGTCCACCTTCAGCGCGCTGAAGAAGCACAACAACTCGCCCGTCTCCGCATCAAAAATCAGCAGACAACCGACAGCCGCCGTTACAACATTCGCTGACGCTTCGTGGAATACCAGCCCGACGACCGGGTTTAGGTGTGGACGCCGATACGCCGACGTGGACTTAGTGAAAAACTTCTTCAGTGATACTTTGGTCCATACAAGGTGCTTCGACGTCTCGGCGCTCTTGACTACGAGGTTATCCCGGACGGCATTACGAACTCTCAACGGTGCCGAGTGCGACCTGAAGTCGTTCACGTCGTGCGCCTCAAGCCGTTTTACGCGCGTTAGTGAACCTGAGAACTGTACTTTTTGCTTTGTACGCTTATTGTTTATTGTACTTTCATGCTTTATTGTTGTTATTTATTGTTGCATGTATTTTTTTCATGTTTTCTTTTAAGCATCGGGGCGATGCTTTTTGAGAGGGGGGGTATTGCCACGCGCGCTTGTTGTTTCAACTTCGCTTATGCCCACAAAGACTGTCAGCAGTACTCGGCGCAGACCGCGCCTTAGTGTTCCAGAAGCTTCTCGGTTGTAGTAGATCGTTTTGTTAAGATTGCACGCAAGAAGCAAACACTCGAGCTTGTTCCACGCTCTGTTCGCCGCTATCATTGTACAGCGTGCCTTGCTTGATGTAATCTGACTTTCCGTTTCCCGGCCACAAGTTCGGCCAAATAAAGAGTTTCATCTTGGATGCGTCGCTTGCTGCCTTCGTCGACGTCACAACCATGTGACAATATCATGGCTCGTGGACACTGCGTGTTCAGCTAGCGTGTTTGTTGCAGCGTGTTCGGTTTTTACATCATAGCTGTGCTGCTTCATTCTTTTTCCAAAGTCGCTAGTTTCATCGACGTGGACGTGGTTACAATCAGCGCAGGCAATCTTGTATACGACGCCCGGAACCTACTCCTTCTCGAGTTTGTCTTTCACTGTCCCCACAGTGTGCCTGAGCTTGCTTGTCGCCACATGAGCGACGTCGACTTCATACCCCCGGAGGATTTGGGACAAACTTTCGCTTGCGTCGGAGATGTAGGGTTTAGGAATTCTTTTTGTTTTTCCTTTGTTAACTTGTCGTTAAGAGTGATTAAGCGTTGGATGAGCTGGGCTCTTTTCAACAGCTTGGATGAACGATCTGGGATATTCCAAATACGAGAGATTGCGGCGTGTCATGGCTAGGTCAGTGGCTCAGTCCTCCAGAGTTGAGCCAAGTTTCTCTGCCCGACGTACCAGTGAAGTGATCACCGACTTCTTGTGACACATATTGTTCAGACCTGAAGCTTAGGTACATTCCGGTGTGTGTTTCATACCTGAAAACGCTAAAGGACAATCTGTTGCCAAAGTGTTTCACCAGTGCGTCCGAAAATGGCAGACAGCCACCAACTTCTCCCTCTGTCGTGAACTGTATGGCTAGTTCCATGCTATTCAGGTGCAAAAGGAAAGCGTTCAAAGCCGATTTCTTAACCGCAGAGAAGCAGTCGTCCACGTTATGTAGGAATACCCTTGGACGTGGTGTGAAACTGGACAGGGTGCGGAACTCCAGTGGCTCCATTGGTAAAGGAATACTGAACAAAAAGTGGAAAAACGAACGAAAACATCGAAATTCTACTCAGAAGACACAACTGTTCCAATAAACAGAGTTTATTTCATGTGCTTTTGAACAGTTGGCTGTATTTTGGTGGATAGTCGGCGCACAGCGGCTCCATGCAACCCCCCCCCCCCCGGGAGCATTGTTCGCTGCCGGTGCTGTTGGTAGTGGTTATGAGAACAGTAGTGGGAGCTTAGCGGGTTGAGGGACATGGGCAACGGCTGGCATTGTTGGCATGACCATTTCCGGTCTATGCAACGTCACCGAACGTCACCTTCTTTAGTTCACAGCATGACCACTAGACGCGGCAGTTTGAGAAAAACACATTAAAGTCATTATTTTCCTCTAGTTTCCGTCTGAAATGAAGGTTCTGTCTATCGATTACAGCACCCAATCTTTCAGTTTGGCTGGAAATCTTGGCGGCAAAAATTTTGTTCAGTATCCCTTCAAGTTCGCTGCAGTGACTGAAATTGAGGCTCCCATTGTGGTTCCATGGACTTGTTTGAAGAACTTTTTCTGGAACATGAGGTATGTATTGTTCAGACAAAACTCTAGAAGTCTGCTGAGGTCTGGAGTTTTGATTGGTGTCCTTTCCAGAAGACTTGGGTCTGATTCGAGAGCGTCAGGGCAGACCTTGACGGCGAGGTCAATGGGCATGCTTGGGTAAAGCGACTTTACATCAAAGGACATCAGGATTTCGTCGTCATGTAGGACCGTGTCGCGAACTTTTTCAGTGAAGTCATACGAGTGTCGTACGTGTGTCTCACTTTTGCCGACTAGAAGGGAGATAGTGCTGTGAAGGTAATTCGATAGCTTGTGGAGAGGCAAGCAGGTGAAGTCGACGATTATACTCCATCTCAGAAGTACCTTGCAGCACTGTGGAAGCTGCAGGGCTTGTTAGCCAATAGGAAAGGTGAAATTCCCCTCAAGACATGTTCATCCGCATCGCGTCGTCTGCTCGTCGTTTCTTTGGCGTCGGCTCGCCTACCTTGTCGATACTTGCTCCCTCAAGTTAATACAAAATGCGAAAACCTCTGCGGGAACGCCACCTCGCCGTTTCTTTATGTTCAGAACAGAAACCCACTTGGGCAGGACGTGTTCGCTGGCGTTTGTGAGGAACGCGGTTCTTTTTATAACAGCGTTTATACTGGCGTTTTCACCGAGTTCAACTTTGACAGCACGGTCGACGCACTTTCAGCAGCAATCGTGTACCATTCTTGAGTGGAACAGCAAATTACTGGCACAGAAAACAATATAGACATTCAGGGTGTTGCGCATCGTCAACGCATCACCGACGCTAATGTTGTGGCGACATCTGCTCAGTTAACATCAAACCACTTTTACGGCTTGGCATCGCCTCAGTAGTCCTAGCAGCACCAAAACAAACGAGCGATATAAATAATAGCGAAAGAAGATACTTGATGATTTGTCTTCAGCGTTAGATTAGACTAAGCGATGACAGATTATGCCACTTATTTCTTGCTGTCCGGACAGAGAGCCAGTAAAAAGCATGAATTCGCATGGAAGCGGGTGGTCTGGGGTGTATGGGGGCTGCTATGTTGCTGTACGTCATCACGGTTAGGGTGGTTATTACGGTTACCAGCCGGTAATCTCTGCATTATTTCAGAAATTTAGAAGTGCATGCGTGAAGGGCCTAACGTGTCACGTATCACTGTAACGCGTCATGCGAGAAGCACAGCTAAAGCCGTTGCACCTCGTTGATAATGAGAGTTAAGTCCGGAGCTATATTATGTGCTGCGCAAGGACACTGCCTGTTTACTCCTCGTACCTTCGGCAGTACTGCAAGGTAGTTGTGAGATGGAGTATAGGCACATAGGAATGCCCTCCTGGTGTATCTCGGATAATCCATACAGACCGGAAACCATTGTTACCCAGGAGGGAAAAAATAAAGGCACTTCTGCTGTGAAGGCACAAAGCAGAACACATCAGCCAGTACCTTCTGCAAGTCCCTTTGCACTTTTGCATTGGGATCACAACTCAAGGGCATGTACGTTCCATCATCTTCGAGCATCAGTTGCATCTTATTTTTGTAGTCTGACTTGTCTAAGACCGTGGTGTTTCCCTTGTTGGTGGGGAGTATAACTATCTCCTCATTGTCATGCAGTCTCTTTAGTGCCTTACGTTCCTCGGGCAACAGAGGACCCAATTTTTGATTCCGGCGTAGCTTGGAAAGCACACAGATGACAAGGGTACGTGCGTCATTGTGGTGAGACCCAGTCAAAAAAAAGTTGCCCAAACCAATTAGAAATTTCCAATTGGACCAATTGGAAATTTCCAATTGGACCAATTAGAAATTTCCAATTGTGTTTTGGGACACCCATTGAAAAATTCCAATTAATCCAATTGGACTACCCAATTATGTTCAATGGGCCTAGCCAATTTAACCAATTGGAATAAATGGGAAATTCCCAATTGCGTTTGGGAACACCCATTGCAAAATCCAATGGGTCTAATTGGTCACCCATTTGTTCTGAATGGGCCTGACCAACATAACCAATTGGTAACAGGTGAAATATAGAAATGGTTTCACCAATTAGACCAATTGGTGAACCCAGTTCACCCATTTGGAAAAACCCTCTGCTCCAATTGGACTTCCCAATTGTGTTCAATGGGTCTAGCCCACTTAACCAATTGGTAGCACAAGCAAAATCCAAATGGTTTGCCCAAGTTAGATTAAGTGGTCATGCCCATTGATCTCATTGGCAGTACCAGTAGCTTTGAAGTGTCTTACCAGTTAATCATATTGAGACTCATCAAGAAGTTTTGAAATACTTCATCAAGATGCAAGTCAAATGATGTTTTCCAGTTTACATAACAAGCATAAACTTGTTTAAAAAACTATAAATTAACATTCAAACAGATTTATCGACTGGTGTTCACGGCATAGGCATTACATGTAAGTAATGACCTGAGGAGTGTACTATAGACCTTTTTCACGGAGAGGAGGAGCGTAGCCTCGAACCGGTGCATTTTCGTCACTCTCTCTCTCCACCGGCCGTTCGTCCACCGCCTCTGGTGTGTGGGGATTGCCGCGTTTTGCATGCGCGGCGCGTGAGGGGGTCAATGTGTTTCCATTTTTTTTACGCGCTAAAGCAGTTGTGCTGCCTAAAATCGGAATATCGGACGAGAACAGGTCGACAGGCTACCACGGCGCTGTGTTTGGCAGCGACAACAACTAACGAAAGCTCAAAAGGCTGGCAGCCGAGACACGCGAAGTGCACCTTCCTTCGAAATGACTTTACTTAGGTCACAGGCCTTATCCGACAAATATTTTATTACATCTGGTGTCTGTCGTTGTGGCCGTTTCTTCGTTACACCAGCTTGTGATTCTGCTTGGGTGCTGGTACACATCATCTGCAGCAAAGAGAAGCAATGTCAAAGCTGACGGTTAATACAGAAAATGTTTTGCCCAGAATTCTTCTGTTGTAACATCAACATACGCGATTTCTATGCAACATCACATAAGTTATACAATGCCTGCGGCTACCGAAATCTAAGCGCGTGTAATTTCGAGATTATCGAACGAGCCCTTTCCAAACTGCTCACAGAAAGGCCTGCATGACATAAGTGTTCTTTGGCGTAGCAACGCGACTCTAGCGTTTCTTCGACTGCACGTCATTTCCCGACTTGTCAATTTTGCGACGATAACTGGGGCAGTTTTATGACAACCGCACTTTTTTTTCGCGGCAGCCTGAGTGTCGTCAATAATTGACCCACAATGGTTACAGCCAGGTCGTTAGCTGAACACGTGCGCTCGTCGTGATGCTTCTTAAAAAAAAACAAAAAACCGACAACAATGTTACCAAAAACGGGCGCACTGTCGGCGTATCGCCAGTGGTGGCTGCTCGCGCCGAAGTGAACTTACGCCATGCCGTGCTTCCGGATGTGCAAGACGGTAATTTCATTTTCTCTTTGTGTTGCTTCTACGCGGAAGTTCGAGCTCATCCGTCGTACATCGGTTTCTTATTCTGCGCAACGATCAGACACAAGCCTTGGACTACGACGACGACACGAATCAACACAGGCATCGGTGTTTGTGCTTCCTTCGTTCCATAAACTTTGTATTGCGACGTTCTGAGCGGAACCGGATGATCGGCTAGCGATTATAGACTTGCGTTGAACTTAAAGAATCACGGCAAAGAAACCCGAGGGTCATTTTAAACACTAATGCGCGCACTTAAAGTGCAGCTGGGCAATGGCGTACGTATTCGCTCGTCTCCATTTAGGTTTCACCCATTACTTCAAGAGTTGTCCGAAAATTTAACCCTAGTGCATACTCCCAGAACCCCACAAGGCCAGCCATAACAAAACATACTAAGCAAACATTTACACGTGCTGCATAAGGAATGCATTGAAATTCTACTCACCTCCTATGTCTATCGTCGGCACCGCCGCGGGAACGTCTCGTGGGTCGCCGCTGCTTTATGTTTCAGCCATTTCGAAGCTGAAAGCTTAGCGATTACTTACTAGCGCCTTTACAATCGCGAAACGTTGCTGTTTTTTGACCGTGTACCGCGAAGAACAGCAATACCCCGTGAACTGAGCGCATACGCTGCATACACCGCCGCAGATCCCCACACACCGGCACGGCGGCGAAACATCGCAGACGCTAGACGGCGCTGCGGCGGAAAAAATGGCAGCCTCCTCGTGAAATTCGTCTATAGCTATCCAAGCAGCATGAACACAGAAGTAAGTTTAAATAAAGTGTATTTGGATATGGTACTGTACAAAGTGCTTGGCATCCTTCAATGAACCTCTTATGCCATTCAACCTGATGGTTCAGTCATTTCGGTTCTGCAAAAGAGAGAAGGCATCATGGAAATTGAAAATCTCACAGTAGAGCCTTCACTAAAACCAATATTAATGACAGTCACTGCCAGCAGAGCTAAGCATGCCATCCGCAAGCAATGCATTCATTTAGAATCATGCTTTACCAGGTGGCCTACATTGACTTGCAGCTCAATAATATAACTGCAAGGCAATTATGTGTGAGGTTCACAATCCCTTGTCATCAACAAAAACATCACAACAGTCTGGTATGAATATAGGTAATTAGCCGCATATCAGAGACAGCAAAATTGAGATTTCCTGTGTCTTGTGTCTCATTTCTGCTGACGTTGCACTGTCTACTGTGCACTGATGTACCTTTAAAGAAGCGTACGCTAAGTTAGCATTCATTGCGGTCAACCGCTATTTCTGTCCCTTAACGGGAGCCCACAAGAGGTTAGTGTATGACGCATGCGCAGTGGTGCAAAACACTAAAACCGCCTAATAAGCAAGGCCAACTATGTTGTACTTCAATAGCGCGAAAACCAACATGAAAGCCGGGTAAACTCTATGAACATATACAAAATGTGGATAAAATGAATTAATTGATGCACTTTTTGGCCAGTTTTTCGATGTCAGCCAACTTCTCCACGACAAAATGGTTGAGCCGCTTCAGGCTGTTCTGCAGAATGTCCACAGGCAGGCCAAGATGCACCAGCCCCTCCTTGAAGCATTCTGTCATCATCAAAAAAAAAAAAACCGGATGGTCAAAATTAGAGCAAGTCCTCCAGCTAGTCATACTAAAATGATGCAAAGAACCATTGGAAGAAAAAAACAAGCCTCCTGGACAGATCGAAGTTCTTTCAACTATGAAAAAGAGCTTTAGCGATAATTGGCTTAAAATTTTATTGAATAGTATTCTGCCCTACATACTGGTACATTCACTTACCACGGTGTCAGGGGCTGCTTGATGGGACGATCTGGGAACCTTGGCGAGCGCTTGCCTGTCAGTATAGAAATTGGCAAATTAGCAAGGCAGAAAATGCCACCAAAGCCAGTTGTATCCCAACTGAAAGGGTTCCGGAGCAATTCTGGTATCCATGTTAATACATGTGTTGAAAGGGAGCCAAGTTTACATGCTCTGCATAATTTATAAATGTATTTGAAGCGTCCAAGCCTATTGATCATATTGATCAGTGGCACCCAATAATGCACATTCTCCTGCCTCTGCCTACTTGACATGAGCGGTTGTGTGATGTCATTAAGGTGAGCAATCTCACTATCCCTGCACATGACTTTTGGCAATGCACTGGCTTGTATTATGGATGCAGAGACAGCCTTTTGATTTTGCCAATGACGTCGTGGGATTTTAGGAAAGGCAGAAGACAATGAGAGAGTGACAGCTGCCTCTCCAGCATGATAATCTGAGGATCAGAAGTAGCATCCAAAAATAAGAGAAAAATATGTTCCCTGTAAGTACTGCGGCTTCTATGCACAGCATATGCATGCACGGAGTATCCACACACTAGAATGCCAAGACATAGCACCCAATACAGAACCGAGATTGTCACTGCAACAGTAATAGCAAACACACCTCATAATAAACTGGGTGTTTGCCAGACATTTAGGAGTGCACACAAAGTGAATGGAAGTAGATGACATTTGCATCATCAAGTGGTGTGTAACATAAGGAGAAAGGCCATTCAATGAAAAGACAGATGCTATAATTGTTACTTATATATGCAGTCTTGTTATATTTCTTTTGTAAAAAAGTCTTGTATGAGAAATATCTACGATCCCCTGCCTAATGAATTCTCTTGAGTTTAAGGCAGCCTACCTTGAAGCGAACGACCCTTCAGATCTGCTGGGTCCCAGATTGCCACTAGCAGCTCTTTCATAAATAGACTTGTCTTTCAGCTGCAGTTGTATGCGCCTCCAGGCGCCAGTTGGGATCTTTAACCCTGGCCTATATCCACCTGCATAGCCACGAAATAAACACAGTTTAGTGCACACACTGTACAAAATTATTTTGCAACAGATAATTATCAGTAGCCTAAAAAAATTTTGCTGTCACCACTGTACAACAAATCTTAGCGAGCTTACGCACTGGGAAGTAAAACTTCGCGCACCATGTTCTTCAAAATCTTACCAGGTCATCAGGACCTCGGGATTCAGGTGTGCTTTGCTGGGTCACAGCTGTGGGGCTACAGAAGGCACGCTCAGCAGCTGCTCCACTGTTCACTTCATGTGCGTTCACTGTCTGTGCGTAACCGACCATATGAACCACCAGCCGGCAAGCACGTTGACCGACTATCATCAAAGCACTTGCGTAACTACAGGCGCACCACGTGCTCTAAGCGTCGTCAGATCTGTACACATATAGTACTGCCCCAGGCAACGGCGATTATAGAAGTTGCATAGCCCTACCACAGCACAAAAGCTCTTATGAACGTAATGGAAGTAATTAGGCTTACCTCATCCTAAGTGAAGAATCTCGGCTGGAAAATATTCTGAAGTGCCGTCTTCGAACACCCATTTCACCCAGACCGTCGTCGCCTTGATGCGTTTTTCATCCATGTCCTGCTGGTCCCATTTGTCGAAGTCTCGAATGTCTGGTGTCGACGAGGGCACATCGCTTATCCTCGAGATACCGTACGTAAGCGTGGGAGAACATTTCGAAATGGCACTGCACATTAGCACCTTCCACTTGAACAAAACAATGTTCCGGCCACGGAGGAAAAAACATGTTTCCTCCATTTTCCGGCGGTAGCGATGTGATGGCGATATGGCTTTGGATCGGGTCGCCTGCGCTCAATGCAAGGCTCAATGCGCGGCGTAGCCTGATGGCCTGAACAATATTTAAACAAAAAACGATGGACATGGCACTATTGCACCGATATCAATGTATTAATAGAGTATGTGCACAAATAATTAAAATAAGTTAAAATACAATGCGTTACTCTACATATATTTACCGCTGCATTGCCATATGACAAAAGGCGACAGTGTTTTTGCAACCATGTTGAAGCTGCTAAGTTTGACAGAACGAGATAGTATTGCTGGCACCCATGGTTACTTGTTCGTTGCATTCGTTGTTTTCAGTATTTTGACGTAGGGAGTACGTGTTTTGATAACATAGACGAACTGAAAACCAAATTGTCAAACTGGAACAGCAACCCACCAATTGCCCAATAGGTGCTTCTTGCTAAGTTTCTACAGCGCGACTGGACGCGGACGGAGAGGAACACGCAAACACACACACAGCGCTGATGCTCACCTATTGCTGCTCACCAATTGGTGCACCCAATTGGTCAACTGGTACACCCAATTGGCCAACTGGTACACCCAATTGGCCAATAGGTGCACCCCATTGTTGACTATAGACTGCCTGGAGAACCGATTGGAGTAGAGCCAATTGGTTAGCACTCCAATTGGACATTTCAGGCCATCCAATTAAAACCAATTAGATAATGGGTCACACCAACTAAGGCCAATTGAAACCAATTGGAAATCCCAATTGGTTTCAATGGTTTTTTTTGACTGGGGACCGATCCACATGCTTGACCGCATTTTCCATGGCGCACAGTATCTTTTTCATGTCAGGTTCCGGAGTCAGGTTCTAGCTCAGACCTAGGCTCAGCACAGACCACTCGGCGTCGTCGAGCTTGTGCTTCAAAAGTGGTTGCACAGAACTGTGGTAAGGAGCCTTGGTAGGATTGTTGCGAGGAGGTGGTATCCTCTGAAGCTTGTTTTCACGCAGCACTTCATCTCGGCGTGTGTGTAAACCTGTGGGGAAGTTGGTGAACAGCTGGATTCTTGCAAAGTCATCAGGACACTTGCATTTTACTCGGTGGCAAGCGAAGAACGTCTTGTTCTCAAGAAACTGCATTTCATCCCTGCAGTCCTGATACTGGCTTGCAGGAGAAGGCTTCTGAAATGACGTGGAATCCAAAGTGGCTTGCTGCGGGTCTGTTCAGGTGAAGGAGTGAGGAATTAAGTTCCTTGCTTTGCAGGTCAGGTTGAACTGCCAATGTGCTTTAAACGCTGAAGTTTGGGTCACCAGTGAATGGTTTAGTTTTTGCGATTTTTGCTTTGTGATCGTGAGCATTGCTACAGTGTGTAAATTTAATGAATCAAGCAGCAGGGCATGCATTATGCATGCACTTCTGTGCCAAGTTGAGAAAGAATGTGGTTTGCATGGAGTGTTTTCTTGCAGGCATTAGTAATGCGCAGTATCAAGTGGGCCGTGCCGAGGTGCTGCTGCCTAAGATACGGCACCAGTTTGTGGCTGAGGAGCTCTGCGCTGTTGTCAACCCAGGTCGAGGCGGGCTGAGTAAGTCTCAAAACTCTGTCTCAATCCCGATTTATTGGGGCATTTGGGGCATACATATTGGGTGGTGAGTACATTTACGCTATAAAAAGGAGAGCTTTACAGTGTGATACAAGTTAGCACAGTTTCCAGATTTTCCAAGTAGCATTGTGACGGCAGCAGCATTGTGGCGCAGGTCATTCCAGTTTCTGCCAGCATGAGGAAAAAATTAGGCTTGAAATGTGACAGTTCCTGTTAAAGGACGGTGATTCTTGTTTTGCACCTGCAAGCATGACAGCAGTTGTTGACTGGTGCACTGCGACATGCATAAAGGTGACGTCAAGACTGAGCCTTGAGGGGATTACATAAGTGGACTACTTTTGTGCCACGAAAGCTGTTGCCCTGTGAGACCCTGCTTGGTGTGTTTGCTCTCATCCCATGAGAGAATCTCGCGAGAGCCATAAAGCCCATACATTGAAAGCATTCTGCTTGGGTGCGGTCCTACAAGGGTAGGATCGAAGCGTGCCCACTCTTCAAGCAAGGCAACTACTCGTTAAGAACACAGTATGTTATTGTCCAGACATAAGTAACTCCCGTATTGTCCAAAACAAATTAGGGAGGAAAATACAGATAGGAGGGAGCGCAGACTTCCACTGAATTCATTGAAGAAAACCTGGCTGTTTGTACCGACAGTGTTTCAACCAATTTAGAGACCAGCCCTCATCAGAAAGTTTAGTGGGATCTTGGGCCCCCCAGCCCTTGCATACAAATTTGAAATCCTGAAAAAGAAACCGTAAAGTGGTCTTCTTTATTAGTAAACGAATTGTGCTCTTGGTGACGAACATTCCTTGCACTCGATTTATTCAGCTAGTGTTTGTTTTTTTTTGCTCCTTAGTTGTGTACAGTAGTGCATTTGTGAGTTGGGACAGATTTCAGATTCAACTTGCACACATTCAGGCTGACTCGCAGTTAGTCGGTCAAACATTCGAGCGGGCAGCTAGACAGATGATGCACACCAGCATCTAAACCAGCATGATACTTTAGTGGTGTATATATATTTAGATTTTTTAAAAGCGTTCGACAAAGTCTCGCATGGGCTGCTGTTTCTTAAATTACGTCGTCTTAACATTGACCCTAATATACTTGCATGGTTGATCTGCTTTCTTTCAAACCGTTCCCAATTTGTAACAGCCAATAATTTTGATTCACATCCCTTACCTGTCCGTTCTGGCGTGCCTCAGGGGTCCGTTCTCGGGCCCCTCCTCTTTCTCATCTATATAAATGACTTACCGACTAACATTTCTTCTTCAATAAATCTTTTTGCTGATGATTGTGTTATTTACCGCAAAATTAACGACAATAACGACGTCTCTTGCCTTCAATCGGATATTAACAAGGTTTTGGATTGGTGTAACACTTGGAGTGTGAAACTAAACACTAATAAGTGCAAGCACATGCGCATTTCTCGGAATTCAAACGAACCTCCTACTTACCGCAATAATAATGTTGCTCTTGAAACTGTGTTCTCTTATAAGTACCTCGGTGTTCACATTTCTTCTAACCTGTCCTGGAAAACTCATATCGATCATATCATAAATAACGCCAACCGCATGCTCGGGTATCTTCGCAGGAACTTTTCTCATTCACCCAGTTCAATAAAATTACTGCTTTATAAAACACTGGTTCGCTCGAAATTTGAGTATTCTGCATCTGTCTGGAGCCCTGGCATTGATTCACTCATTTCCGATTTGGAAGCTGTGCAAAACCGTGCCTGTCGTTTCATACTCTCTAACTATCACCGAACAAGTAGCATAACCGCTATGAAATCAAGTTTATCCCTCCCTCCTCTCTCTCATCGCAGGTCTGTAGCTTCATTATGTCTTTTTCATAAAATTTACTATAATAACTACCTGAAAAACAAGTTACTCACAAGGCCCTCATATATATCAGCTCGCATTTATCACCGCAATAAAGTTGGAATTCCATCGTGTCACACTAAATGTTTTCATGACTCATTCATACCCAGAACTTGTGTCAGTTGGAATGGCCTTCCCCACAACATCGTTGACATAACTGATATTAATATGTTCCGTAAAACTGTTGCTATTTTGTGAATACATTATGTTTGTTACTCCTTGTATAATTTTTTTTCTCATTATCAAAATTGTTCTCTTGTACTCCCGCTGCTACTTCTCATTATTTGTCTTGATGTGAGTTGTTACCATCCACTTTGTAGTTTTTTTTTTCTCTCCTTTATGCTTTGATGTTTTTTGTATTCTTATGTATCCCCACTCCCCTCTGTAATGCCTTCGGGCCCTGAGGGTACAATAAATAAATAAATAAATAAATAAATAATGTCTCAAATTACATGAATGTACATGTGCCCTCTTGTGTTCCTGAGAACTAACAGACAATGATGCTAAGGAAAGTGTAGGGGATGTTATTAGTCGTAATTTTAATGTAATTGTGAAGCAACAAAAGTCGACGGAAGGATAACTTGCCGCTGGCAGGGACCGAACCTGCTACCTTCGAACTTTTCGTCCACTTTTCCTTCTTCACGTTTGCATTACAGTTACGACTAATAAAATCCCCCCATACTTTCCTTGGCGTCATTGTCTGTTAGTTCACATTAATATATTGTGTCTAACAAAGAAAAATGAGTCCTTAAGTTCTCATTTCTTTCGTCTTGTGTTCTTTGTGTTTCAGTGCTGCCCATAGAGTTATGTGTGTCATCAGCGGAGTATATAATGTAAGGTCAGGGGAAGATGGAAGCTTGAAGCAATGAAAAATTCTTGAACGTTGGGTGTCGCTGGAGCCAACGTTTTGACAAGTGGTCTTGTTGAAACGTTAACTGCAGCTGCACTGTGTTCAAAGATTTTTCATCGGCAATAACAAAATCCTAATCTGTCGCTTCTCGTCTGCCCTTGTGTTGCCAGACACACGTGCCGTCCGAGCCCTACGGGAGTACAAACAAATCAAGCGCTTGGTCTACGTCTCCTGTAAGCCTGAAGGTGCAGCCACGGACAATGTTGTCGAGTGAGTAATTGGTGCATTGTGTCTGTGGGTGACATCGCACAGCAGTGCCAGTGTTTGTGACTTTGAGGCATACCTTGACACTTTATATGGTGAGCCATGATATTTGGGAATGCTATTTAGTGGACCGTTTTGTAGCATTTGCTGGATATGATAAGCTATCAATCCTGAGCAAAACGTTTTCTTGGGCTAGTTGGTTCATGACTTCTGAAGGAAAAATTGTAGCGCAAAGCAAGACACGGACAGACAAAGAGCACGGGACTGGCGCTATCAATCCTGTATTACAGTCAGGGTAATATACTCAGGTAAATTGAATCTTTTGCAGTGTACTAGTCCAAACTGCTCTGTGACCAAGTGCACAGCTCCGAGCAAGTAAAATTTGGAATCAAAATGACCAAGTGGGAGTTGAAAACTTTGGCGTAGGAGGTAACATGGCTGCAAGAAAAAAAAAAAGTCAGTGGCCAGGCTAACAAGAAAGTCGTGGGACATTGGTCACGGTTTGCAGTCAGTTCGTGGCTGCCACGCTCAGGAGCATCCGAATCAGCACTTTGCCATTCACATCCTTTTTTCCTTCCACGGCGCCCTTCTGGTGGCATTCCCATGCTGCTGTGCAGAGGTAACTCCTGCCGGTGTCTTGAGAGCTGATGCACCGAGCGAGGATGCAAAGAGACCAGAATGGAGATCTTCAAAGATACCATAGCCAGGCTCAGATGCCCTAACCTCGCTCAAGAAAGTGGTGAGGTGCAACCACAGGATTTCACCGCAGACGTGCTGTGTACGGGAGGGTGCAGCCCGACAGCCCGTGTGCGATTCTTCCTGCATGTCCTCGCTATGAAACGATGCCGCAAAGATGGCTCGGTGTCTTTAGTATTGTCTTTATGGCTCCCTTTGCATTCAGTTCCTTCCTTGATGTACAGCTTGTTGCTGACCAACCCATCTTGTAGATGCCACTTGCCCTTCTTGCCTTCCTCCAGTACGAAAAGGGTTGTATTCATCATCTCCTTCTTCCTTGGTCCACTTCTGTCGATGCAGTCATTCTCCTCACCACCTGCCTTGTTCTTTTAACAGCGAAGCTGCTTAAGCTGCCCTAATATGTATGCCGTTTCACGATTCATTTATATAGGGTTGCATTCAAATTGCAAGGGGTCTTTCGCGCAAACTTGTTGGCCTCATTCGTGTTGGGGCATGTGTGTGACCTGTAGGACAGAGTTCCTGAAAAAACTCTCGCAGGCGTTTTGCTGTACAGACTCGTAATACAGTTTGTGTATGACGAGTCCGTTTGGTTCCAGGAGGCTCTGCGAAGTGGCTTTCCTGCAGAGTAACTAATTGGCGAGTGTAGCTCTTACCTGCCAAGTTGTGTTTTTAATTCCCACCTTTGTATGGATTTGTCTGAACAAAGACGGAATGCACGTTTGAAGGACGTAGCCATCACAGAGTGTCTGTGGCCCATAGGATGCATCGAGGCAAGGTGCTTGCCCCATCATGTGGGCACTACATGGTTGTACAACTGCCCGAACAAGGACGTCAAGGATTACAATATGTCCATGGCTTATTTGCAATAGGCCACTCACTAGATTTCAGGTGGTTCAAAACTCTGCAGCTGCAGATCATACAGAAATACATAACAAGGGAATATTTTTGGAGCCAGAGCTTTGCTCTCTGCAAATTCCAAGGCTGTACTGAAAACTTGTCTGTTCTAGTTCCCATTAAGAACAACGTTTGTGTTCCGAAGACAGAAGTGATCAACCTCAAACAGAGTGCTTGATTATTGAGATAAATTTTTGTTAAGCACCTGTTTCTGGTGTTCCGTGGCGAGATCTATTGGTACTTATGTGAACACCGATTTTACAACAAAGGAAACGAGCCAATCTTCGTTGTACAAGGCAATTTTCTTCAGAATGTGGACGGTGTTCCGAGCCGATGAGGTTATAGAAGAGCCCTCCAAGGCAAGTCCTGTTCAAAAGTTACTGGAGTACATGGCATAGGAACTGACTTGATCAAAGATAAAGAAGATTTTATATTTGAGGAGCTTGAAATACTCTACACATTGTGCATAAGAAATTTAAATGTTCCAGTGAGTTTCAAAAAATGCCGATATTTTACGAATACACAAAAAAAGTAAAATACTTCAACTAAAAACCAATAAGCATACTTTCAGTATTGCACAAAACATCCTTAAAGATAATTTCGAACAGGATAAAAGCCACACGATGTCAACTGAGAGAGCGAAGCTGTTTTTAGGAGAGAGTGCGGTCAGCATAGCTCGGCACACTCACTCATGAGTGCACTCAACTCACACTCACTCACACTCATTTGAACGTGGTGAGTTGAGTATGAGTGAGTACTCATGCGTGTGAGTGGACGTGAGTGTGAACGTGAGTGAGAACTCATGAATGTGAGTGGTCGTGAGTGTGAACGTGAGTGAGTACTCATGAGTGTGAGTGGACGTGAGTGTGAACGTGAGTGAGTGCGAAAGCTGAAAAAATTGTGGCGAGTGAGTTTGAGTGAGTACTCCCTTAAAGTGCCGACCTATGGAGCTCGGCACACTCACTCATGAGTGCACTCAACTCACACTCACTCACACTCAGTGGCGTAGCCAAGGGGGGGGGGGGGTTGGGGGGGGTTCAAACCCCCCCCCCCCCCCCCGAAATTTTTCAGTTTTGCTTGCGTATATATGCACGCACACATACAAACGCATGCACGAACATACATAAAGTATGGTTGAACCCCCCCCCCCCCCCGAAAAAAAATTCTGGCTACGCTACTGCTCACACTCATTTGAACGTTGTGCGTTGAGTATGAGTGAGTACTCATGAGTGTGAGTGGGCGTGAGTGTGAACGTGAGTGAGTACTCATGAGTGTGAGTGGAGGTGAGTGTGAACGTGAGTGAGTACTCATGAGTGTGAGTGGAGGTGAGTGTGAACGTGAGTGAATACTCATGAGTGTGAGTGGACGTGAGTGTGAACGTGAGTGAGTGCGAAAGCTGAAAAAATTGTGGTGAGTGAGTTTGAGTGAGTACTCCCTTAAAGTGCCGACCTATGGCGGTCAGTACCTTCGTTGAGTAATCAAATAAAACTGCCAAATCCAAAAAGGCCTTTAATGCAGTTCCAAAAAGCCTTTGGACTCTGCAGAGATACCATCAGTTTTGCTGGCGACTTGAATCGTACGTGCTGCTCCTCCCTAATAAAAGCAGGACAGTCGCGATTGAGTTAGGATCTCTCGATTCACAGCTGAATGTTAAGAGGAAGACTACATCATGGCAACCTATGCTTTAAGACCTAAACTAAAAAGTGTTAAAGTATGGTTAAAGATGACCATGCAGAGGACAAAGATAATGTTAGGTGATCTGGAAAAAGAATGAGCATTCAGACAACTGGACTCTGCACATCTAGGTCAAATATTAACAGTACATAAGCAAAAGAATTTTGCCTAAGATTAAGCGAGTGCATTAAGACACTTGAAAGTGTAGCTGAACCATAAACATCACATCAAGACATGTTTCCTGTTGCGCAGGCTGTGCGACCGCCGGCCCAAGGCTCACAAGGTGGGACCTCCATTCCGGCTGCAGCTTGCTTGTCCTGTTGACATGTTCCCACAAACTCGACACTGCGAGCTGTTGTTTCTTTTTGTGAGGTAAATAAAGTGTGACTGTTGGAACACAGTGTCTTACTTCCATCACAACACAGAGAAAAGTAGCGAGGGAGGCTTCATTCCAGCAATGTAAGTATACGCCTAGGAAAAAATATAGCTTGACAAAAAAAAGTCGCCGTTTCACCGCTAGGGCGAAGCAATGAATGCGATAGCAAGATTTAAGATTGTCACACGAAGAACGACAAGTAGCTCGATACTTGCAGCGCGCCTCTGCAGCACAAAGAAGGACGCTCGAAAAGAACGCATACACAGGACAAACGTGAACTAACTGTCACAGTTGTTGCGTCTTTGTGTTTCAACATCACGCTGCAAGTGTCCACAATGCAGAAGCCGACGCTGACTGATGTTTCTTTTTCTTTTAAACTGTGGCATGTGGAATTACGATTCTGCGTCTCCTGCCACGCGGTGGCGTCTGACGCAAAGTGTGCCTGGTGTTCCTTCTACATCATGAGTGGGTACAGAAGGGTAAAGAACTGCCTTTGAGACGCGCACTTTTTTGTGCACATCTCAAGGGCAGTTTTTCACATTGAAAGAAAATGTAAGGGCGTTGCATGATAGAAAACACGGTCAAGCTCCTCCGAGGTCTGCCTACCGCGAACGGTAAATGGTGCATATAAATAGCTCGCAGTTATAACACCGGCACAAGCATGGCGCGTAGCTGTGTTGTCTAGTGCAGCGTGCTGCGGAGCGAGGGGTCGCTGGTTCGAATCCCCGGTCAGGTGCATTAGGAATTTTTTTCAGATTTATTTTTCTTTATGCCTTTTTCTATATACATATCCGGGACATGACGGCGACGGCGGCGAAATTCAGCCGAGAGTGTCCATATAATTGCTATCGCAATAAAATATTAGAGTGCAAGAAAAAAGAAACGCTGCACAAATGGTTAGCTGAGGTTAACCAAAGGGCTATCTATTAAAAGGTGATCTAGGAGGTTATCTATGTAATGAAAAGTCCCTGTTTAAGTTACACGCTCATATTTCAAGTATCGCAAAACGTTAGTCTTCCTTTGTGCTGCGTGTTTTCTAGCACTCTAAAATTTTGTCAAATGTGCACCTCTAGGCCCTGAACTAGTCATATTGATATGCTCTCTACTAGGGCTTAAAATACCCGTATATACTCGCGTAATGAACGCACTTTTTTCCCCGAAAAATTGAAGCAAGGTTGGGGGGGTGCGTTTATTATGCGGGTAAATTTTACGAAAACTTTTTCAGGATGAGCAAAAAATGCGGTAATGCAAGAAAAAAAAAGAAGTTAGGTAGCTCGCGTACACTGTTTGGAAACAGCTTTATTGCACTTCACTCATCTTCGGTGGTTGATGGCGCTATCTTCGGCAAGCAGTCCCCGCGCACTCCATAAAAGCGTTTCGCGGCTTTCTTTTTTCGCGATCTTTTGTTTAATCGCGGCAGTGGTATCCATAGGTCGGCAAAATAAATGGAGCTCACGCAGACTCACTCAATAAATATATTTTTCGCTTAGGACTCACTCAGACTCGCCAAAATTTTGCTGAAGCAGACTCACTCGGACTCAGACTCACGAAATTTCTCTCCAACCAAACTCACTCGGACTCAGACTCACCGGTGTTTTCGTCATCCAGACTCACTCGGACTCAGACTCACTAAACTTTTCCTCAAACGGACTCACTCGGACTCAGACTCATGAATATTTCGTCAACCTGACTCACTCGGGCTCAGACTCATGAATATTTTCGTCAACCTGACTCACTCGGACTCAGACTCACCAAAATTTTCCTCAAGCGGACTCACTCGGACTCAGACTCACCAAAATATATCTCAGCCGGACTCACTCGGACTCACACTCACGAAAATATTACTCAGCCCGACTCACTCAGACTCAGACACACGAAAATATAACGAAAATATAACTCAGCCGGACTCACTCACCAAAATATTTGTCAGCCAGACTCACTCGGACTCGGACTCACCAACATTCTCCTGAAGCGGACTCACTCGGACTCCCAGACTCGCCTAAATTTTTCTCAACTAGACGTACTCGGACTAAAAATTAGCAATATTCGATTTGGCCCGGCTCATCCAATAAATGTCGAAGGAGCGCCATAAAATAGCTTATGTAGAATAACACATGTAAAGGGTTCACAAGTGCCAGGCAGCCTTCAAAATATTTGTATGATAGCTTTCAACATACAAAAAGAAGTTATTTCCCATGCATCTCAAAGTCTATCGTAAAGAGAAATTCAACATTACACGCGATTTTTGCAATATTGAGAATGTTGTCTTTAAATATAAGAATGGGTCTGCGGACCTTCGAGGAACATTAGGTTTTCATTCCTGTTACCTTTGAAACGCGCTATGCGCACGCGCCATTTGTTTTCAATGGGCGAGCGCGTATACGTGCGTTTTTGGCAGACCCAATTATAAATGAAGTCCTTTCTAACGCTTTGCCGTTCGAAGGCCTAATCACGCTACTTGGGAACGAAGAAAGCTTGATATTACGTTATGGCGATTTTCTAAACACGTTCATGAAACTGCCAATGGTCTTGCAGTCGATTTACCGCTCATTGACGACGCGAAAAAGAAAATATATTTATGAGGTGGCCATCTTTTGCAGAATCGAGCTTACCACCCTTGAAAATTTTTGGAAACATGGTTATAGGTTGCATGGTTATGCCTCTCTAAAGTTTCGAAAACACCCGCCACGATATTCTAGTGGTTGTGGTGCTTGACTGCTGACCCGAAGACCACGGCATCGAATACCGGCCGCATTTTCGATGGATGACGAAACGCTTGAGCCATGGACGGATGGTGGAGCTTTATTATAGTCCTGAGAGACGCGACTAGCGCGCAGTGGGCTTCTCCCACGTGTGCCTATATTTTGGCGCACGTAATGAACCCCAGGTAGCCAATATTTCCGTAGCCGTTGACTACGGCGCCCCTCATAATCACATCATGGTTCTCGGACGTTAAACGCCAATAATTATTATACTAGTGTTTCGAATTATAGAAATGCTAAGTTCGGTTTTAGTCGATGTCATGCTTTAGCAAAGTGATTGCGGATAATAGAGGTTGGCATTTTACGTCGCAAAGCCAAGATGTGGTTGTCAGAGACGCCGTAGTGGAGTGCTCCAGATATTTCGACCACGCAGGTTTCTTCAACGTGCATCTTAATCTAAGTACACGGGTTGTGACTGCGTTTGTTTCTAGCAAGATATTTTTCTGAGTCGGCTAAGAACCAGTTGTAACTGTTAGTGACTACTCTTTCTCGTGGATAATGGTAAAGAGTCGTATCAGCACCACGCTGGATACGGACACAAGGCAAAAAGGAACGTGCATAGGCGCGCCGATGAGAGCCGGCCAGTGTGTTCAAAGGTATGGTCGAAGCTTTTTGCTTGGTCTGGTACAGACCATGCAAAACGAGGTGGCAATTTTGTGCTTTCCAAAAACCCCAATTGCTGACAGTCAAGCCGATTGCAAGAATGCCGTATTGAAAGGTGGAAACACGGACGCCGCTTCACAGGGATCGTACTAGTCCCCAGAAAGGACAGGAATATTGATTTCTAAGAACAGAGTCACTGGACAAGGCGCTGAAATGACAACTGGAGGGTTTAATACAAACCAGACGCAATAAGTTCACATTGCTAACCCTGCGCTATTAGCAATTTTATTTCTTTTTATTTTCACTGCGTCGCTATTATATCTATCCTTAATAACTTATTATTTGTATTGTTTTTACTTCGATGTTACTGCTAATATCTTACGCATTCTCAAATGCACAGCTCCCCTCTGTTATTCCTTCGGGCCTTCAGGGTACTATTAAATAAATAAATGATTGAGGAGCCTATTTTCAGCGGGTAAATGGGGCAGCGGAGGTTGCCATAACGTACTGTTTTTCTTTGCAGAATAACAGACTGATGGGCAATTGGTGTGGATTCATAATGACATCTAGTGATTCATGAAACATACGAGAAATGCGCTAACTTGTCTCCCATGAGGGGACACTGCTCAGCGACTTATGATCGAAAGCCATGTGCTACAACGAATACAAAATGAGTGAGATGAAGGCAGGACATGCGCTTTTTTTTCTTTCCTGCTTCAAAGACTACATTCTTGAAAGATGCAGGGAGGGGGGGTAAGGGATGGAGAGCAGTGCTCGAGTCTCATATATTTATGAGACCGCTCCTTATCTTCATACCAGCGCATACCCCCCCCCCCCCCCCCATCTGTATCTTTCCCATTGAAGTTCTGAAACAAAATTTTGAAGGCTAGATAATATGTGGGATAGATTGGTGTATACACACGCGCATCATCTACGAAATATCAACAGATAATATAGCCTAGGACGTATTTAAAATCGATTTTAAAGTTCCTATCGCCCTACTGCAGCGAAACGTGCCTTCGTTTTATTGCGATAGCAATTATATGGACACTCGCGGCTGGTTTTCGCCGTCGGCGTCGGCGTCATTTGCCGTATATGTATATGTATATATATAACCGGGCCCGCCCGTCATTCGTGAGCGTGAAAAGACGCGAGCGGGGGGGGGGGGGGGTCGCTCGAGCGACCTTCGATTTTACGAGCGGGGACGCGCGCGTTATCTCCCCTTCTCGGCGGCCGACAGCGGGCGGGGGGGGGGGGGGGGGGGGCGACGTTCGATTTTACGAGCGCGGGCGCGGGCGCGCGCTTTATCTCCCCTTCACATCTCCCCTTCTCGGCGGCCGGGCCGGCGTACCCTTCTACGTGCTGCGCTCTCAACGCGAAGAGAATTCTCTTAAACAAGCGTTTTCTAGAGTTGCGTGAGATCGGATCCAAAAAGAGTTAGCTGCCAGCCTCACTTCGTATAACATTACAATTTTTGCTATCGCATTCATTGCTTCACCCTTGCGGTGAAACTGTGACTTTTTGTGTAAACAACCAACAACCCGCTGCGTCACGAGTTTAAATATAAAACTCCAACCAAAATCACCAATCGTCGCCACAGCAGCGGATAGAAGAAAGGAAGACAATAATTCGTGACCTCTGCACCAACGGCTACACAAAGGCGTTTATTCGCAGAGCTCAAGAGAAAAGACGGGGGAAATGTGACACCAACGGCGCCGCAACGACGCCGCGTGTCGATCCCCTGCATTGCGGGCGCCAGCGAAGCAATAGCCCGTATACTAAGAAAGGCAGGGGTTGACGTTTCCCACAAGCCATCCACCACCATCGGCAGTTTCATCCCTCGGCCCAAAGACAGCGCATCTGCGGAAAAAGCGCAGGGCGTCGTGTACCGGATCACGTGCGCCGACTGCCCCGCTTGCTACATTGAGGAAACCAAGAACTTCCATGAAAGAATGCGGCAGCACAAGAATGACCTCCGTCACTTGAACAGCGGACGGAGCGAAGTGACAGAGCACTGCTAGCGGTTTGACCACCATACCAGTCCCGACGGCGCGGTGATTTTGGAAAAAGAAAGGAACCTTCGCCGGCGGCCCCTCCTCGATTCCTGGTATACATTGAGCAGACAGCGGGAAACATCAACCACACCACGGGGGGCACTGCCCTCCCTCTACTGCCAGGGCTTGCGACGACTCACGGCAAACAATCCCGCCTGGCAAGAAGGCGTTGCACATCTCGGGCCTTCTCACCTTTGAACAAGAAGCCGATCATGCTTCGAAACGTCGCGGTTTCTTAAAATAAATTTTGGCTGGGGTTTTCTCTTTTCTCCAGTTTTCTGTTATCCCAACCAGACAGACTTCTGGTGAATGTTCACTTTTGAAAGAATAGAGATATTTGTGTTGCAGGCCCCAAGCCTAGAGCGTCGAGCTCGTTGCTTCGTTTTGTACTTTCCTTGCATTACTTGGGGGGGTATTAGGAGCTCGAAAGCTAGATACGAGAAACGAGCCTGGGAAACGCCCGTGCCATGAAGCTTTTTGCCGTGTGGCTTGGACGAACACAATGACGGCTGAGGGACCACCGAAAGTGCTTCGGCGCGTCAACGCTGTCTATGAATGAAAAGGTGTTTGAATAGGAAAGAAAATAAAAAATACGAAAAAAAAACGGGTTTTGCTTGAGTCGGCAAGGACTGTACTGCAGGCGTGCTGGGAAAATATGGCAGCAATATCTCCCAAAGAGAGTCTAGAATTCGAAGAGGTCATTAAAGTTTAAGAATTGCCGAGAGGTAACAGAATTCTTTGACCACATTACAGCCCGAAGAAATTTGTTTTTGCAAGTGATGAAGCGTCGCGTATGGCATAAATGGTGCGTTTCTACCCCCTTCCTCCTTGAAATACGGTCGCTACAACTTTCGAGGTACCACGGGGGCAAGCTTTATCTAGCCACTTTAAATAACGCAGCCGCTGTTTAATTGGTAGCGAATGACATGACGAAAGCCGATGGTCTGTGTCGTCGCTACATTTTTAACAAAGCTTGAAATTCGATGAGATGGTGCATAGCTACTGGGAAATTTTTGAGCGCGAAACAATGCATTGACAAGGCATTCAAAAGCGCCCGTCCTGTCTCTCTCGTACTTGTGAATGTACGTCTTGTTTGGCGCTCAAAAATTTCCCAATTGCCACATTTATTCATGGAAAAACCGAAGCGGCATCTAAAGACACAAGCGGTTCAATGCAACAGAGAGCGAAGGGGCGCTCTATTCTCGCGAATCGTGCTGCTTTGTCGTATTTGAATCCACATGAATGATGAAGCTCGAACATTGCACTCATTCTCCGTTGATTAGGTACACAATTGTAGATCAAAATCAATGTGGATCACGATATCGCTTAATAAAAGTGGCCTGGAGTTGTACATGTGTCAGAACATGCTGCACAGCCCACTTACATGCCCTCGTATATGAAGGCATGGACAGCTTGATAATTTGAAAAATAATTTCTAGGCCTTTACAAGACGGTACATCTATACGATTACAAGGCACGCCATAAAAGGAGGCTATAAATATTTGTAACCATAGGTCGGCAAAATAAATGGAGCCCGCGCAGACACACTCAATAACCGTTTTTCGCTTAGCACTCACTAGGACCCAAACTAACCAAAATTCTGCTGAAGCGAACTCACTCGGGCTCGGACTCATTAATATTTTCTTCAACCGGACTCACTCGGACTCAGACTCACGAAATTTCTCTCCAACCAAACTCACTCGGACTCAGACTCACCGGTGTTTTCGTCATCCAGACTCACTCGGACTCAGACTCACGAAAATTTTCCTCAAGGAGACTCACTCCGACTCAGACTCATCTAAGTATAACTCAGCCGGACTCACTCGGACTCAGACTCACCAAAGTATAACTCAGCCGGACTCACTCGAACTCAGACTCACCAAAATTTTCTTCAAGCGGACTCACTCGGACTCAGACTCACCTAAGTATAATTCAGCCGGACTCACTCAGACTCAGACTCACGCCTCAATCTGAGTCTGAGTGAGTCGACTCATGAGTGAGTTTGCCGACCTATGGTGGTATCTGCTGTGATCTCGAGGCCGCCCCGGCCGGAAGCGTACGCACCGACGCACTCTGCAAACTCCGTCACTCCGTGGCGTCCGTGGCAAACTCGCACGACGACGACGTTGACATTGCAGCAAGCTACCACCAAAGCATCAAAACAAACCGTCGATCGATTACAAGATTACCGACAAAATACGGCCGCTGCCTCGCTCTCCGCGTGACATAAGAAAGTAAAAAAGGTAGCCTATGTCTTGCGTTCCTCGAAGTACGCGCGGATAACAAGCATGAAGAGCAAATTGCAACCGAAGCGAGGATCAGGGGTGCCACCATGTTACGGGAATCGTCACGCTCTTTTCTGGGCGAAAAGCGAATTTTTCTGGTTTTCCAGAAAACTGCGACATGCCTGCAACGGCGACGGATGGCCCTTCGCGACAAAAAATCCTGTCGCCTCGCTCGAAAATCGCGTGCATGTGGTTGGGCCTCAAAGTTTCGTATTTGCAGGAAGCGACCGTTGGTTGGCGCGGGCAGTTTTGTGACCTTCGCTCGCTGTGTGCTTGTGAGCCGCGATGTCTCTACACTCGCACCGCTCGAGAATCCCGCTGTGGCGCACGGGTAATACGAAAAGACAGTGGACGTGCCGCGCACAGATAGAAAGAAAAACAAAGAACTGCGCGCGGCAGCGGGCGAGGGGGGGGGGGGGGAGCCGAGGGGGGGTCGGCGTAATAAAAAACGGAATCAATGGGCAAGGAGGCGCCACTTTCCGGTTCGCGGGACTGCAGCGGATGAATGTAGGGGGTGCGTTTATTACGCGGGAGAAAAAAAAAATCCAAATTTTTGACGACTGAAGTTGGGGGGTGCGTTTATTATGCGAGTGCGTTCATTACGCGAGTAAATACGGTATGTGGCTCCGAAGGGTCTATGCTTTTCATTGCACAAGTTCTAGGCAGGGGAAGAAATTTCCTACCCTGTCTTCCCATAATTGATGGCAATATGCAGCTATGATGTGCAAACTACCTTTAATATAGGCTACAAGAATGAACGTAACAATCTTGAAGCCTAGTCATAAAGAAATATGACTGCAAACTCGCAAAATAATGCATCATTGTCATGGGACAGGCAAGCAGTTCTACGCACCTCGCATGGTGGCCCATCTGCCCTGTGTGACGTGATGTGTATGTGCAAGCACCCTCATAAACCTACATGGAGTGGTGGGGTTCCTCCATTCCTCCCAAAAGAAACTACCTCCAGGAATGCTGTTATCAGGCCCGTAGCCAGGGGGGAGGGGGGGGGCCCTAGGGGCCCGGGCCCCCCCCCCCCCCGAAATTCGGATTGAGGGGGGTGTTTTACCGCGAAAAAACACTGAAAATAGGGAATTTTCAAGGTTTTCAACAGGTGCCCCCCCCCCCCCCCCCGAAAAAAATTTCTGGCTACGGGCCTGGCTGTTATGTATAACACTGGTGACTGGGCCAGACAGTGAGGAGCATATGGGAAGCTTTACGACTGCTTTAGACTGTTCTGATAAGACTGCATGTAGTCCCGCTTATTCTAGGACTAACGTGGGCATGAGAGATAACTCTTGAATCGTCAACCATCCCTCCGTAAAAGCCACAGTGTTTCACCAACAATCATTATTGATGACCGATGGCCATGTTCACCGCTGTCATTAAATTCTCAGTGTCACTCGCTTGTACAGTGAGTGTTACGTAGTTTTCTGGGCACAAGATGGTCCAATAAAGAGTTCCATCTCTTTACCAGTCTGACTGCCACCATCACAACCAGATTTCAATATCATGGAGGACTGGCACTTTACCATATTCATAGATCATAAGCCCCGACATATGCACTTTGCAGACAGTCGACATCCAACACGTCAGCAGAAACCACAGTGTAGCTGCTGACACTTGGCCACGTGAACACCGTTGCATCACCTCCGCATCCAGCATCACTCAATGTGCACACACTTGCTGCACACCAAGCTTATCGTCCTGAGCTTGTTCAGTTACACTAATTGAATACAGCACTGCAGCTTGGCAATATGCTGCTTGATGGCATCACACTCGAGTGTGACCCTTCTACAAGCACTCCCTGTCTCGCCAGCATGTTATGCAAACAGCTTTTCAACACAATGCACTGGGTTGCACGCACTGCTGTTCGTGCCACACAATGCCCAACTTCGTTGCGCTACTATATATGATCCCGGTTGTACACCAGTGTATGGGGGTTGGTGCTCCCTGCCAGCATGTGGAAGTTCACAAGTGCCGTTTCCCCAGTATTCCAGATTTTTTAGCATGACCATTATTGTTACCACTGCGTCGGGCATTTGACGACCTGCTATGAGCAGTTCCGCAGGCTAGTCAGAAGCAATGACTCTTCAAGAATGCTCTGCTACAACAGCACCTTTTGTAACATGGGTTGCTTGCTCCGACAGCAATGCGAGTTGGCTCTTTTTCAAGAACTCCTGTGCTTGCTTAGCACAAGTTGTCTGCACATCGTTGCAGTGGGTTCAACATCTGGTGCTTATGCAGGGTGCCTTCATAGTGTGCTCTCTGCCGCCTTCGGCAGCACTCCTGGCTACCCTGATCATCCGATGCGTTCAGCATGCACTCCTTACATCTCCAGTAGCCTCGCCAGTGCAACTCTTACATGCGTGCACATGAGATCCACCAAACTACCACAGGTCCTTCTGTGCACTAGAGACATTCATGGCAAAGTTGACACGATCACACTTGAGCGACTGAACATTCTCATGTCAGCCCAAAACATCTTTTATTCAGTCCGGTGCTGATTTTTTTGCAGACCATGCAGCTCTCTAGCTGAGGGTAGCGATATGGGCTTGCTGGTCTGTCATGCTTCTTAGATGTGGGCGCGAAAGACGAGGACGAAGGGAACAAAGTACACACACACTGGTGCCAGTGTGTGTGTACTTTCTTCCCTTCGTCCTTGCACCCACATCCAAGATGCTCTCTAGCAGAGGGGCTATGGGTGCTAGTCCCAGTGACACGATCGCCTATCGAAAGAGGACGGGCAGTGCAACGAGAGCTTAGAGGGCTTTCAGACCAAAGCATTCCGGATTGGGCTCCTGCGTTTAAACAGCATCTTGTTGCCTTTCTTACTTGCACCCTACAACACATACAACACTGAAATGTGATTAACAAAACCAGCATATTCACTGGGTTCACGTGAACTGCTTGCATGAAAACGTTTGCGTGTTAACACCGCCAACCCCTAGAGTGCAAAACTTGGAAAGAATGTTCAAGTTAGCAACTTGTTTAAAACGTGACACCATACTCAAGTTCAGAAGAACATCATAGTTTTGAGCTAAGCAGTTTAACACAGAAGCCGCATGGTCAGCTTCTTTTGAATTCAGAGCAAGGCAAATGACCTTCCCAGAGATTACGTCTACAAGCATATTAATCCTGGTGCATGGTTTTGAAATTGTGGAGGATGGTAACTGAGAAGCTTACCCTATGAGTGTGACCGGGACGGGACACAATACTCCTCCACGACCGTAGTGCACGAAGACACTACGGCCGGATTCGTCGACTCTTAGACATTGCACAGAAAAGGCACTCGAGACAGGCTGTCAACAAACACGGGTTTATTAACCCAAGATGCAGCACAGTGCAACAATCACTGGATGGGGTATCGTACAGGGTAGCTCGAGTATGCTTCCAATCGAGTACGTGTGCCGGTGGCGTTACAACTATCACACAAAAGGGAGCAGTAGCACGCGTGGACGGGAAGCCGCCAGCCAAAGCTGCACGTGAGCCCCTCGTCCCTGACCTGAGCACACCTGATTCGGCAGCCAATGAGGACAGGTGTGGTCAGTGCCGTGCGACAAGCGAGCCCGACCGTCTCCAAGTTGGCGAGGGAGACATATGGCTAGCTCCAGACAACAAGGCCTGGCGCCGTGGCTACGACTGCCACAGTGCTGTTTGACGACAGTTCACGGCGATTGAGACACGTGGGGCCGGCACCACATGCTAGCTGGCAAATGAGGTGCAAGGGGTAGGCGCTCTAGTCCCACAAAGTAGGCATCCCGTGAGGCATTACAAAACTCGAAAAGGCCTGATTGCAGAAAAAGACATCAAATGTTCATTGGCATCGCACAGTTCGAGTAGAAAGTATTCAGGGGCGTAGCCAGAAATTTTTTTCGGGGGGGCACCACCTTGATTTCAGGAGGGGCACCTCCTTGAAATGGTCATTTTTCGCTCTGTATGCCATGGCGAAAAAAAATTTCGGGGGGGGGCACGTGCCCGGTGTGCCACCCCCTGCCTACGCCACTGAAAGTATTGCCAGGAACTTTTTTATTATTTAACAAAATTGTTTCACTTTAATGAGGCGAATCTGTGAAAAAGCTGAGGCTCAAACTTGAGACCAGATGCAGACCCTCTTGTCCCGATCTGAGCTTGCAATGTAGTCTCCCCTGGGATTCCAGGAGCAGGCAATGATGGGTGAACTGCAAAGAAAAAAAAAAGAGTGTCGACCACAAGCTAAAAAAATCACGCCGTATCCACGAAGTGAATGATGATGAGTGGGCGAAGCTCCGGAGGTAATCTGGTAAACCGTCAATCCCCGTAAATTTTGCCCACTCGATCATCATACAAAGACCTGACACACAAACGCAGGGGTCCTCATATATGACGTTAAGCTCAGGGGAACGTTTGTTGTCGGCGTTGCCGTTTTGCCTTTCGAGGGCGAGAGCGCGTTCACGATCATTTTCATCCATGGCAGAAAGAGAATGTGTGGTCTGGAACGCGCTTATACTTCATGGTCATCAGCGTCATCGTTATCACGTGTAGTGGGTACATTCCACTATATTGGAACGCGCTTATTCTTCATGGTCATCAGGTGTCATCGTCATCTTTATCACGTGGAGTGGATACATCCCACTATACGTGGCTACCTACTACTACAACTAGTACTACATACTACAGAGGAGGGACAGACCCACACCCTAAGGAGCTTCGCCCCTAAAACTTGTGTTAAATGAGATATCATACAAAACACATTTCATATCCTTGATCTGCATGAATGTAAAATGGGCACAATGAATATGAACAAAGGTTTTAGTTTAGCATTGCGCATACGTGCTAAGCATAAGAAAATCACACAAACAAGGAGCATGAATTTTTGCATGGTAGAATTCACACGTCTTAAAACTATAGAAGGGTATCAACTTGCGCTTGTTTGTTTGTCATTACTCATAAACTGTTACGCGCAACAGTTTGCGAGTAACTTAAAACTATGGAACAGCAAAAACATGGACAAATTTTCAATGAGACAATCGTAGTCTACATTGCTGTCATGAATGAACGTAGCACTTGCAGGTGTTGTATTGGTACTTTTAATAAGCAGGGATGCAACAGCCGAAATAGAATTTGGAGCAATTGTTGGAGCAGCAAAATGTTACTTTAGAAGCACTAAACTCCAAATTTGGAGCAGGTTACAAAAAAAAAACATCCATTTTTTATCACGAAAGACCAAATTTGGAAAAGTATAAAAAAGGCTTAAATTAAAAAAAAAAAAGATGTACAAACCCTTCAACATCAACTAAGTCGTGCAGAGTGAACATGAGCACTGCTATTTCAATAAAAGTTGTATTTTTAACCACCCCACCGAACAAACAATGATAAAGTCCACATTAGCATTTGCCGCACCTGTCAAATCCTTTGACAGACCCTGCGAATTCAAATGTGAATCTGCCAACTGGCAACCTTGAAATTAGGGGGATTCGTAAAACTGAGTAGTAGTGTGGCGAAAAAAAAAAACAAAAAACGAGCGCACAGTTTTCTTAGTTTTTTTTTTAGGGCTGCAGAAATGTCATATACTGCTCCAAATGATTGCCAGTAACTTTTTTTTAGGCGTCAGCGACCATACTAGTACTCACAAGTACGCGGCGTATACACGCATGAGTAATTGAACAAAATGTGCTGTCCCGTGACTAATGCTAAGAGACCCTTCCAAATCTTAATATGCTTTTCCGCGGGGCACCGGTGTACTGCGGCAAAGGTGGCTTAAGCAGCGTTCTGCACGGGTTAGAACAGAGCCAGGAAATTTTCGAACAACGCTACAGACCCCCCCCGCCCCCCTCCCCCTTTTTTTTTCCTTTCACGATGGGGTCAGGTTTAGGGTACAACTTTTCGGCTCGCTTGCAAGGCGCGTTCGACCAGATAAAGTAACAATGGCCCGTGCCCGTTGGCCCGGCGACGGCACCGGATACCTATTGCCGGGACGACGCAACTTCAAGACAGAAAATGAAATCAATAGTTTGACGAAAGCTCATCTGGTCAGGAATAATCATGGTCAAAAGGTAAAAGCAAGACGCCGACCAAAAACACTTTAAAAATAACACAGACGTTTCGGCTCCCGTACGGGGGGCACCCTTCCCTCTGTTTACGCTAAAGTCCCTCTATTTTTCAAAGGTAGCGCAAACTCCTCCTCTCAGCGCCGTTTCCTCCTCGCCCGTCACTCCCGGCCGCCATTATTGGGCGAGACTCGCAAGAAGCGCCCGGCCCGCATGCGGTGCGTCGAAGCGCTTGCTTGTAGTTGCTTGGAAATGCGACAATTCTGGGCGCAGATTCACGCAGCTGTTCGTACGTAAGATGTGTAGTAAAAATAGTTTGTGGTTGGTCGGTACATTAGCTATCATTTCGCGTTTTGTAAGCAAGAAATCGCACACTGGTGCGGGCATATATAAGAAATCCCATTGCGGCACCTTACGCGCGAACAGCTTTCTGGACTTGGGACCTGTTATGCCAACGTGAAAACCTAGCATTTGCGCATTGTATTTGACTTCATAAATGTAAGATCCGTCGCTCGCACCAGGTGAACAAGAGGCAGAACATGTTAAACGCAGTCTTTACAGCTGCCGTTTTTCTTTTCGGATACCGTGGTGTTTGTTCACAAGACGCGTTTTGGAAAATCAGACGCTACATCAAATTATGAACACACAACACGGCGGAGGCACTTATTTGCTAAATATCCCCAGCGTGCATTCCCAGCGCATTAGGCTTTAGCTTCTTGCAGCCATTTCTCGCAAGGATGACTGGCTCGAACTGATCGTCCGTGAAGTGTTTCTGAAATATACAAACATCCTCCAATGCACTCTCTGCAATTTGCCTAATGAAATACGGCCGAAGTGCGCTGCAAACCATTTTGCTTCTTGCGGAAACAAAAATGTGACCGGCAACGAAAACAGGATGGTGTCCTTGCACTGGATAGGTGCCTATTTATTTACAAGTCAAATGTGTACTTAAAAAGTTTGGTCAAAACCACAACAAAATAATAAAGCGCATCAAAGAGAAACATGCAGCAACTGTCTTATAATAATTATAATTGAACACAGAATATCAGTAACACTGAATCAGAAACACTGAGAAATGTGGATAAATTAAAAAAAATATACAAACCGACACAACGAATAGAAACTTACACCCGCTTCAAATAAACATATAGTTCAGGAGAAAAAATTAGAGGGTTAGAGAACAAACATGCGTTTAAAATTATAGTTTGCGTACGGGCAGCTTTGCAGCATATTGCTAAGTAAATTACGCTCATCAATCGATGCTACTGACTTGCCATGTCTCTTTCTTTATCGTACACATCTCATCATCAACCTCTATTTATGAACGCTAAAAAAAAAAACAGCTCCGACTTTCTCAGAGTAAGTTTTTAATGACTTTTGGCAAATAAATTTTGTAAAATCTACGGGCTGAGCGAGAAAACAGAGATCTTGCAAAAATATCTTTCTCAAACGTTGCAGTAAAATTTTCGCAAAACAATTAGTAAATTGCGAACACTTAGGATTTCGCTGTAAATATTGTGTGCGAGAAAGCGTGGCCGATAATGTCACGCCGCTTTTTTTTTCTAACTTAGGCGTCAGTATCGAGCCTTAGCTTAGCCTCCCGTCCTGGCAATCGAAGTTCTTTCTCCCGATACGATGGAGCCATATCGCTCGGCGTTTAACGTTTTCCTTTCCACAAGGAACAGCAAAAAGCTTGTCACCCTTGGCAATGCTGTTTGAGCATCCAACAGCGCAACAAGTTGGCATCTGGCTGCAGCCGATGGCGTCTTTCAAACTGCAAAAAGCTATAAGAAGCCTGCGCTCACGTACAGTGCGCACGTGCGGCGGCGTTTCTACGCCCGATAATGGCGTCGTTTTCCGGCGCCAGAGCAAGAGGCAGAGGGGTCATCGGGGAGAACTGGTCACGTGTCGGGCCTGGTCCAATAGGGGAGCACAAAAGGGCGAAGAAGAGAGGAGAGATGCAGAGGGCGGGGAGGACATTCTCCCTTTCCTTTTTGGACAATGGTTTGCGCTACCTTTGAAAAATAGAGGGACCTTAGTTTACGCACGCTGTTTGCGCCATCTATTTGCACGTACATAGTCAATCCCCGTTCGTTCATTGCTTCATTTGTGAACAAGGCCCCCGTACGGGAGCCGAAACGTCTGGGTTATTTTTAAAGTGTTTTTGGTCGGCGTCTTGCTTTTACCTTTTGACCTTCAAGACAGCAAAATGTTTTATGTGTCGTTGCTATGGCAACCAACGTGGTCGCCGGCAACGCCGGTGTTCGCAGCACGTAGAGTTTGTTCGCGCGCGGAAAACGCGGCATACGCTTCCAGCACACCTGTGGTTTAGCGTTCGGGTCTGCGCGCGTGGATTGATTGACAACGCAAACTGCAAGTGGCCAACGTGGCCTCCATTTCTCGCTGAAATTGGCGCAACTGAGAAAATTTTGAGGCGGGTCGGGCATTTTGGCGCAGCATGGCGCAATATCCGCCAATTTCATGGTTTTGGTGCAGCTCGGCGCATAAACGGGGAATTGTATCAATTTTGGCGCAATTGGCGCAGCTGTTGCACCCCTGAATAAGTGATAATACGGTGCAACATCGTAATAAAAATTCTAGGCTTGTGCGAATATTCGAACGAATATTTCAGTATTCGAATTCGCTTCGATTCGAATTTAAATTATTGAAAATTTCGAAGTATTCGAAACGAACGAATAGATGCATATTAGTCCACATGTAACCCCCTGTAAAGGTGGTTTCACTGCAGTGGAGGTGTGCTAAGCCGTGAAAGCACCTATCCAGAGGTATAATAGTCCGCATGTAACCTCCTCTAAAGGTGGTTTCACTGCGGTGAAGTGGTGCTAAGCCGTGAAAACACGTATCCAGGGGAAGTCCGCACTGCCGCGAAGCCCCACTTCACACTTAAATCAAGATATTACCCACACATCGATTCATTTTTTAAGTTTAAAAGCTTGTTATACCGGCTTATATGCTCTAACTATAGTAAATTTTAAAACGTAACATATTTTACAGGTTATCGCTTACATTCTACCTTAAGTCAAGATTCCGTTACCATTCAAAGTTGTTTCTACTTTCTCTGTAGCAAAAAAAAAAAGGCATTTGCACAGGCCTTATTTCAATTTTTAAAAAAATATTGTGCAGGATAGTTAGGTCACGACAAATATGCTCACTTTTCTTGATAATATGTGATATATTCTGTTCGAATTCGATTCGAAATTATTCGACCAAAATCACTATTCGCTTCAAACCTAAAATTCACTATTCGCACAAGCCTGAAAAATTCCTAAAGGTTTCACAATGTAATTGCAGCAGTTGGGCCAAGACAAACATAACATGATGTGCGATTCTAAAGCACAGCTAGTGTGGCTCAACCTGTGCATGCACTAAGCCCTCCTGGGCATGAGAGGGATAATTAAATGTCGCATTGTGAGCCATATACATAACGTTTGCTGAATGGGTGAACCACCCAACGCTCTAACGAGAGGTTAAAACAGCACCCCCGGTAACGTCGACGGAGATAGTTTGATTTTGGCTCCAGCAGCGCTCGTCACCCCCCTCTCGCATGCTTTTACCCGCGGGTAGAACTTACGGTGCGCGGGGGGTTGTTATCAACTTGGATTTTAAATGGAACATCACGGCAAAAACTTGTCAAGTGTCCATATAATTGCTATTGCAATAATAACGCAGTTTTTTACCACTAAATAAATGTTTTGGGTGAGCTCTGCCTTCACTTCCCCTTTGTTTAATTTGTGCGTTTCTTTCTCGAAATTTCGTGCTGAGACTGCATATAATGAAAACCTGTTTATAACGAATTTTTCTGGGAATTTCTGAATTTTGTTGTATCCAGGCTTAACTGTAAGTGATTTCACAGTTACGCGGGGAAACCGAGGGCACACTGACACAAGTGTTTCTTGTACTCGAGTATGGTAAGCTTCGCTTATCTCGCGTACTCTTTGCTCTCTGTATGTTTCCAAAACAGTGCACTGCTCACAGATAGGCTGACACCCACATGTTTTGCAGTGCTGGGCTAAGTGACAAGGCCATTAAGCAAGTATGCATGCTCTCTTAGCAGATTGTTCAAGCGTTTGGCGATTGTACTCCACCCAACAGTAGCACAAAAAAAAGGGGGGGGGGGAGAGTTCTGTTTTAACTTTGTGGCATTGTTGGAAGAACGACAATACCCATGATCCCGTCACGAGTAAAAGTAGCTGCACTGCACCTGACCCACCTCATCTCTTTAAGTTTCTTCTCAAGCTTGGCTGTCTGTGTGTTCCAAATGAAGAGAGTGCCATCGTGGGAGCCGACCGCCACATAACTTGCATCAGGACTGAACTTGGCCCTTGTCCAATCACAGGCCACCTTAAAGTTGTCATCCCTGCAGTCAAAAGTGTAAAGCAAAAAAGCACAATAATGGAGTTGCCAAACAGAGTACCTTTTCAGAGACATTAAATTGTGAACTACGACACTTCTGAACCAATGTTGATGAAAGTTCCCACATCTAAGAAAAAAGCCTTAAGTTTCAGATTTAATAAAACTTTCCCCATTAAATAAAAAATACTTACGCTCTACGTCTACATTTCTTTTTAAAAACAAATAAAGTAAAACATGAATATGTACCTGTCAGGAATGCAGCAAAACTATGCAATATGCATTAACTGGCAAGTATACGTTTGCATCTGTGATATGGGCGTCTTACTGTAACCAACCAACCCATCAAAGACAACATCTCCATAAGCACTGTGAAAGTATATTGTCACGTGGTCATGACGTTGATGGAGGTAGTAGTCAGCGTGTTCAAGACAACATTTTAATTGGGCTAACTTGCACCCGAAAAATAAATGGAGCAAAGTACAAGCAATTAAAGCTGTACACTGGTTGCGGTGACAACAGCATCTGCCGTCGAGTGAACTGCCCAGTGGTAAAGCGCGTCGCCTTTTATACATGCACTATCAAAGATTCCAGCAATATAGCTGGTGGCTGTGTAAACTATCAAATAGACTAGACTATTCGCGTCTGACATGCAATCTTAACAGAATGATTTCAAACAATTGCGAATCTTCTCAACTACTGTAGCACGGTCTGTGCCGAGTGTTCTAAACAGTTTTTGCGGGTGAAATCTGAGTACATTAAAATAAGACCCTCTCTCTGAAAAAGCATCGCCCTGATGCTTAAAGCAGAACACCGAACTGAAAACATGCATGCAATATGAAATAACAAAAATAAGGCTAGCAAAACTAGAGTCCTGAGGTTCCTTAACGCACATATAATGGTTTGCAGGACACGAACGACTTCAGGTGGTGCGGTGTGCCGCTAAAGGTCCAAAATGCCATCCAAGATAATCTTGTAGTCCAGAGCGCTGAGACATCAAGGCACCTTGTACGGCTCGAGGTATCACCGAAGTTTTCCACTGAGTCCACGTCGGCGTATTGGTGTCCAGTTTCAGTTTCAGTTTTGTAGGCCAGCAAGGGTGATCCGATGAATCCAGAGCCGCGCAACTACTGAAAGTACCAGCACACAGTTCCAGGTGATGCACGCCAGCCACAACAGCTACTGCCAAATCAGACATAGACACAGTTGAAGGTGGCATCATCGAAGGTTGTAACAACGGCTGTCGGTCTTTTGCTCACTCTGGATGTGCAGGCGGGCAAGTGGTTGGGCTTCTTCAGCGCGACAGCTTGTCGGGCTTCTTCAGCTGAAAGTATATGGTGACGATGTTTTCTTCGTCAGTAACGTTGGGTAGCATTGCGTCGAGTGTCGTCACCGAGCTCCTTCCACAGACCGCCTTGTACGGCGTCATCTGCGTCGTTTTTTGCATGGACGTGTTATATTTGAAGGTCGTGTACAGAAGGATGGCATCCCACGTCTCATGTTCAACGTCAACGTACATGACCAGCATATCGGCAATGGTCTCATTTAAATGCTCAGTGAGGCCATTCGTCCGTGGGTGGTAGGCTGTGGTTCAGCAGTAGCTTTTTTGGCTGTATCTCAAGATTGCCTGAATTAGGCTCAGCAGTAAAGGCAGTGCCTCTGTCAGTGATGAGAACCACTGGGGCACCATGACGCAGGGCAATGTTTCAACGAATAACTATGCTACCTCGGTGGCGCTGCCTTTGTGCAGGGCCCTTGTTTCGGCAAAGCGGGCGATGTAGTCGGTAGCTAAAATGATCCATTTGTTTCCAGAAGTCAACGTCAAAAACGGCCTCAGTAAGTCCATCCTGATTTGCTGGAACGGCCGGTGAGGTGATGCAATGTGCTGCAGAAATCCGGCTGGCCTAGTTGGCGGTGTCTTCCATGGCTGACAATTTGGGCAAGTCTTTACGTAATGGCTGACGTCGGCAGTGAGGTGAGGCCAGCAGTAATCTTCTTGTATTCTCACAGGCATGTGGGAAAATCCCAGGTGTCCAGCCGTCGGGTCATCATGCAAAGCTTCCAGAACCTCTGGACACAATGCTGAAGGTATAATGAGCAGGTAGTCGGCTCGAAGTTCTTCTTTAGGAGAACGACCCAGAGTTATGGATCAGCTCTTAGTCGTTCAGTGAAGTCGTCGGCACTTATGGTTTTCAAGAATCAGTCATCATCCTGGTCATCCTGCTGCCGTGGGTCGACGGGGGCACGAGACAGGCAGTCGGCGTCGGAGTGCTTTCATCTGGACTTGTAAACGACAGTAATGTCGAATTCCTGAAGTCGCAGACTCCACCGCGCCAGGCGACCTGAAGAGTCCCTCAAGTTAGCTAACCAACACATGGCATAGTGGTCGCTTACAACTTCGATAGGCCTGCCGTAAAGCTAGGGGCAATACTTTGGTGTTGCCAAGATGATGACAAGGCACTCTTTCTGTTGTGGAAGAGTTGGCTTCCACCTTAGATAGCGATCAGCTAGCATAACTGATAACCCTTTCCCCTCCATCAGTCCTCTGCGCAAGGACTGCTCCGAGCCCTGTAGACCTTATGCAAAATTGCTGCCATCTGTCGGAGGTTTGGCGAAGCTACCCATTCGGTGCCATGTTGGAGGCTTGTGTCCGAATCGTATTGCTGTCGCTGCTACAGCTTCTTGCTTCTATCTGCTTTGATAGTGTGCAATCGGGCACAAAAACGTCAGATAAGTGGGTAAGGCCCTGAACACGTTACCGGCATTTTCTAGTTATACGTTGACAATGATTACGTGTTAAGAACTTCGTCACAATGAGAAGAAAGTACAAGTTTGTCACCGAGTCACATGTAAGTCCGTCGTCGTTGAGAATGAAGCCATGCGCTAGGTTATAAATTTTGTCTCTCTGTTTTAAGTGTAGCGAATAAAGAGTTGGTAGCTATTTCATTATCATGAGTGTAGTGTAGGATGGTTAGTAGGAGGCTTCAGCGCGAGACACGGCGAGGCGCAGCGATAACGGTAAAAAAGTGCTGCTGATCCATTTCAGAGAGTATTTCATACGGCACAGTCTACGTCAACCTGATGTACAGGCCATCGAATATTAAGTGACTTTGTCCTCTTTTTACATTTTTGAAACAAAAAATATTTCGCTGCTGTTGTCACCGACGTGTGTTATGTATATAATTATCGCACGATTAAAATGTAAAAACTTTTCGCCTCTCACGCACGTCAAAAGTCAACTTGAAAAGTGTTAGTTGCTTCAAGAAGTAGGCGCTGATTAGTTGGTATTTTATTGAATATCCTTCCGACATGTGCTCATACATAACACGATACGCCAAGAATATTCGCGTTCCCATCGCCGCTTTTGGGGACTGCTGATGCCTTGCAATTCCACCCCATTCTAGCAAGACAGTTTTGCGACGCCGACTGAACGCTTGCGAAACTACCTCAGCGTGTAACCAATGGTAGCGCATGCACAGTCAATGTAACACACATCTGCCGGAACGGCCTTTCTTTAAAGATTCATACGAAAAGTGCCCCACACAAGCGTCTGTTAACATTTCATAACTCACAGGGGTGGATGCGGGATTTTTCCAAGGGAGGACCAGCTTCTGTGAGAAACTGATATGTGCTGTTCTTGCGTATAAATTAAAAAAAAAAAGCAAGAGGGTACGGTCAGGCCATCCGGGCCGCTCCTCTGTATTTATTGGCAGTGATGGCACATGAAATGCTTGAAAAATACGCATAGTAAGACAATACGCGCGCAAAGCATCCCACCAAGGGCTACCTTGTACGCTCCAGCCAATGGTGTAGCCAGGGGTGGCAGACCAAGCCCGTGCCCCCCTTCCCCCCTCCCCCCGAAGTTTTTTTTTTCGGCCATGGAATACAGAGCACAAAATGACACTCGACCATATTCACCTGCCCGGGCACCACGTCGGATCAAATGCGTGCCCCCCCCCCCCCCCCCCCCTTCCCCCCCCACCCTCCCTAAACAAATTTCTGGCTCCAGCACAATCGGTCCGTTCGCTGAGAATCAATTACACTCACGAGTAGCTGTCTACCATTAACTGTTATCGCAATGCAATAAACCTAATAATGGTGTCAACAGCAGCGCAGGCATACCCGAGTAGCCGCGATCGATGCAGCTTTGAAGCTCGTACACGAAGCCGGTTGGTCTGTGCCTGCAAGCACACGGCACGAAAACTGTCTCGTTCCGGCATGACACGAAGGAGTGTTCTCTGATGAGTGCCGATGCTGTCACATACCGCATCTATTAAGAACGGCGAACGTAAACACGGCATCAGTCGTAAGTAGCAGCCTGAGCAACGGAACGATCTGCCGCTTCTCTTCGGCCGCGAAGAAATCTAATAACATGGAGGTTAGTTTCCTGCAAACCTTTTTTCAGCGTCTCAATTTCCTCAATCTCAGCAAAACGGAACACGAAAATATCTCGAAATTGCCGCTGCTATGAGCCGCCACACGTCGACCCGTACGCTCTAGTATGCACATGCGGTGAGCGCCTAGCCTTCAACATGGCGGAAATGCGTACGGCGGCCGCTAGATGGCAGCAGATTTTGCATAAGGTCTATTGTGTCAGTGTGAATTTCCCTGTCAGCATATTCGTCAAAATGCACAAGAATTGGAGGCATCTGCAAGTGTCGTTTCAGTTCTTGAAATGCTTAGACTTGTGCCGTTTCCCACTTGAATTCCATGTCCGTCTTCCTGAGGTGAGTTAATGGCTTGGCGATCCATGAAAATTCCTTGACGAAGCATCTTTAATAGGCGCACGAGCCGAGAAATCTGCATACATGCTTCTTGTCGGGGCGGGTGGCAGGAAGGCCGAGATGGCAGCCCACAGGTCGGGGCACACTCCAGAGTTGCTATACGCAAAACGGCACTTTTCTGGCATCAGGGAGAGTCCGGAGGTCCTGATTGCTTGAAGTACAGCTTGAAGGCGCCGTAGGTGCTCGTTGAAGTTTGAGGCGAGCACAACGACTCCGTCCAAGTACACAAGCCAAGTGTGCCACTTCAAGCCGGCCAGTACTGTATCCATAAATGCACTGGAAAGTCGCAGGTGCTGAGCAAAGACCAAAGGGCATGACCTTGCACTCGAACAGTCCGTCTGGTGTTATAAAGGCAGTCTTTTCTCGGTCTCCTTTGTCGACTTCAATTTGCCAGTAGCTAGTTTTGAGGTCCATCGACGAAAAGTACTTCGCGTTGTGGAGTCGATCCAAGGAGTCGTCAATCTGTGGGAGAGGATACACATCCTTCTTTGTGATCTTATTCAGGCGACGATAGTTGACGCAGTTTCGGTTTTGCCCTTGCAATTTGATGATGAATATCTCAAACTATGTGTGACTTTTGTGATTTCTAAAAAAATAGGTATGCCATTAATTGGCATGCACTATAATTATGTAATACAACCATCTGCCCTCAAGTCAATAATTCAAAAGTTAATTAACGAGTTCTTGTGAACTAGTTGCATCAATGTCCTTTTAGCTGCAAGAAAGTATTTCCACACTGACATAGCGTTCATGTGTGAAAACGATAGGAGCCTGATGGTCCATATTTAAAATTTTTTAGCGCGCACAAAAGACGAGGACATCTTTCTTGTCTATTTTTCTTGTCCTCGTCTTTTGTGCGCGCTAAAAAAGTTTAAATATGGATACATACCAACTTGCCCAGTTATCAGTCTTACTGCCTGATGGTTATTGAATTTTTATAAAAAAATCTGTATTGTCTAAAAAATTACTGCAGATCCATGAAGTGAATGCTGATGATGGAGCGAAGCTCCTTGGAAGCTCGTCTATGTCATTTTATTTTTCAAAGAGTAGCGCCATTGATCGATACGCTAGCGCTGCACGGTCTAAGTACAAGTGGCTTGCGAGCAATGCAGCTCGCTGTACACGGCTTGTATGCGCGCTCTAGGTACAAGCGGCGCGGTGCCGGCGCAACACCCGCACGGGGTCGGTATGCGCGCTGCGTGCGCTCTGCGAACGGTTCTGCACATGACATTGTGTGCTTGCTCGGAGAGGGGTTTCGGAGAGCCGCCGCCACAGCGCAACACCTGTGCACAGTCGGTATATGCGCTGCGTGTGCTCTACGAATGGTTCTGCGTACGACGTCATGACCTTGATTGATACGCTTGCTGAGACAGGGTCTCGGAGCGGCGGTGCAGCTGTTCCGATGGGGACCTACGGTGACAACGGACATTGTACGAGCCTAAGGAGCTACACTCCTAAAAACATCGTGTATAATAGAAGCGTAGTCACTCTACTTTAAGCATGGAGAGTATTTGAAATAGAAGGTGCCTACAAAAGCAGGCCACGCACTCACTGGAAGCTGATGAGGACCTGGTTCATGCGCACGTCCAGTAGCTTGATGGTGTCATCACGCACGCAGCACAGCAGCTGGCATCGGTCGGCAGACAGGTCCAGCGAGCTGATCAGGCCACCGAGCACAATCTCGTTGGCACTGCTCTCTGCTCGCGAGTCCCAGAAACGCAGACGCTTGTCAAAGTGGCCACTAATGATTGTCGTACCCGCGCTGTCACTGGCCACCAGGTCATTGCAAGAAGAGCCAGCAAATATGGTGCGGATGCCTGCACCACATCATACAGTCAGCGTTGTCTGCTGCTCCCTACTCTTCTTGTGTTCAGTTCAGTCCAATTTATTGCCCTAGAGGTCCCTAACCTCCAAGGCGTGCTATTGAGCTCAACAAACAACACAACATCAAAGGTGGCCACTAAGACACGTCTTGAAAGGCAGATGATGAAGCAATAGTGACGATGTATTGAGGCAAGCCGCTTCAGTCTGTGGCTGCTCAAAAATAGAATGAGGCAGAAAAAATTACACCATCTCCCGCTAAAGGGAACCATGTGTAGATGCGAAGCAGCGGGCGCTAATGCTTACACTGGCGGCAGCGTTGCGCAAGAAAGAAGCCTGGGGAGGCGCAAAGCACGCAGCGATGGACCGGTGTTTCCTACTGGAACATGCCAATCGCTGCTAATGGGCAATGAGAGACAGAAGATTCCAACTGGACACAGAGACCCGCAGTCCGCTTTTAGTTAATGTGCACGCTGTGAATTTTTATTGTTCAACAACGCACAGGAGAAATCTCCCACCGGCACTACCTTGCAGGTCAAGATCCAGTGCCAAGGGTTGTGCAGCGCGAGCAGTCGGTTTTTTCAACCAAGAAACTCGCTAGCAGACGCTGCCTGCGTCGGCGTTGCGAGGCGAGAGAGGGGGGGAGCGTAGTAGAGGAGAGAGAGGGGGGGACGCGCATGCGCAGTGGGGGGTGTGGACGCCGCTGGCAGGGATGCCTAGAGGAGAGAGGGGGGGAGCGTAGGAGGGGAGAGAGGGAGGGGACACGCATGCGCAGTGAGGGTGTGGTCGCCGCGGGGAGGGATGCCTAGAGGAGAGAGAGGGGGGAGAGGAGTTTTTTTTTATTTATATTTTTTTTAAAGGGTTTGCACATGCGCAGTAAGGGTGGTCACGGCACACACCACCACCACCACCACCGGATTGAACTTCGCCTTAAGCTGCTTCGCATCTAAAAGTGTGTGATGATGGTAGGGCAACCTGAAGTGGACGGCTGCCGTGCTGCGCCTGTTCACATGTATTGAGTGAAGAACGAATGAATTTATGACGAAGGATCAGACCTACAATGTCGCATCAGGGTGGCCACTTGGGCTGGCTGGTGCTGCATTCTAAAAGGAAAATCCTTTTCTGTGCACAAAACATTTGAGGAAAAATAGTGCGCTCTGTCTATCCGAATTTTTTCCTCAGACCTTTGCACACACAAAAAAAAGGATTTTCCTTTTAGACTACAATGTGGCAATGAAAAGAGAGGGACAGCAGTCTGGATTTTGCTTTCAAAGATGAAATCTTGACACATGAGCAGGAGGAGTGAATGAATCTAGCACCACAATTTCCAACAACTTCTTATGCATAGATTAGGTACGCGTGTATGAGCTCCACATGCCAAATGCATATTCATATTATGATTTAGTGTGCGATTCAAACACTAGTGACTTTACATGTAGGGAGGGGGTGAAGGCACCTGAGAAAAGCATTTGATGTTAAAATTATGTGTATGCCATGATAAATTGCAAGACAAGGTTATTCCAAGATATTTATAGGATAGTACATACCATCCACTTGCTAAATCCTGGGAGTGTTAGCCAGCGCCACTCGTAGCTTAGGCAGCGACTGTAGAACACTTTCGCGGACACTCCCAGGGATTAAGTACATATAAATACACTACAAAGTGGACAAGGGTGCACCCTTCGTCGTAGCTCGCATGGTAGAGAATCAGACGCGTAATTCAAAGGTTGTTGGCCCAGATCGCACCGGCAGAAAGGGTGACTTTTTGTCCATTTTAATTCCTTTCAATTCAAGCCATAATCATAGCACTAGAGTTAAAGAAACAACAAATAATGTCCCCCCATGCCTTCCTTAGCTTTAATTTGCTTCATTAACTGTCCGAAGGCTGTTTCTTGTAGTGAGCCTCCATCTGCAGTCAACCTACATGACCCGTCTTTAAGTGTTATTAATTAAAACTAACAGAGAAGAAGGTTGAAGAAAGTACAGGGGATGTTACTATTTCTAGCAATTATGACGTCAATGTGAAGAAAGTAAAAAGGACAAAAAGATAACTTGCCTCTAGCAGGAATCAAACCTGCGACCCTCGAATAACGCGTCCGATGCTCTACCAACTGAGCTATACAGCGGTGGTCATCCCCCCCCATCTGCTTTATGGGGCATTATGTGCATTAAAACCTGGGAGTGTTAGTCAGCGCCGCTAGTGGCCATGAAGGAAAGTGTGGAACACACTTTTTGTGCCTGCTGGCATCAAGAAGTACGTTCACCACTTATGCGACATAAAGGAAACATTAGTTCAAAGAAATTACACACACTAAGCTCTAAACAAGGCCTTTAGTCAAGAGTTCGATGGAAACTTGTCTGGCAAGGAAAGAACGTGGTGAAAAAAAAAAAAAAAGAACATTTTCGCCGAGAAGTAAAGATAAAATAAGCTAAAAAAACAATGTTTCGATACCCGTAAGGGTTTTTTGGTCAGAGTAAAGGCAAATGCAATGGCTCTTGTTTTACGTAAGGCAATATTACGCAGCACATGTGCATAAACTTTCAGCAGGTTGCCATGTGTCCTGTTTACCAAATGTTGAGCCTTTTGAATGTACAGCGATTCCACTAATAACCATGCAGGCAGAAGCTTTCCCTTGGCGATAATTGAAGCCGAGTCCCAGTCTACACAGTGGCCCACTTCTCATGGTGTCCTGACAGAGTGTTGGAAACTATGTTTCCCTTGGCCATGCTGTGCTGGTGCCTTTTAAGGCATTTTTTGAAGTTTCCAGATTTGCCAGCATACACTGTGTAACACTCACTGCACTGAATTCTATACACAACACCTAGGTAACTCGATTTCTCAAAATCATCTTTCCCACGGATGAGTTTGCCGCACAATTTGCTGGAAGGGACATGTGTCGTGGTTGTTAAAAGGGCCCTGTAACACTTTTCGAGCATGGTCAGAAAACACTGTGGATCAGTAGGCTCCTGAGAAAGCCAAACATTGTAGCGCAGCATGCGGCTTGGAATTTACAGTTCTCAAAGCAGCTAGAAATTGCTCTCTTTTCTCCCAACAACATGAGCACAAATCATAAAGCAAAAGTTCACGACCATTGGCTGATTTGAGTGTTGTGAGCTGCATAGTTACCGCTGCCGCCGTGGGATCCCACCACGTGCTCACACTGAACATAGGCCACCCGTTTAAAGAAAGTCAGAAGAAAGGTGCTCATGACGCGCGCTGACCAAGGGACACATCTTCTCCCCCTCCCTGTGTGGCTTCCAGTGCGAGGGGAGAGAGAAAGCGTTTGAATCTCTGCTCGCACTGGGCAGACTCTAAAAAAACTTTCGCCAGTCGATTCGTGAGGCTCTGTTAATGAAGCCATTCATGGTTACTAGGGGTGTTCGATTCGCACTGGAATTTTACTATTCGAAGTATTCGAACTTTCCGAAGACAAATGCAGTCAACGTCCAATTGGCGGTGGCCCCTTCAGACTTTTGATATTGTCACGTGGTCGTGACGTTGACCCAAGCAGCAGTCGGTATGTTCAAGATGAAACTGTTTATTAGGCCGAACTTGTGGCCGGTAAATTGAAAGTCAGATTACAGCAATACACGCTGGCACTGATAGTGGCGAACAGAGCGTCGGCCGTCGATCAACTGACAAGCAGTGAAGCGCGTCGGAATTTACACGCGTGCCACAGAATATTCCAGTCTTATCACTGGTTGTCGTGCAAGCTCTGGAATAAGCTCGAGTGTTCGCATCTTGCGCGCAATCTTAACAAAACGATCTACAATGATCGCGAAGCGTCTAGAACAATGAGGCGCGGCTTGCGCTGAGCATTGCTGACAGCCTTTGAGGGCGAAAACCGAATATAGCGAAGTGAACATAAGAAACGCGCGTGGCAATGCCCCCCCTCTGAAAAAGCATCGTCCCGATGCTTAAAACAGAACACGGGGGGGGGGGGGGGAGGTGGCCAATGCATGCAACAATAAATAACAGCAATAAAGAAGGTACAATAATAAGCAAAAAGTACAGTCCTCAAATTCACTAACGCGCGTAATATGGCTTGAGGCACACGACGTGGACGACTTCAGGTCGTGCACAGCGCCGCTGAGAGTTCGTAATGCCGTCAGGGACAACCTCGTAGTCGAGTGCGCCGAGGCGTCGAAGTACCCTGTACGATCCGAAGTATCGTCGAAGAAGCTTCTCACTGAGTCCCCGTCGGCGTATTGGCGTCCACACCCATACACGGTCACCGGGTTGGTATTCCGTGTGGCGTCATCGAAGGTTGTAGCGGCGACTGTCAGTCCTCTGCTGGTTTTTGATCCGTAGGCGGGCGAGCTGTCGTGCTTCTTCGGCGCGCTGTAGGTAGGTGGTCACGTCGATGTTTTCCTCGTCGGTCACGTTTGGTAACATGGCGTCGAGCATCGTTGCCGGGCTCCGTCCGTAGACCAACTTGTATGGCGTCAACTGTGTCGTTTCTTGTACGGCCGTGTTGTACGCGAAGGTCACGTACGGAAGGATGGCATCCCACGTCTTGTGTTCGACGTCGATGTACATGGCCAGCATGTCGGCGATGGTCTTATTTAGACGCTCGGTCAGGCAGTTGGTCTGTGGGTGGTACGTGGTGGTCCGGCGGTGACTTGTGTGGCTGTATCCCAAGATCGCCTGGGTTAGGTCAGCCGTAAACGCCGTACCTCTGTCGGTGATGAGAATTTCTGGGGCGCCGTGTCGAAGGACGATGTTCTCAACGAAGAACTTGGCTACCTCGGCGGCACCTGCCTTTGGGCAGGGCTTATGTTTCGGCGTAGCGGGTGAGGTAGTCGGTGGCTACGACGATCCATTTATTTCCGCAAGTCGACGTTGGAAACTGCCCCAGGAGGTCCATCCCGATCTGCTGGAACGGTCGCCGAGGAGGCTCGATCGGCTGAAGGAAGCCTGCTGGTCTTGTTGGCGGTGTCTTCCGTCGCTGACAGTCTCGGCACGTCCTTACGTAGCGGGCGACGTCGGTGGCGAGGCGCGACCAGTAGTACTTTTCCTGTACTCTTGCGAGCATGCGGGAAAGTCCGAGGTGTCCAGCCGTCGGGTCGTCGTGTAGTGCCTGGAGTATTTCTGGTCGCAATGCTGAAGGCACTATGAGAAGGTAGTTGGCTCGAAGTGGCGAGAAATTCTTCTTTACGAGAACGCCGTTTCGCAAGAAAAACGAGGCGACTCCTTGCTTGAATGCCTTCGGAACAATGGCGGTCTTGCCTTCGAGGCACTCCACAAGGCTCCTCAGTTCCGGGTCGGCTCGCTGTCGTTCGGCGAAGTCGTCGACACTTACGGTTCCCAAGAAGTTGTCATCCTCCTGGTCGTCCTGCAGCGGCGGGTCGACGGGGGCGCGAGATAAGCAGTCGGCGTCGGAGTGTTTTCGCCCGGACTTGTAAACAACGGTCATGTCGAATGCTTGAAGTCTCAGGCTCCACCATGCGAGGCGACCAGAAGGGTCTTTCAAGTTAGCTAGCCAACACAAGGCGTGGTGGTCACTCACAACTTTGAAGGGCCTGCCGTAAAGGTAGGGGCGAAACTTGGATGTAGCCCAGATGATGGCAAGGCACTCCTTTTCTGTTGTGGAGTAGTTGGCCTCTGCCTTTGATAGCGACCGGCTAGCATAACTAATGACCCTTTCCAGTCCGTCAGTCCTCTGCACAAGAACGGCGCCGAGTCCTACACTGCTTGCGTCGGTGTGTACTTCTGTTTCGGCGTGTTCGTCGAAATGCGCAAGTAACGGAGGCGTCTGCAGGCGTCGTTTTAGTTCCTGAAATGCTTCCTCTTGCGGCGTTTCCCACTTGAACTCGGTGTCGGTCCTGGTGAGGTTAGTGAGAGGCTCGGCGATGCGGGCGAAGTTTTTAACGAACCGCCGGTAATAGGCACACAGGCCGAGAAATCGACGCATGGCCTTCTTGTCGGCGGGTGGCGGGAATGTAGCGATGGCGGCTGTCTTCTGCGGGTCGGGGCATACTCCAGACTTGCTTATCACGTGGCCCAAGAACAAGAGCTCCTCGTAGGCGAAGCGGCACTTTTGTGGCTTCAGGGTGAGTCCGGAGGTCTTGATTGCTTGAAGTACAGCTTCAAGACACCGGAGGTGTTCATCGAAGTTTGAGGAAAACACAACGACGTCGTCCAAGTACACAAGACAAGTCTGCCACTTCAAGCCTGCCAGTACGGTATCCATTACACGTTGGAACATCGCAGGCGCCGAGCAAAGACCGAAGGGCATTACCTTGAACTCGAAGAGGCCGTCTGGTGTGATAAAGGCAGTCTTCTCTCGGTCTCTCTCGTCGACCTCGATTTGCCAGTAGCCTGTCTTGAGGTCCATCGACGAAAAGTACTTTGCGTTATGGAGTCGATCCAGGGCGTCGTCTATCCTTGGGAGGGGGTACACACGTCCTTCTTCGTGATCTTGTTCAGGCGACGGTAGTCGACGCAGAAACGTAGTGTGCCGTCCTTCTTCTTCACCAAAACCACGGGAAACGCCCAGGGACTCTTGGACGGCTGGATTATGTCGTCGCGTAGCATTTCGTTGACTTGTTTCTTCACTGCCTCGCGTTCGCGCGTCGATACTCGGTACGGGCTCTGTCGAACTGGTCGAGCGCTTTCTTCTGTAATGATGCGATGTTTCGCGACTGGGGTCTGTCGAATTCTTGACGACGCCGAGAAGCAGTCTTCGAATCGCAGGAGCAGGGCCTTTAGCTGGTCTTGCTTGACCTTCGGAAGGTTCAGGTTGACGTCGAAATCTGGTTTGGGACCTCGATTCGTCGAAGCAGGTTCGGTAGCATCGGAGAGGGCAAAAGCGTGGCTGGTGTCCATGAATTTCTCGATGTGGGCGACCGTCGTACCAATGTTAAGGTGCCTATATTCGTGGCTGAAGTTTGTCAGCAGTACCTTTGCTTTGCCATCACGCAACTCGGCGATGCCTCTTGCGACGCAAATCTGACGGTTTACAAGCAGGTGCTGATCGCCCTCGATGACGCCTTCGAAGTCTGCGGCCTTTTCGGTGCCGACGGAAATTATGATGCTGGAGAGAGGCGGAACGGTGACGTGCTCTTCTATCATGTTCAATGCATGGTTCCCCGGCGTCGTCTGGGTAGGCAGAGCTTTTTCTGAAGTTAGTGTTATCGACTCAGATCTTAGGTCGATGACGGCGCCGTGGTCACTTAGGAAGTCCATTCCAAGTATCACATCCCTGGAGCAGTTTTGTAGGATTACAAAGCTCGCAGGATAAGTCCTGTTATTGATGGTGACTCTCGCCGTGCAAACACCGGCCGGCGTTATTAGATGACCGCCAGCGGTCCGGATTTCAGGGCCTTGCCAAGCAGTCTTCACTTTCTTCAACTTCGCCGCGAAAGGGCCACTGACGACGGAATAGTCGGCTCCAGTGTCGACGAGGGCGGTGACGTTGTGGCCGTTGAATATTACGTCGAGGTCACTGGTTCGTCGTCGTGCGTTGCGGTTGGGTCGCGGCGTCCGATCACGGCTGCGTCGAAATGTTGCTCTGCTTGCATGTTGCGCCGTCCCGTCTTCGTCGGTCCGCGACGTTTCGTCGGCAGGGCTTCGTCTGCTTTGCGTCGTGTTCTGTAGGTATTGTCGCGTTGTCGTCGTCGGCGGCCGCGGAGGATCTTCGGCATTTCGTCGTACAGCAACCGCACCTCCATCGGTTGCTGCCCTTAGTTTCCCTGATACGGGCTAGGCGACTGGCGCCGGTTTGGGCCAGTGTACTGCCGGCGGTGCGGTGACATGTAGCGGCCGGGCGACGGCGAGCGGGAAGGTCGTCGTTGCTGCCACTGTGTTTCGGTGAGGTAGTCGTCGATGTCGCGAGGCCGTTCGCCTGGCTGTGGATGCGGCGCGTTGACGGCGAATCCGCGTAGCCCCATCTGTCAGTACTGGCAGCGGCAGTACGTGTGGCCGGCCTCCCCGCAGTGGTAGCAGAGCGGGCGGTTGTCAGGGGCGCGCCAAATGTCGGTCTTCCTTGGTGCGTAGCGCGGCGCATAGCGCTGGCCGACAGGAAGACGGTAGGGCGTCGGTGGTGGTGGCGGCGGCGGTGTCTGGCGGCCGAACTGTGGCGATGCGCTGTCTTGACGTTGTCGCGGAGCGGGCCCTGGACGGCGGACCACAGCGGCGTGGGTAATGGCCTCCGGATGAAGCTGCGGTGGTTCGGGAATTCCGAGCGATTGATGAACTTCCTCGCGGACAATGTCGGCGATCGAATCCACTTGAGGCTGCGGTGAAGGCAACAGCTTGCGCAGCTCCTCCCGCACGATCGCTCGGATGGTCTCGCGCGGGTCGTTGGTGCTGAGGGCATGAGCTTCGGCGTAGTTGGTTGTTGACGAGGGGCGGTTGTACTGCCTTGTCCGCATCTCAAGTGCCTTTTCGATTGTCGTGGCCTCGGTAAGAAATTCGTCGACAGTATTGGGTGGGTTGCGGACAAGTCCCACAAACAGCTCTTGCTTGACACCTCGCATCAGGAACCGGAGCTTCTTCTCCTCAGCCATGGCGGGGTCGGCGTGCCGGAATAGTCGATTCATCTCCTCCGTGTAGATAGCGATGCTTTCATTGGGCAGCTGCACACGGGTCTCCAGCATAGCTGCGGCTCGTTCCTTGCGGACCACGCTGGTGAACGTGCTTAGGAACGTCGTCCGAAAGATATCCCAGGTTTGTAACGTGGATTCACGGTTCTCGAACCACGTCCTCGCGGCGTCTTCCACGTAGAAGTAGGCGCGGCGTAGTTTTTCGTCGGAGTCCCAGTTGTTGAAAGCAGCGACTCGTTCATACGTCTCCAGCCAGGTCTCGGGGTCCTCGCTTGGCGATCCATGGAAAGTCGGTGGCTCTCTCGGTGGCTGGATCACGATCGTTGCAGGGGACGCAGCGGCCGTCATCGTGCCTGTCGTCTTCGTCGCCGTGCCTTTTGGCTTGTCAGGTAGAAGTCCGTATTGTGGTGCCAGTCCTTGTAGTCTCCGGCTGGCTCGACTCTCCTGGATGGTGTCGGTTTCTTCTTGGCGACTTGGGCTGGGTTCACGGTTTGACGGGGGTGTCCGGTACATGAACGAAAAGCACCTCCACCAGATGTCACGTGGTTGTGACGTCGACGAAGGCAGCAGGCGACGTGTCTAAGCTGAAACTGTTTATTAGGCCGACCCCAACGGAAAGTGAGATTACAGCAATACACGCTGGCACTGATAGCGGCGAACAGAGCGTCGGCCGTCGATCAACTGACAAGCGGTGAAGCACGTCGGAATTTATACGCGTGCCATAGAATATTCCAGTCTTATCACTGGTTGTCGTGCAAGCTCTGGAATAAGCTCGAGTGTTCGCATCTTGCGCGCAATCTTAACAAAACGATCTACAATGATCGCGAAGCGTCTAGAACAATGATGCGTGGCTTGCGCTGAGCATTGCCGACAGCCTTTGAGGGCGAAAACCGAATATAGCGAAGTGAACATAAACGCGCATGGCAATATGCTTCACCCCATCACACTCTCGAATTGCGGTGAAGCTGCCTTTCAGAATCTGCTACAGTCTCAAATGTGTTTGACTAAAAAAAAACGCTGGTTTCAACATGCAGTTGGAACCAGCATTAGTGGCCCTTTCATACTTTTAATATGCTTCACCACATCACATTCTGGTACTGCAGCAAAGCTGCCTTTAGGGCTCTGCTACGGCTGTAAACGGATCGACTCATGAAAGCGCTGGTGCGATCCTCACGGCAGAGGTGGGGGGCTTTAATTAATGCAGTTTCGAACCATCAAGTTGAAAAAAATTGGATGAAGATTTTCAGCATCCGAAATTTCAAACGTTTTTATACATTTACATCTACAGGGGAAATTAGCGACTCCGAATTTGAAGGGAGCACGACTTGTCCACCAAATCATTTGGGCCTCCACACAAGTTGGAGGAGGAGGAGAGGCTGAGGAAATAGTGTCTATTCCTTTCGCGTGTAAAGTGTTGTGACACCACATTGGTTGTACTAAATCATGTAAATAAATACAATTCGGTCTCTGCACTGCCTCATCCTTGATAAAACAACTATAATCCGTTTCCCACTACCGTTCGGCACTACCAAGGCTACGGGGTGTAAGCAAGCTACACGCTTGCACAGCAAAAGATAGTTCTAGATATAATTACCTCACAATTGACGGAGTCGACACGTTTGCGCATGTTTGACACATGTTGCGTTACATCTATGCATGCTATATTTATTCTTTATCGCACTGATGTCGTAGGCCTTAAATTGCAGTATCAGTAACCACCGGTAGCTGCTGTTGCAAATAAACATGGCAGCGCCCATGCAGGCGCAACCTCCCACTTCGATCCGAACTTGCGCTTTCTGTTCGCCCACTGAGCTAGCAGCAACAAATAAATGGTGGAATGAGCCATCGCTTTGTGCCATCTCACACTGAGGACAAAGCATCAGGTACATTTTCTCGTTATTTGCGAGATAATCTGTTCGTTTATCCTTGCCTGCTAAGCCCAACGCCCCGAGAATTTGATAATGGTTCTTGGAATTAGTGCCATATAGTCATGAATACATCGCTGTCGAAGCATCAGCACATTACCCGAAAGCAAATACAAGCGTCAGTTTGTAACTCACGGGTCACACGGCGCACAATGACGACTTGATAAATTTGAAGCGGAGGGCACCAGCTGCGATGGGTGCAGCCATTTTTTTTTTCCGGTGATGCCGTCCGTCCGCTTTACTCGCCCTACGTGTATGAGCAGACGCCGAGCAGATGACGCGGCGCAGATGAATACATGTGGAGGGGCTAAACGCCCTTCCTATTGGCTAAGGGACCCTGTAGCCTTCACAGAACTGAAAGGAACTTCTGAAACGGAGTATAGGGAACACCATCCCTCCAGCACTTCACCAACCTAGCCAAAAGAAACACTTCCATGTCCCTATCTCATAAGAATGTGCTTAGGGATCCTCTGCAACATTTTTCTGTAATTTCATTTCGAAGCAGTATTCGAAAAATATTCAACCAATATTCGACAAATATTAGAAAAATATTCTATTCGATTCACAGGGGTGGAACAGGGTACATGGGTTTGGGAGCAGTCCTGGGAGCAGGCAAAGGTGCCTTTTGTAGCAGGCTTGGAGCAGCCAGAAACGCCTTTTCGAGCAAGTTTGGAGCAGTCGGAGAGAACGTTCAGAGCAGATGTAGCCCCGTTTCACAGCACTCGTGAAGCAATATTTGTCCAAGGTGGCATTTTTCAAACAATAAGCTAAATTGTGCAATAGTAAGGCTATTGCCTAACTATTGTGATAATTATATGGACACTCTTGACGGGTTTTCGCTGTCGCCGTTGCCGTGATGTCCCGTATAAATACGAAATTTTCCCCCGCGCATCGTATGTTCTACCCGCGGGTAAAAGCGCACGAGCGGGAGCGACGAACGTGGCTGAAGCATCAAACGAGCCGGCCCATCTCCGTCGCTCGGAGGGCGCATGCGATGAAATCACCCCGCTCGGGAGGCCTGCCGTCGAAGCAGAGAAAAAACACCCCGCAGTCTTGAGCGAGCAGGAAAAGACGCGAGGGAGGGGGGGGGGGGTCGCTCGAGCAGCAACTGTGAACTTTGCTTGTAAGGGTGCGGTCGCGATCGCTGGCGCGCGCGCCAGCTCGTCAGCCATCAGCGGGCGGCTCACATACACTTCTATGTGCTGCGCTCTCATTGCAAAGAAACTGTGAGAGCAGTGTTGCTCACCCTGACGTAGCAGTATTTTCTTACGCCAGCGATTTATAGTTGCGTGATATAGGACCCAAAAGAGTTAGCTGCCAACCTCACTTCGTATAACATTACAATTTGTTGCTATCGCATTCATTGCTACGCTCCTGCAGGGAAACTGACTTAAGCTATCTACAGCCACTCATTTTTTTCTAACCTGAACGCGCGAGCGTCAACCGCCGAGTCGATAAGCGCTGTATAATGGAGCACATTGCCGAAATGAACTAGAATACGCGCGCGCGCTCGATGAGCAATCCTGGTGCACCAGTCTTTCATAGGCTGTTCCAGGAACCGGACACCACCCTTGCTTCTTTTGAGCACCATTACCGTCATCCTTTCTTTTCTGAACGCTGCCATCGAGTTATAAAATCAGTTTCACCGCGAGGGCAAAGCAATTTATGCGATAGCAACAAATTGTAATGTTGTACGAAGTAAGGCTGGCGGCTAACTATTTCGATCCAATATCGCGTAAATCTACAGAACGCTGGTGAACAGAATACAGCCGCGCCGCAGTCTTCGCGTTGAGAGCGCGACACGAAGACGTCTGCAGATACCTGCGGATACAGCACACGTACCAGCGATCGTGACCACGCCCTTAGGTAGAATCAGTTTAGCTCCGCTCGAGCGATCACAGCCTTGACGAAACCAGAAACTATAACACTTTTGATGAAACCAAAAACATGATGTTTCAGAAGTGTTGTAGCTCGGGCGAGTTGGTCATTCATGAACTTAACTTGTATTAGCGCGGTACATATACGAAAGAACCACGACACAGACGTAAAGAGAAACGTGGGCCTTTCTCTTTACGTCTGTGTCGTTTCTTTCGTATATGTACCGCGCTAATACTACAAGCTAAGTTCACGATGTTTCAGGCGTCGCACGAGGCTTGATGGCTGTCACACCGTGCGGCTAAATTCGGATGCCGCGGCGCAGTACGGCGCTGATAAACGAGTTTGGCGCAACAGGGGTGGTTCGGCGCAGGATGGCGCAGGTAAACAAGTTTGGCGCACAATGGCGCAAATGGCGCAGCTGTTCCACCCCTGTATCCATTCACAATTTATTATTCGAATTCACTTCGCACCCTAAATTTTGCGATTTGCATACCTCTAATGATTACTTGAAAAAGTGTTGCAGTGCCCCTTTAATCCTTTGAGGCGCTATGTACACAATTGTGTACAACACTTGATTGTGTTATTAGTATCAACTAGGGTCTAAGAGCAAGAGCAAGATATATCAAGCTTTGGATGAACTGAACCTCCTGCATAATAAATTTGTCTTCTTCATTTAACTTAATTTTGAAATGTACTGTTGCATATGATCTCTTTGCCGAAGGTACTGCCACATTCAACGAGTCGTTTGATGTGCCACTTGCTGCGAGCCATGTGAAAAGTACAATTTTTCTTTGCTCAAAATGGACATAAACAATAATGAATTTGCACTGTATTTCTACACTGAGATTCTAGTTATGCCAAAACAGAGCATGAATGACTTCATAATAAATAGATTGATAGGATGCGTTTAGCGGTGAGCCCTTGACATGTTTATTAGAGAACTGGCAGAGGTAAAATGACCAGATGTCAAGCGGAGCAAGCGCGAGCATCAACAACAGTCCTTGTTCTCTTCTTTCGCCGGCGCTCCTGCCTGTGCCATATATCCATGCTGCAAATCACTCCCCCGCAGAAAAGGAGCCATCCTGGCAACCTATGGAATGGGTACGATGGGTGGGTCGTAGTGCGGCTTCAATCGATCCACATGAACAGTCTCGCGGCCACGGCGGCGTCGGTCCGTCGATGGTTGAACTGGCTCAACAATGTAGTTGACCAGGGAGGCTTGACGTAGGACTCGGTAGGGGCCTTCGTATTTCGGCAGTAGCTTTGTGGAAAGGCCAGGAGCAGATGAGGGAACGTGAAGCCATACCAACGTTCCAGGCGAATACGAGTGGTGAAGCAGGTTTTCATCGTGACGGTCCTTCTGGCGCGCTTGATCTTGCGCGGTGAAGGAACGTGTGAGTTGCCTGCATTCCTTGGCATAAGTCGCGACTTGAGATAGAATTGTGGATTCTGAAGCGTCCGGGTGATACAAAAAGATGGTGTCCATGAATGAGGAAGGTTCGCGCCCGTACAGCAGGAAGAACAGAGAGAATCCTGTCGTAGACTGAGTGGCGCTATTGTAAGCGTAAGTAACAAAGGGTTGTATGCGGTCCCAGTTGGTGTGGTCAGCGGACACGTACATGGACAGCATGTCACCCAGAGTGCAGTTAAAGCACTCTGTCATCCCGTTGGTTTGCGGATGGTACGCGCTGGTTGTCCGATGCACAACATTGCATTCACGAAGAAGGGCTTGTACGGCTTCGGAGAGGAACGCAGTGATGGAAGTGACTTTTTACTTTTCGGAGCATACTTTGGAGCAGGAAAAGTACCGCTCTAGAGCAGCCATGAGTGTTGTTCGGAGGGGAAAAAATGTTAGTTTGGAGCAGCTATTGGTGTTTTAGGAGCAGGTTACAAACTTTGCCATACACCAATTGGAGTTCAAAGCATTGCCGAAGCATCTCGTAAATATTAATATTTATTATGAAACATTTTTGCAGACTACAATCAATGTAAAATTCAAGAAGCAAACAATTAAAAAGATGGCTGGTTGTCAAAAATGTGCTGTGAAATGAGCTATATATTTAAAATACTAGTATCTGTGGCAGAAATCAAATCAAACCAGTAAAGCTGAGCACCACATTTTAGAAGTAACCACAGTCCCGTGTAACTGTTGCCAAATAAGCAGTAGATAATCAGTATGAGATAAAAGCAATCCTGCTCATTTTCACACTTCACCACACTAGCCGGAAAAAACAGCCAAATAAGCTTGTGGCGGCAGCCAAGCCAAGCCAAGCCGCCAGGCAGCGCCACCCTCCGCTGCTCTCCGGAACCTCCAGAGAACTCGAATAAAACCAGTTGATGTTTGGGATCCACACCGCGCGGTCGTGTCTGCTTCTCCCGCGCGTACACGCGTCCCAACAGTGGTGACCCGGACGAGGCTTACCGCCTTTTTCAAGCGATCGACGCCATGGAGACTCCCCCTGACGCACCGGCCATCTCCGCCGTCAACATCAGGCTCCCGCCGTTTTGGACAGCGGACCCGCAGCTATGGTTCCTGCAGGTGGAGTCCCAATTCACCGCTCGTCGTATTGCCGCTGAGCTAACAAAGTACCACCACGTGGTCGCTAGCCTCCCACCGGCAATAGCAAGCGAAATACGCGATCTGCTGGTCGCTCCACCTGCAGAGAACGCGTACACAGCGCTCAAACAGCTGCTCATCGGAGCCTCAGTGACGGCAGCAGTTACTGCATACTGCACGACACCGAGCTCGGGGACCGGACGCCCAGCCAATTGTTGCGCCACATGAGGCAGCTGTTGCACACGGCCGGCGCAGCCACCACCGATGCCGACAGCAGACTGCTTTGCGAGCTGTTCCTACAGCGACTTCCGGTCTACGTGCGCATGGTCCTCGCCTCGGCTGCCTACAAACGCCTGTCTCAACTCGCCGAGCTCGCGGACTCGGTGCTGGCGGTCGCTCCGCCGTCCGTCGTGGCGCTACAGCCAGACATCGCTGGCGGCGCGCCTACGACCACACTGCATGACATCCGGGAGCAGATATCCCGCCTCGCCGATACCGTCGATGCAGGCCCGCAGCACTCCCGAGGAGCGCCAGCGCCCAGCAGCGCAACAGAGAATCTGCTGGTATCACAGGAAGCATGGCAATGCTGCTCGCAAATGCATTCCTCCTTGCGACTATGCGGGAAACGGGAGCGGCCGGCACTGAGGACGACCAGTGTCACAGAGGCCCCCGAACGTCGTCCATCAGTGTTTTTCCTCACCGACCGCAACAGTGGCCTTCGATTCCTCGTGGACACTGGCGCTGAGGTGAGCGTGTTGCCGGTTGGGTCCACTGATCGCCGTGTCCCCAGTGCGTCCCCCCTTCAGGCGGTCAACAACACAACCATCGCCACCTACGGACATCGCTCGCTGCCACTCGATTTAGGCTTGAACAGAACGTTCCGGTGGATTTTCATCGTGGCAGCAGTGAAGTTCGCCATCTTGGGTGCGGACTTTCTTCGGCATTTCGGCCTTCTCGTCGACGTGCGCAACCGCCGCCTTCACGATCCCGTGTCGCAGGCAACTGTGCAAAGCCATCCCTCGCACCACCCTCCGCTGAGCCCCACTCTGCTCGGGCCGTCCGGTGCAGAACGTTTTACTCGCATTCTGCAGGATTTTCCCGAGTTGACGAGGCAGCCGCCAGCCAGCGCCGCGGCGAAGCACGAGGTACGCCACTACATCACCACCAGCGGCCCACCCGTGCACGCGCGGCCTCGCCGTTTGCCTCCAGAGAAGTTGAAGGTTGTACGACAGGAATTTGAACACATGATGGAGCTAGGGATCATCAGACCCTCGTCGAGCGCCTGGGCATCTCCACTTCATATGGTGCCAAAGTCAACGCCGGGAGACTGGCGACCATGCGGGGACTATAGGGCGCTGAACCAAGTAACGACTCCAGACAGATACCCGGTACCGCACATACACGATGTCACGACGAGGCTTCACGGTGCCACTATCTTCTCGAAGATCGACCTGGTGCGGGCATACCATCAGATTCCCGCTGCCCCGGAGGACGTCCCGAAGACCGCCATCGCGACGCCTTTCGGACTTTTCGAATTCCTCCGAATGCCATTCGGACTCCGAAACGCGGGTCAGACATTCCAGCGGTTCATGGACGCAGTGATGTGATCGGCCGAAGCCACTTCGGCGCAGCCTCTGGATCAACTAAAACCTCGCTTTGGAGCAGCACAACAACCTTTTGGAGCAGTTACCAAGCGCATATTTTCGAATACAAATACTTGTCTCTAAGCTCGAGCAGTTGTACCGCATGTTTAACAAAATCAATTTAAATATTGATACATGCATGCTGACTTAGAATACCCTAAAAGGTGAAGGGAAGTAACTTCTCTTAATTTTATTGCAGAAATCCCTAAGTTTCTTTGGTGCCGCGAACTCAGGCCACCTAACATTTTTCGGGAATCTACTTCATATCTGTAAATAAATATGACTTTCTCTGATGCTTTAGTTACAATGCTGAAAGCACAAGCAGTGTACACTTTCCATGCTTCTGTTTGCGATCCAGAAGAACTATTCTGATGCAGTTCGTGCTTCCAGAACAACCGTGGCCTTAGCTGCGTGGTGCACATATGATAAGTTCTCGGTAATCACTAAAACAGAATTTATAGTTTTCAGGCGTCCTTTTTGTCTGTATATTATTCTGTTCGTACCTATCTCCACGATTTTTGGTAAACTCTGCATGCACACATACATAAACTATTTTGTTTGGCATTCTCTTCTATTTTCCACCCAGCGTGATAAAACCCCGGTAATGGTGGTTGCAATACCAATAAGTAACATAATAATTGAAGTGCCTGTTCTGGCACTTTATGGAGAGAATCGCTAGAGTTCCGGTTCATGGACGGTTAATAAAATAGAGGGTTCAATAATTGGTCCTTTGTGCCCAAATTTAACTTGTACTCCATGAAATTTGCAGTATTGGGAGGCTTCGTGTTTAATTTCGACAAGTTCTAAAACGCGAACTGTTGATGCGGTCGAGAAACAGAAGCGAGATATCGGCATGCCGGGACGCGCATTTACATGCCGGGACACCATGAATTCTCAGCAAAATACCACAGTCCACTGCAGCACGTGGAACTCCTGATAACTTCTGGTGATTGCATGGACTAAGGCTTGAAAATTAAGCAGCCTGCACGATCATTTCAGGAAGTACATTACGAAACTGGTACAATTCTTTTAAAACTAACTATAACGAAATTGTATATTCAACCACATGCACATACCTGCTCATTGTTCATGGAATCAATCAGATTGGTCTCTAGCTTGGTTCACAATGGTTGTAAGCTATTTCGCTGAACTTAATAATGTAATCTCGCAGTATGGTCTAGTCACGCAGTGTGGGCCAGTTTGAATTGTTTGGCAAGGTTGCGCCTAGCAACTACCGCGACCACAGAGCACTCGCCAATATGCTCTAATGACCACTCTAAATTACAGTGCATGGTAACTTAAATATATAGTTTGCAAGCCCATTCAGTCTTTTTTTCTCCGAAAGACTGCAAGAACGATGTCTTGGCGCACGCTCGGCGCAAATCATGACATTTTGGCAAAAATGTAGCAGGATGTAGCAGGTTTCGCCTCTTAGCGCAGTTTGGCGCAATTGGCGCAGCTATCACATCACTGTGGACGGTGCTATACGCGGCCTCAGCTTCTGCCACGCCTATCTTGACGACTTGCTAGTCGCCAGCAGCAATCTGCGCATCGTCTTCCAGCGCTTAGTGGACATGGCGTGGTCGTGAACATGGCCAAATGCGAGCTTGGTGTGCGACAGCTCTCGTTTCTTGGACACGTCATCTCCGCCTCAGGAGTTCTTCCTCAACCCAACAAGGTTGAAGCCGTGCAAGGATTTCCGCAGCCGACCGCCAAGCGCCAGCTTCGGGAATTTCTGGGTTTGGTAAACTTCTACCGCCGTTTCATTCCCCGCTGCGCCCAGATCCTTCAACCTCTCCATGACCTGCTGGCCACTTCACGGAATGGCTCAGACACCCTCTCCTGGTCTCAAGAAGTAAAAGAAGCCTTCTGCGAGGTCAAGGACGCTTTGGCAAACGCCGCACTGCTTGAATACCCCAGGTCCGGTGTCCCGCAGAGCGTAATGGTGGATGCCTCCGATACTACAGCAGCTCGTTGGGGGAATCTGGCGCCCGATTTCCTTCTTTTCGAGGAAGCTAACACCTACCGAGCGCCGCTACAGCACCTTCGGGAGAGAACTGCTGGCCATGTACGCTGCCATACGACATTTTCGCCATTTCCTGGAAGGTGTAGAGTTTTTCGTCCTCACCGACCACAAGCCGCTTGCTTATGCATTGCGCTCGCTAAGCTCCGACGGTGGAACGCACACAGCACGTGAACGGCGCCAAATGTCCTATATATCAGAGTTCACGACTGATATCCGCCACGTCAAAGGCGGCGACAACGAGGTAGTGGACGCCCTCTCACGGAATCCTGTGAACGCCATCATGCCCACACTACAGGTTGATCTTCCCGCTTTGGCAGCCGCTCAACGTGAAGATGACGAACTGAAACACCTGTTGACCGCGACCACTGCCCTGAATCTTGAGTGGATCCCAGTTCCCGGATCCGAGGACAAGGTTTGCTGTGACACAAGCGTCAGTAGAACTCGCCCGTTCGTGCCCGCGAGCCTCCGTCGCCATGTGTTCGAGTCCTTGCACAGACTGTCTCATCCGGGGATTAGAGCCACCCAAAGACTGGTGACGGCAAGATTTGTCTGGCCGGGCGTAAATCGGGACGTCCGACGCTGGGCACGCGAATGTGTAGCTTGCCAGCGCTCTAAGATACAACGCCATACCTCGACAGCACTGGCAACACTCCCCACTCCGGATTCTCGCTTTGATCATGTCCACCTGGACATCGTCGGCCCACTGCCACCCTGCCACGGAAAGGCTTACCTGCTGACCTGTGTCGACAGGTTCACCCGCTGGGCGGAGGCCATCCCTATCGCGGACATCACTGCCGAGACGGTTGCGAGTGCTTTCCTGTACCACTGGGTAGCCCGTTTCGGTGTGCCCTCCACGATAACAACAGACCGCGGCCGACAATTCGAATCAGCCCTTTTCACTGCCATCAGTCAGCTCATGGGCACCTCATGCATACGCACGACAGCGTACCACCCCATGAGCAACGGCATGGTGGAGCGTTTTCACCGCCAGCTGAAGGCTGCGCTCACGGCAACCGAGGAACACAACTGGGTGGAGGCCCTCCCACTCGTTCTTTTGGGTATAAGGTCCACCTTGAAAGAGGACATTGGCTGCAGCGCCGCTGAGCTGGTCTACGGCACGACACTCAGGCTGCCGGGAGAGCTCTTTGCGCGCGGCTCAGAGGGGGGCATCCATAGCTTGCAGCGAATATGCACTTCGCCTACGCAACGTCATGAGCAAACTGCGCGCGGTACCTCCACGGCATCCAGGGTCGCGTGTGGTGCACGTCGACCCACAGCTCACATCGTGCCCATATGTGTTTGTACGACACGACGCGGTTCGGCGACCTCTTCGGCCACCCTATGATGGGCCGTTTCAAGTCCTCCGCCGTGGCAACAAACAATTCACAATCAAGAGAAACGGCCGTGAGGAGGTCGTGTCGTTGGACCGCATCAAGCCAGCACACATGGACCGTGACGACACCGTGTTGCCTCCACTAAGGGAATCATCGCCAGGACCCCCAGCTTCAATGCCAGCCCAAGTCCACGAGGTGCCCTCCCGGCTGACGCACAGCGGGCGGCTATCAAGAGCACCCACTCGCCTGGACCTTTAACTCCGTTCGGCAACTCACTAAGGGGGGAGTGCTGTGGCGGCAGCCAAGCCAAGCCGCCAGGCAGCGCCACCCTCCGCTGCTCTCCGGAACCTCCAGAGAACTCGAATAAAACCAGTTGATGTTTGGGATCCACACCGCGCGGTCGTGTCTGCTTCTCCCGCGCGTACACGCGTCCCAACAAGCTATATGCTTAATATGCCAGCTCTTGTCACATAAATGAGATCAGAGTCGATAATGCTGCACACTAGTAGCATACTGGGATGATAGTACTATACAGATTCTTTTCAGTTTCTTCAGGACTTATGAGTTGATCAAAGAGTAAAAGTTCATCATTTTCATTCTCTCAGTGCCATTTCGGAGCAGGTTTGGAGCAATTACTGACAAAAATCACAGTTTGGAGCAGCATAGAGCAGCATTTCTCTTTTGGAGCAGTTTGGAGCAATTGGAGCAGCACTTCCATCACTGGCGAACGTACGTCCGCGGTCGCTGAGTAGCTCACGAGGTGCGCCGTGGTGAAGAACAAGTTTGGGAAGGATAAATAAGCCAACTTCCCGTGATGTGGCCTCTGGCAGCGCGGCAGTTTCAGCATAGCGTGTCAGGTGATCAATGGCGACAATCACCCCGCGGTTTCCGTCAGGTGTGTAGGGAAGGGGACCGTACAAGTCTATTCCAATGCGGTCGAAAGGCTGGGAGGGGCAAGGCAATGGCTGTAGTGGTCCATCGACCATGTGCGGTGGGCTCTTCCGGCATTGACATTTGGGACACGAGCATACATACTGTCAGACAAAGCGGTACATTCCACGCCAGTAATACCGCAGCCGGAGGCGTGCATACGTTTTTATTACACTGGCGTAGCTGCATTGGGGATCCGCGTGAAAGGAGGCGCAGATATCGCCACGTAGGTGGTGAGGAATCACCAGCAACCATTTGCGGCCGTCACAAAGGTAGTTGCGACGGTACAGGAGTCCATCGCGGATGGTGAAATGTCGAGCTGTGCGTCGCAGTGAACGAGGGGTGGTACGTGGGGACGGCTGAGACAGGAACTCCATTATAGAGAGTATCCAAGCGTCTTGGCGCTGCTCAGAAGGCATGTCAGTGTATGCAAGCGCCGCAGCATCGTAGCTGGAAACAGACGCAGTTCCATAATCATGGGGAAGTGGAGAGCGGGAAAGAGTGTCGGCATCTGAATGTCTGCGGCCTGATCTGTAGACCACACGGATATCATAGTCTTGGAGACGCAATGCCCAACGAGCTAGACGACCAGATGGGTCTTTTAGTGATGATAACCAGCAAAGGGCGTGGTGATCAGTCACGACATCAAATGGGAGGCCATATACGTAAGGTCGAAACTTTGCGATTGCCCAAACGATGGCTAGACATTCTTTTTCTGTGACTGAATAATTCTCTTCAGCTCTGGTAAGAATGCGACTGGCATAAGAAACGACGTACTCGTCGAAGCCAGACTTGCGTCGAGCAAGAATAGCGCCAAGGCCGACTCCACTAGCGTCCGTGTGGATTTCGGTAGGGGCATCTGGGTCGAAGTGACGGAGAATCAGTGGAGATGTCTGCAGATGACACAGTTTCGCGAATGCGTCGTCGCAAGCGGAAGACCACGCCGAAATGCCTTGGCTGTCAGCAAGTAGGCGTGTTAGAGGGGCCATTACGGATGCGAAATTACGGACGAATCGATGAAAATATGAACATAGGCCTATAAAGCTCCGGAGTTCTTTTAGTGTCGATGGTTTGGGAAACTCAGCGATGGCGCGGAGTTTCGCAGGGTCGGGTAGGACACCGTCCTTGCTGACAACATGCCCTAAGATGGTGAGCTTCCGGGCAGCAAAATGACACTTCTTCAAGTTCATTTGCAGCCCAGCATGTGTGAGGCATTCCAGGACACTTGCGAGGCGCAGAAGATGGGTGTCGAAATCTTTTGAAAAAACGACGACGTCGTCCAGATAGCAAAGACACGTCTGCCACTTTAGGGCTCAAAGTATGTTGTCCATCAGACGCTCGAAGGTGGCAGGGGCGTTGCAAAGGCCGAACGGCATCACGTTGAACTCGTACAAGCTGTCCGGGGTTACAAACGCAGTCTTGGGGCGGTCAGCTTCATCCATGGGTACCTGCCAGTACCCCGATCGAAGATCCAGCGAGAAAAAGAACTCTGCCTCTTGCAAACAGTCGAGAGCGTCGTCGATTCTGGGGAGCGGATAAACATCTTTGCGCATGATCTTGTTAAGGCGCCTGTAGTCAACACAGAATCGGATGCTACCGTCCTTCTTTTTGACGAGTACCACCGGAGAGGCCCACGGACTGTTGGACGGCTGTATGACGCCACGATTGAGCATATCGGTCACCTGGTCGTCAATAACTCGGCGTTCAGCGTGAGAGACCCGGTATGGATGCTGACGCAATGGTGCATGGGTGCCGGTGTCAATACGATGAACGATTGCAGATGTTCGGCCCAAATTGGTTTGCCTGTAGTCAAAAGACGTCCGGAAGTGGTCGAGAAGGGCCAAGAGTTGGGTCCATTGAGCAACAGGAAGGTCCGAATCAATTGATGGAAGGAAGGCGTCTAGGGAAGATGTGGTGGACGTGGGAACGGGAGTAACGCTGGTGATATGAAGGCTTGTGGTGCGATCGGGCAGTTGACTGGTGCAAACACAATCGATGTCCTCAAGTCGGCCTAGACATTCGCCGCGGAATAATGTGGCGGGTCCTGGAAGCAGATTCGTGGAATAAATGGCCGCGCAAGAGTTTTCGATTGTGAGAAGAGCAAAAGGTAGAAGGAAGTTCTTTCGAGAAGAAAGGTCTTCTGACGGCGTGAACAAGGCATTTGAAAAAGGGGCATGGTTGCAGGAGATCGGCACAAGAACAGAAGACATAGGTGGGATGTCAGTGTCCGTAGCGACGACTACACGAGAAAAAGAAGACTTGTGAGAATTGTCATCGGAGATCGCTGATAATTCTATTTCGGCATGGGCAAAATCAACAATGGCATGATGTGTGGAAAGGAAGTCCCAGCCCAATATGACGTCGTGCGAGCACTGTGCAAAGACGACGTATTCGACCACGTACAGAACGTCCTGTATGAGTAGCCGAGCCGTGCACGTCATAGAAGGGCTTACGTGATGCGCGGATGCCGTACGCAGGGAGATGCCAGAAAGCGGAATCGTAACTTTTTTTAACTTGCGGCACATTGCTTCACTCAATACAGACACAGCAGCTCCAGCATCGACTAATGCTTGAACGGCAACACCTTCAATAAACACAGTTATTTCATTAGTAGGTAGAGAACGAGGCCTTGTAAAGTTCAACAGCAGCGCAGTTCTTGCCTCCGGAACTGCGATGGTCAGTTTTCCGTTTGGGCAGGCGGTGCACGCCGAAGCATTGGCGAAAGCGCACGTCGGCGCGGGGAGGGTGATCGACGTGGGTCGAAGGCGCGGTGGCTCGACGAAGGGCTGTCCGAAGTAGCATGAGGAGGCATCGTCTGTGGTGGTTCTGTGAGGGCGTAGCTATAGTATTCATCAGCGGTAGCTGGACGAGGGATGCGCCGGCGACAGAACGTCTTGACATGGCCGGGTAGACAGCAGTAGTAACAGATGGGTCTGTTATCCGATGTGCGCCAAGGGTTACTGGGAAGCGTTGAAGGGCAGTGATAGAGGGGAACGGGCGGGGCTGCCGGCACGTGCGCTGCGTAGAAGGCGTGTGTTTGCTGAGCAGAGTCGGCGACGTGTGGCAGTGCATGTGCCTGCCTTCGCGCGACGTCAGCGTAGGTCAGCAGAGCGGACACAGGCGGTGGCTGGTACGTGGACGGAAGTGCCTCGGAGACTTGCTCTTCGATGGCTTGTCGCAGCGACGAGGTGAGCCCATGAGTATTGCTTGGGATGAAAGGTGCAAGAAACAACTGGCGGGCCACTTCCTCGCGGATGAATTGCTGGATTTGCTGCGTCAACACCGCCGGTTCCGGAGAAATGGCGCTAACAGTGAATGCTGTCGTGCTGGTCATGTCGAAAGCAGGGCGTCGAGTTGAAGTGCACTGCTTTCGCAACTCGTAGCTTTGGCAGTGCTGAATGACGTCTGCGACTGTTTGCGGGTTTTTCGCCACCAGCATGTGGAACGCATCGTCCTCGATGCCCTTCATTATATGTTTGACCTTGTCGGTTTCGGACATGTCAGGCTTGAAGCGATGGCAGAGGCCTACGACATCCTCGATATATGATGTGAAACATTCGCCAGACAGCTGGGCGCGATCACGCAAGCGCTGTTCTGCGCGGAGCTTGCACACTGTCGGTCGGCCAAATACGTCCGCGAAAGTAGTTTTGAAAGTTGCCCAATTGATAATCTCGCCTTTGTGGTTGTTGAACCAGAGTTCCGCTACTCCTCTGAGGTAAAAGTGGACGCGGCCAAGTTTGTCGGCATCGTCCCACCTGTTATTGACGCTTACTCGTTCGTACGAAGACAGCCAGTCCTCGATATCCTGCTCATCGGTACCACTGAAGATGACTGGGTCTCGCTCTCTTGGGACGCCGGGACAGCGGGCAGGTGGGGATGTGGGAGCAGTCTGCTGTGCGACGTCGGTGGGCATCGTTGATGGCGAAGGTAGAGTCCGGTTGCGGAGTTCCAGGATGGGAAAGGAAACCAGCACTCTCCACCACTTGATAGGATGCGTTTAGCGGTGAGCCCGTGAAATGTTTATTAGAGAACTGGCAGAGGTAAAACGACCAGATGTCAAGCGGAGCAAGCGCGAGCATCAACAACAGTCCTTGTTCTCTTCTTTCGCCGGCGCTCCTGCCTGTGCCATATATCCATCCCACAAGATATTTAATTACAACTTAACTGGGATTATCTATAATAACACGCATAAATTAACACACGGGGACATTATTTTTGTCGCAACAGAGTACTGAGTGCCTTGAACCGTTGCATTGATTTGACACATTTACAGACAGTTTTTCAGTGGTGGCGCCTAAAAGGGTTAAACACTCTGGCCAAGGCTTCACTCATGCCATGCACATATGGAATGGCAGCGCGTTCGCAATTCTTTGCAACCGCTCTGCGGTTAGGCACTGAGTCGACATGCCTGCTCTCTAAGCAATTGAGGTGGGTATCCGTTACCGGATCGGTCCTTTCATATGAAGGCCAGCTCCGCTCTGCGCCTCAAAGACGGAATGTGTGGTTGAAAAGCCTTGAAATGACCCAGTGTTTGTGACCTTTAGGATGTGCAATAAGAAAATCGAGGTACATTCCTGTGTGTGCGGGTTTCCGATAGATAACGCAATTGTCTTTGCGTTCCATGGGAACATCAAGAAAAGTGATGTGGATTGTCTGCGTGCTACACCTTAAACTGGATGCTCAGTTTGAATGAATTAAGATAGGCCCACCTGAATCCATTCAAGCTGATCCACAATCGAGGGCTGTCTATCGACATAACAGAAATGTTGAGGACATGTTAGTGCATGCAAAAGTAAACCCTTTCTACTGCCCACATAATACCTTGTTCTCATCCAAGATGCAAGACTTGTAAACACCTTCAAAGTGACATCATAGTTAAAAGCACCGCAAGTCATTACATCCTTCATATAAAACCTCGTTTTACCTGCACTAGTTGAAATGTTATTTGCATGACTGAGTGTATATACCATCACAAACAGTACATTGGTGAAAACGGATAACCTGCTAATATGACATGAAACAGACATTGCACGGACGCAGCGAAGAAATTACCGAAAGCCGTGGCACAGCATTTTAAAGGGACCGACAACTGATTTTTCTCGACCCATTTTTTCTCAACAGAAAGCTCACCTTTCGTAGTGTTTGTAGCTGCAGTAGTTAGTCCCAAAAGCATGCAGTTATTTTACAAGCAGTATTTTTCTATCTGAAAGGCTCTAAACACAGATGTACCTTTCCTCCAGCAACGCTGAGAATTGATAGCGATGCCGCCAGCCCTTCTCGCGATTTGTGAAAGCTGTCGTCGTCCTGCTTTCGCAGGAGTTCCTGTAACTGTGCTTAACCACCTTTATTTTGAGCTTTTCGACTATTTTTGAAAATAACAAGCTGCTACAATGAAATTATCTGGCATTATACACCTTCCCTGTATTTATACCGCGTTGTGTGCGCCTGCGCCCAAGGTTGCCTGCACCTGTGTCAAGGGTGGCTTGTCCCTGCGTCGCTACTCTCTCGAAGCAAGAGCCAAGCCAAATCACCAAAAACGTCACTACGCATATGCACAGCCGTGCCGAGTAGCAGTGCGCGTCACTTCTGAGACGAAGTGTACGAAGCAAAATTATGTCGCTCAAAAATCTTAGTGACCTGCAAACTGCGTGCACGGTTGCATGAGCACGCTGAAAAGTTTCTCAAGATGTGCTGACGAGCATGGTATCATTACGTCACGCGAAGGCAGCGCCGCTTTAATGCATAGTACTAATGCAGGCCTATGTGTATATTTTTATTGAGTAATATCTTTTAATATAAAGAAACGAACAATCTTTTGGTACCAACAAAAAGATTCTCGACCGTCTACAGCATTCAACAGTCACATGACAGGGTACATCGATTCGTTCATGTATTTGCCACCAGAGGCGCCAAAGGTGATTTTTCGCATCTTTCGATGAAGAAATAAAAATATAAATCCACCTCTCACGAAAAAAACAGGGTTGGTTTGAGTCAGTGCGACGCACAATCTTTCCATCAGTGGAGTTATCTCAGTTCATGTTCTGGGCAGTTGTCGGTCCCTTTAATATAGCAAGTCACAACTTTGATGGCATCAAAGTTTAACCTTCTAGTCCGAGAAAGTGAATATAAAGAGTCATACCTAATTCACAGGTTTAATGCACTGCAGCCAATAAGTAGAAGTTTCAAAGGGGCCTCTTGAATCCATCCGATATGGCACATACACAACGAAAACCAGCGAGAACTAAGACTTTCTTTGAGAAATTTCTAGCCTTTCTTACCAGCTGGTACTCACTTCAGACAACCATAGCTCAGCAGAAAACGTACCTCGTAAATTCCTCGACACCCCCTTCTTTTTGCTAGATGTTCTTTCTTTTCTACTGACTGTCACGCTGGCCTCTCCTTAGCTGTTTGTACATTTTCTTTTTTGTTTGGTTTGAAGGGGAGGATACGAAACATGCACGCACTGAGGTGGGCAGTTGCAGCCTTGAAGAAGACAAGTCCGCCTTTCAAAATGTCGGCTTCAGCGACACAAGGATTTTTCATCTCTTCCAAGATTTAATTTTCTCCTGAACTTCTACAGTACAAACAATGCACCCTACTCTGGACACGGATAGCCACAATCACAATAAGTTATCTGATTGTTGGCAGAATGAGTCGTCTTTAGACATGAACGATAATAATAATAATATCTGTGTTTTACGTGCCAAAACCATGATATGATTGTGAGGGACGTCACAGTGGAGGGCTCCGGAAATTTCAACCATCTGGTGTTCCCTAGCGTGCACTGACATCGCACAGTACATGGGCCTCAACCATTTTTGTAAATGAATGGTAGAAAGTTAAGAGCGTTATCACTGCGGCTCACGTCAGTTCTAGAATAATCTCAACTGCTCGTATAGTGGGCATAATCTTACCATCGTAGTCTAAAACACTCAAGAAGTTTCACAAGCATTGCGGCGTGGCCTGCGCCAATTGATGGTAGCAGTTTTCTATGGGTGAAACCTGCACATAAAATTGTGAGGGGACAAGGACGTGTGCCATCTCCTTTTTTGTGTCAGATTGCAGAAAGAAGAGGGAAAACAAAGTTGAGTGGGTGCAAAATGTGCTGTTCTCGTTGATCGTCATGTTGCGACAAGTTTGAGTATAGAAAAATATATTACTATGGTGTGTGACTACTCACTTGCCTACAGGGGAGTTGTGAGGGGGTGAGTTCCGGCATAAGTGGACCAATGCCACGAGGGTGGCACAAACAGAGTGAAGAATGTGTGTTTCTCGGAGGCCGTGTGCAGCTGCCGGGAGAAGGAACACGACGGCACGAGTGTGGAGTGAGCAGCGCGGGGGGACCCACACCGGAATACGGTAGAGGCAAGAGGGGGGACACGGGGAGTCGGATGCATGAGGAAAAGAGGAGTGTGTTGTGAACTTGCTGGCAAATCATAGAGTGTGACAAAGTAAAGAATTCAGTGTGTGGCCATTTTTCCTGGCTCCAGTTTCATCCAAAATGTGCCAACCGAAATCATGGATGAAGCAGACTCAGTTAATTAGACAGCTGTTTGCTTCCATGCGTTAGGTCTACTTTTCCTTGCTCCAGTTTCGTCCAGAACGTCTCATCCGAAATCACTAGGCTTGTGCGAATATTCGAACGATTCGAATATTTGAACGAATATTACAGTATTCGAATTCGCTTCGATTCGAATTTAAATTATTGAAAATTTCGAAGTATTCCAAATGAACGAATAAATGTATATTCCGCATGTAACCCCGTAAAGGTGGTTTCACTGCAGTGAAGCGGTGCTATGCCGTGAAAGCACCTAATCAAGTGTATATTAGTTCGCATGTAACCCCTGTAAAGGTGGTTTCACTGCAGTAGAGCGGTGCTAAGCCGTGAAAGCACCTATCCAGGTGTATATTAGTCCGCATGTAACCCCTTGTAAAGGTGGTTTCACTGCAGTGAAATGGTGCTACGCAGTGAAAACACGTATCCAGGGGAAATCCGCACTGCCGCGAAGCCCCACTTCAAGGTTAAATAAAGATATTACCATGGTCTCTCAATACTTTCTACTGGTCATGAAACTTTGGGCCAAGTTTGGTATAGGGACAGAACCTCTCGCCAGGGGCGCCACTGCAGCCGCTTGAACGGCGTGTTTTTGGCGCGTTACGAAGTTTCCATGGCAGAGACTCGCTCTTGTAGCTTCACCGACATATTTCAGTGGGGTTTAATATTCTCTCCCATCGCTTAGTCAGCGTACCTGCGCGCAGCGGCCATAAATGTCTGTTCGGTTGCAGCAGTGTTTCATTCCTTTCGATCGTGGCGAAATCGGCGTGCAGCCCCACGCTGCACACGAATTTAGCAAACATTGTTGTGCCATGCCTTTTTGACGCTTTTTTATTTTTCTTCGAAGCTGTAGTCGATGTAAGCGGAAGAACCGGGATGAACCCTGCCAGCACGCAACTGTACGTACCGTCGGCGGGCGTGCATCACGCCTTTTCGCCGAGAAACTTACTGACGCGCGCAACTTACGCGATGATGCTTTTATGTGATGATGTATCCACGCTTTGAAAAAATACTTAGCCAGAACCCTTCATAATATATATGACTGAGTCAAAAGTTACTTTTGGGTACATTTCCGTGTGCCACCGACGCTCGGCGTAGGAAATGCCGCGTGAGGGGGAAAAAACTCTAGATTGTCCGCACGTCGCTGGGTTCTCTGTCTCGGGCAGAGTGCATATAACAAAATTACAGACGTTTCACCACCTATGAGTGCGGCATCCTCAGTATGCACTGGCACCGAATGAGCGGAGGTCGCCCAGCCCACTGCTAGTCACGTATGTCTTATCTCCTCAAGAGACAGTAGGATTGGGCATGTTGGTATGACATGATAAAGAGTGCTTAACAGCGCAAACGACAGGAGGGGATAGACGAGAAGAGACAGAGCGCTGATCAGCGCTCTGTCTCTTCTGAAGAGTCAGCGCTCTGTCTCTTCTCGTCTATCCCCTCCTGTCGTTTGCGCTGTTAAGCACTCTTTATTATCTCCTCAACCTCCGCGATGATGTCTCGTTCGGCACTCTCCATGGGGCTATTGCAAAGTTCAGGCCTTTTGACATATGTGACTAGCAGTGGACTGGGCGACCTCCGCTCATTTGGTGTCAGTGTACACTGAGGATGCCACCCACATAGGTAGTGAAATGTCCATGCAATTTTCTTACATTTTTGTTAAGTCAGAGTACATCTTTGAGAATCATGAATTCACTCGGCTTTTGGAACAATGCTACAGCAACACATGCCAGACAAGTCAGTATCAATGTTGTCACACATTCAGAAGCGTTTGCTGGGAGCATGCTTACAAGACTTTGTACAAGACTTACACAATATATACAACAAACTTGGAGCATAAACTTGGGAAAAATTAAAAGGTTCTCGAATACAATCACTGCATATTTACTAAAAATAAAAATTTAGAAAATTCAAAGATTCTCAAGGGTTAGTAAATATTCCAGGACCCACTGCAGAAATGAGTGTGCCAGGCCAAGTGCAGCGACATCACCACCTATACCTTAGTTGCATGAACCCATGATGACTGCGGCGTTAAGAAACAGCTTGCATGGAAATGCAACTGCAATAGCAATGTTTAAAGCAAAATGCCTCCTCCCACACTGGCCACGGGAGGAGGGCTGAACTCACAGGCTCGACTACGAAGGTCCCAGATCTTGAGGGTGCGATCGTGGCTTCCCGAGGCCACTCGCCCTGTGTCGCCCAGAAACTTGGCCGCCAGGACTTTACGACTATGGCCAGTCAGTGTGTGCTGCAGAGAGCCATGAGAATCACATCAGTCAAGCCCAACATCTAGAGAGAGCAACCTATCTGCACACAAAAAACTCTTAGCATGCTGACAAGTTCAAACACGCCACAGCAACCTATCTTCTCTTAGCAACCTATCCCCTCTATTAGCGCGGCTGTAGAGAAAAAGGTCAAGGGTGAGGAGCAAGGCAAGGGTGTTGGTAAGGTCAAGCCCAGGGCCAAGGAGGTTGAATACATCCCTTGTGTGGTGTACAACGTTCCGCTTTTGTGTGGGAAGTCCTATGTTGGACAAACGGGGCGTTGTGTCAATAACCGGCTATTGGATCATAAAGCTTCACTAAAGGTACAGCCATGTTCTAACCTTTCTTTGCACTGTAGAGAATGCGACTGCGCACCCTTGTTCACTGGTATGAGTGTCACGAATGAAACCGTAGCAGGTGAATAAAGAAGAAGACGACGACGATGCACGTGACAGAAACGAAGTGCGGTAGAGAAGGAAGGAAGAAGGAGTGGCCGGGGGGTTTGAAAGAGCTCGAGACAGAGGAAGAAGGGCGGCGAGGAACAGAGGAGTAGGCTTGGCTGACGTGTGCGGAGAGCAAGGCAGTCGGCTTTTCAGCAATGGCCTGGAGACGTGGAGGCTGATCGTGGAAGCTCGGACCAAATGTTGGTGAAGCTGAAGATGTGCAAGGAAGGCCTGGAGACATGAGCTTTCCCATCATTCCGCAAGCCTGGGACAGACCACGCAGCCAACACCTGTCTGCATCCACAGCCACGGGGTCAACCACCTACTCGTGTCGTTTGCCTGGCGCGCGGCAGACCACGTCCAGTGCTACGTTGGTCCTTCGAAGAAGCTCCGTCATCGCAACGGAAGTAGACGTCTGCGCCGCGCCGACACTGTAGTGACCGACGTCAAACGCCACGTCCGGGGGAACAGCTGCCGCAACACTTGTGGACGGTCAGAACGCTACGTTTTTCTGGTTTTCCTGTTTGTTGTGTCAGGGGTTACTTCTTTACATGCTATTTTTACGTGTGTAAATTTTAGGTTTGCTGTGCTTGGGTGATAGGTTGGTGGTTTGTTTGTAGTAGTGTTAATCTTATTACATAAATGAATATTGTTATGATTACAAAGAGTCTTGTCTGTCTCTAACCGCAGAAATTCGTGACAATTGGTGAGCCTGCCAGGATCTCATTTCCTGCTCGTCACGAATTTTCCAGGCCTAGGGATGGACATGGGCAAGCTGCTAAGTGTAGCACGAGACTTGGGCCTCTCCAAGGAGGAGGCGTTACAACTAGTACAGGAGAAAAAAAAACATTCTGAAAGGGAAAGGGAGCTCGCGCAGAAAGTGCGCGAAGCCGAACGCGAGGCTGAACGCGCAGATGCGCGAGAAGCGCACGAGAGAGAAAAGGAGATTTTGGAGTTAAAGCTGCGGTTGGCTCAAGCCACAGAATGCAGTCGGGACGCGCAGAGTGTAGCGTCTGGGTCCTCTGGCTCGCAGTCACCGAGAGCCAACAAAATATGCCCTAGAAAGCTAATGGCTCCGTTTGACGAGACACAAGATGATTTGGACGCGTACTTGCATTGTTTTGAGCGCATAACCATGGGGCAGGGTTGAAACCAAAGTGAATGGGCCACAGCTCTCAGTCTTTGTGTAGTTGGAGAGGCATTGAGCGTTTTCGGCAGGATGACAGCCTCGGACTCACTAGACTATGACAAAGTTAAAAGAGCCTTGCTTCAGAGGTTTCGGCTTACAATGGAAGGGTTTCGTGAGCGGTTCCGCAACTGCAAACCTGAGGACGCTGAAACGAGGAAGCAGTTTGTGTGCCGCTTGGCTAACTACTTTGACCGATGGATGGAGATGGCTGATACTCCTAAAACTTATAAGGGTGTGCGTGACTGCATGGTTAGGGAGCAATTCCTTGGCTGTTGTCACCCGAAGCTCTGCGTGTTTTTGAAAGAAAGGAAACTAGGTTCACTGGATGAGATAGCCGACTACTCTGACCAATACATGGAAGCCCAGGGTATCGGAAATTTAGGACATGGGAATAAAGACAGTCTCAGACGAGAAGGAGAGGAGACGAGAATGGGGCCCTAAAATATTGTGCATAGGATGCAGCATATGCAGCAAAGGTGCTTCCTGTGTAACCGCCTCGGCCATCAAGCCCGCAACTGTCTGGAGGGACGTGGTGGGCAACAGGAAAGAAATTATTGTCAGGTATGCAATATGAGAGGTCATAGGACTGAGGAATGTAGGCGAAAACCGCGAGGTGAAGTAGCGGCAATAATAGGTCATATATATGCAGGCGAAGATGGCACAAAAGAAAGAGATACAACAAATATAGTAAGTGCAGCTGTGGCCGCAGTTGGCCTGGAAAATGTTAATATGCCGGTTATTGAAGGGACAGTGAACGAGAAGCGTGTGTCGGTACTTCGAGACTCGGGGGGCTAGTACAGTGCTGGTTAGAAGAAGTTTTATAAACGACAGGGAGTTGACAGGAAAAACGTCACGAGTTCAGCTGGTAGATGGATCAAAGAGATGGTTACCAGAGGCTAAAGTAATGCTAGATACCCCGTAATACTCTGGACGTATAACTGCATTGTGTGTAGAACAGCCCTTGTATGACGTGACATTAGCGAATGTGAAAGGCGCAAGAGCAGTTGATGACCCAGGGAAAGCTCCTCGTCCAGGCATAGGTCGCCGCAGACGACAGAGACAAAAAGGGATTCAATGGCTTCAATGGAGACTTTAGCTAAAAGAGAAGAAGCACGGGAGGTTAACGCGCCTGCAATTCTTCAGGAGTTAGGCATACCAACAACTGAGCTGGGTAAGCAGCAAAGATATGATGAGTCACTGAAGTATGCAGTACGAAGGATTGGAGGTAGACAGGTGCGTGAAGGAACGAGAGCAGGGGTGACTTTCGTAGTGAATAATGGCGTGCTATACAGGAAGTTCTGGCCCAAAGGGAGACAGCATACGCAATTGATGTTGCCAACAGGGTATAGGAAAGCTATATTAGAGAAGTGTCATGCCAAAGGGCATAAAGGTGTGAGGCGTACTGTAGTGGCATTAACTAGAATGGTGTTCTGACCAGGGTTGCACAGAAATGTGAAAAAGTTCGTGGAGGAATGCTGTAGGTAGACGAGTACGAGAAATTAAGGATCGTGGTAGCATGCAGAGGGTGATGAGTAGAGTTTTCTGAACGAGTAGGGCAGGTTGGATTGCTATAAGCCATAAGATATGGACAAAGTGTGTGTGCTGAGAAAGTTGCTTTTGTGGACATATGTTTAGGATGTGACATTAACATTATTGTGAATATTTGGTGAACTTTGTGAAACAGTTTTTGTTCGTGAACATAGTCAGCAGATTTTTTTAATGAAAAAAACTCTTCGAAATAAGGGCGTATGTCACGAATGAAACCATAGCAGGTGAATAAAGAAGAAGGCGACGATGCACGTGACAGAAACGAAGCGCGGTAGAGAAGGAAGAAAGAAAAGGAAGGAACCAGGGCGGCGAGGAACAGAAGAGTAGGCTTGGCTGACGTGTGCGGAGAGCAAGGCAGTCGACTTTCCAGCAATGGCCTGGAGACGTGGAGGCTGATCGTGGAAGCCCGGACCAAATGTTGGTGAAGCTGAAGATGTGCAAGGAAGGCCTGGAGGCATGAGCTTTCCCATCATTCCGCAAGCCTGGGACAGACCACGCAGCCAACACCTGTCTGCATTCACAGCCACGGGGTCAACCACCTACTTGTGTCGTTTGCCTGATGCACGGCAGACCACGTCCAGTGCTACGTTGGTCCTTCGAAGAAGCTCCGTCATTGCAATGGAAGCAGACGTCTACGCCGCGCCGACACTGTGGTGACTGACGTCAAACGCCACGTCGGGGGAACAGCTGCCGCAACACTTGTGGACGGTCAGAACACTACGTTTTTCTGGTTTTCCTGTTTGTTGTGTCAGGGGTTACTTCATTACATGCTATTTTTACGGGTGTAAATTTTAGGTTTGCTGTGCTTGGGTGATAGGTTGGTGGTTTGTTTGTAGTAGTGTTAATCTTATTACATAAATGAATATTGTTATGATTACAAAGAGTCCTGTCTGTCTCTAGACCGCGGAAAATTCGTGACAATGACAGTGAAATCTAGGTTCAAGGATATAGTAGTGCATGAAATCGAAGAAGAGTATCTCATCAGCAAAGCAGGTGATTCATGTGTTGGGAAACCCTCAGTCACGTTACTTGCAGCTGAATAAGACTTTCTGGACCCACGTCATTGAGACACTCGTGGTCTGCTCATGGATTTTTAACACGTGTTCATCTAACCACACATGTATATGTTTGTTGTTTCAAATAAATTCAGAGTTGATAGTTTGCGCCGTGTTTTGTGTTCCTTTCCTCATATTATCGTTCTTTTCCACACCGCCGTGCTAAGACTTAAAAAAAAAAAAAAGCCATAAAGTTTATTTGCAGATCACCACCAAAACTGATGGTGTAGACAAGACAGCAAGTGCATATGCACACTTCAACAACGCGACTATTTGATTTCACAAATAGCAGCAGCAACAGGCACTTGATGGGGACACACACGTGCAGTACGACTGGACTTGCATGCAGGACAACATCCTTGGTGTCGTTTCACTGCCGAGCTACGTACACTGAGTCAGAACTGTTATTCATGCTCAACATTCGGGTGTTTTGGTAGCCAGCACTGCTGTAACTGTCGTCGACATGCAGAGACGTCTAAACCGGCGTCCAGGTGGCTAGGGGCAAAATAATGTTTACACAACTTCAGAACGACTGCGCAATCAAAAAACATGGATGACAAGGCTTGTCGACTTGTCGTCCGTGTTTTTTCGTTGCGCAGTCGCTCTGAAGTTTGAATTACCAACTTGCCCAAAATGCTGGTCGCATTATGTTTACACAAGTATTATTTATTCAAAAGGGCTTGAATGCGAGCTCACAGGTATGAATCCATTTTGTATACAAACAATGCAGCTTAGCAAGAATGCACAAGGACAGGTGCTGTCCTCGTGTGTTTTTTATTCGTTCGTTAAAGGGACTGTCTACCGTCGTTCATCACTTTTATGTTTTGTATCGCAATAAAAAGCGTACCGTCTGAAGTGCCGAACCTTGCAGCGGTTTCTCTGGAAAGTGAGTAGAAATTTTTAAAACAGAATTTTGTGATCTGCATTCGGTCCTCTTCCATTGGTGTGATGAATGCCCACAACAGTGGTTGGTGGAGGCGATGACGACTGTAGTGCCGGTGAAAGTCGCAAACTGAAACTGTGCGCTCTTTTTGCAGACTTCATCAATTTTTGTTTAATAATAAAACAAATACCGTAGTGGTCGTTTAAAGCACGCATATTGTCAGATAAAGTATTATTACCACGGTTTCTCCAGCTTTGTTCAGTCTGCCAGACAAACCACTGCGGTCGAGTGGAAAAGTTGGTCTGTTCCAGCAACACTGGTACGCCGGGGTTGTGAAACGAACTGTAGTGGTTCCACTCATGCCAACCGCGCTACTAAAATGAACATGAGGAGTGCTTCACAAAACAACAGAAGGTTCTTGCTGTCTTTCAGTTATGTTTAGGTGTTCTGTGTTGTATATGCGATATGCAGGGGTGGAACAGGGTACATGGGTTTGGGAGCAGTCCTGGGAGCAGGAAAAAGTGCCTTTTGTAGCAGGCTTGGAGCATCCAGAAAGACATTTTGGAGCAGGTTTGGAGCAGCTAGAAAGGCCTTTTGGAGCAAGTTTGGAGCAGTAAGAGCATTGAGAGCAGATGTAGCCCCATTTCACAGCACTTGTGAAGCAACATTTGTTCAATGATGCATTTTTCAACCGCTAAGCTAAATTGTGCAATATGCTTATTATTGCGATAGCAACTATATGGGCACTTCTCGAACGGGTTTTAGCCGTCACCGGTATAAAGTCCAAATTGATAACATCCAGCAGCACGTCGTATATTATACCCGCGGGTAAAAGCGCGCGTGCGGAGGCGACGAACGCGGCTGAAGCAGAGCTCAAACGAGCCGGCCCATCTCCGTCGCTCGGAGGGCGCATGCGATAACATCACCGCAATCAGGAGGTCTGCGTCGAAGCAGAGAGGAAACACCCCACCCGTCTTGAATGAGCATGAAAAAAACGCGAGTGGGGGGCATACGAGGTTGAGGGGGGGTGGGGGGGTATAGCTGTCGCTCGAGCAGCAACTGTAAACTTTGCTAGTAAGGGCGCGGTCGCGATCGCTGGCGCGCGCGCTCGTATACATTTCTACGTGCTGCGCTCCCATCGCGATGAAAGTGGGCCAAAAGGGTTGCTCTCCCTGAAGCTGCCGTATTCTTTTACACCAGCTTTTTGTACAGAGTAATGTTAGATCGAATCCTACTACAACCGAGAAGCTTCTGGAACAATAAGGCGCGGTCTGCGCCGAGTACTGCTGATAGTCTTTGCGGGCGGAAACCGAATACAGTAAAAGAACCGCGCATGGCAATAGTTAGTTGACAGCCTCACTTCGTACAACATTACAATTTGTTGATATCGCATTCATTGCTTCGCCCTTGCGCTGAAACTAACTTTTTTAGCTATAAACAGCCACCTTTTTTTTTTTTTTTTTTAGCCTGAACGCGCGTGCGTCATCCGCCAAATCGATAAGCGCCGTAAAGTGGAGCACAGCGGCGAAATGAACGAGAATACGCGCACCCGGACACCATCCCCCCCTTCTTTAGAGCACGGTTACCGACATCCTTTCTTCGTTTCTGAATGCTGCCGTGTCAAGTTGCAAAAAAAATTGGGGGGACCCTTAAGCTTCGCCTTTAAGAGTTGAACGCGATAGCGATATCCCGTCCCTACTGCGTACTTCAATCACTTAGTGCATACTATGTAATGGGTAGTATGGTTTAAACCAGGAGAAATTATGTGCGGCAAATGTGGGAAATGTTTTCGAACTTGCTATGCACCCACTACGTGGTGTTAAGGGAATACGCGCAGTAAGGTGTGTGCCGTTTGTAATGGGTGGCTGGCTTTAAACTATGGAATCGTTATGATAGTCACATATTCTGACGCCGATGGCAATTTACGCTTGTACCACGCAATATTCCTGGGATATTACATGTTATATTGCGACGCCTATATAAAGGACGCTTGCGTTTGCGAAGCATGGAAGTTATTTTCACTGCATTTCCAAGCAGAGGAAGTTATTTTCACAGTATATCCAAGCAGAGGCATGGCTGTGTGGTAGAACACCTGCTTACCACGCAGACGACCCGGGTTCGATCCTCACTCGGACCCGAAAATTTTTATTGTTTATTTTATTTGCATCTTTCTCGATTTTTCGGTCACGGACAAGATGATGATTTTTCGCTCACAACCAACGACGCCGACACCGACGCCGGAATTTCTGCAAAACGAGCTCTTTAACGCTATCGTGTTAAAAGAATCGCAGTATTACCACAAGGGCGAAGCAATGAATGCGATAGCAACAAACTGTAATGTTACACGAACTGAGGCTGGCAGCTAACTCTTTTCGATCCGATATCGCCTAACTCCACAAAACGCTGGTGTAAGATGATACAGCCGCGACAGGGAGAGATGCTCGTGCACAGTGTCTTCACGTTGATAGTGGAGCACGTAGAAAGGTTTACGAGCCATTCGCACTGATGCCTGCCGAGATAGCGCACGCCAGCGATCGTGCGCTTAAGGCCTGATCACACGTACCCGTTGCAGCGCGTTAGCGCGTGGCTTTCTGACGCGGCGCCACGCCCTCTCCCTATGGAGAGAGAGGGTGCGCAGCTTCGCGTAGCCACGCGCCCTCTGTCTCCATAGGAAGAGGGCACAGCGCCGTGTCAAAAAAGCCAGGCGCTGACGCTCTGCAACGGGTACGTGCGGTCAGGACTTTAGAAATGAAGTTCGCAGCTGCTGCTCGAGCCATCACAGCCTTGATAAAACCGAAACTATAACCGCTTCGATGAAACCGAAAACAAGATGTTTCAGACGCGTTTTTCGGGCACGGGGCTTGATGGCTGTCGCACCGTGCAGCTAAATCCAGGTGCTGCGGCGCAGTACGGCGCTGATAAACGAGTTTGGTGCAACAGGGATGGTTCGGTGCAGGATGGCGCAGGTAAGCAAGTTTGGCGCAGAATGGCGCAAATGGCGCAGCTGTTCCACCCCTGGATATGAGAGCCAGCATGGACGCCCTGGTGAAGCGGAACGTGATGGCAAAATCTTCTTCAATGTAGCACCTTGGTGAATGGTGTGCACTTTACTCATGAGTACTCGTGCTACGTTACTAGATTACGTTGGACTCACGGGCATAGTTCGAAAATTCCCTGAAGTCAGTCACGCTGCTATTTGCCGAAGACAATTTTTTTTTTCTTATGGGCGGTGCCGGACGCAGTGCTCGCGTTTCGCCGCCGTAGGCAGGCAGGTATACAGGCAGGCGAACGCGCCGCCGGCAGCGCCACCGAGCGCCTCTCTGAACGCGTGAGGAAAAAAAGCAATAATTACTCTTTGGCGCAACCTAAAGCTGATTTAAGGGCGTAAAATACAATTTCAAGTTACACATGTTTGTTTTTAAGCAAAATGAGTCTACCTGCGAGGATTTCTTGTCCGACCAATAGATTGAACCACATCGCTGTTTGGTGACGCTAGCGGTCATTCTTTGTCGACTTTCGACGTCATATTAAAATTATAATTATTTTTTTGTGGAACAAAAGCATGCTCATTGCCGCCGATGTGATGAACGATCTTCTCATTTTCGCCACAATCAGAAAAATTTTTCCGAGCGGTAGACAGTCCCTTTAAGCAGCGCTGTTTTTCTTCAAGATGAATTGTTTATTCAGTGAGAGCCTATTTAAAGCCACTCTCAAGCAACAATCTCAGGTGGCAGCAAAAGCAGTTTTGTTTCCTGGATACCCCTTAACCCCTTCAGGGTTTTCGCCGTACATGTACAGCAGCACCTAACAGTGCCCAAATGGTTTTCACCGTACATGTACGGCACCGCCTCTATGTTTAAAACGCGCGCCTTTTGCGATGCTTGGCATGTGCTGCCACACTTCAGGAATATGTGGAATTTTTTTCATGCACCAATGTTCCTCAGATGTTTTTTTGTTTTGCATCACAAAGCGGTGATCCGGCAACCGCTTGCGCACCCGAGCGCGTTCGCGGTTCGGCTGGTTTCGGTTTCGTCCTTCGGTTGGCTATCGCTTCTCGCGCCCGCAAAGCTGATAGCTGTCTGGTTTCTAATCTCTCAAAGGGTGACCGCTTGTGACTCTCGTTTATTGCTCCTCGGGGCGCGATTACATCTGTTTCGGGAGGCGCTAATTGCACAAACGCCGCCGCCGTGGTTGAGTTTTCTGTTTAGGGAACTCGGAAAAACTAACTCCGTCTCATTGGCGATAAGACGAAGGATTATTATAGCCTTTTCACTCGTTTTGCTTCCCGGACGGGCGCACAACCAGACAGTTTTCTTCCATGCGCTCACTCACGCAGTTCGCCTACGCTACGGAAGTGCACGCCGGTTGCTCTGGTGCTAGGGAGTTGAGCGGTGATTCTTCCGATGTGGACTATTCCCCAAGTGCCGAATCTGATTCATTGGATGTCAGTTCGTCAGGCGAGGATTTACTTACGAGTTCAGACTCGGATGATGATGAAGGAGCAACATCTTGAAAGCGTGCGCGGTGAGACGATCCGGATCGGATCAAAGCTGACTATTAGCCAGTGTTTAGTGTTAGAGGAAAAAGATTTTTTACCGGAAAAGTACTCTGGCGCGCTTATTTTTGTATGACTGTGAGGTATCTTTATTATAATGCATAATTTTTATTTATAAAGAAATCGTTAAAGTGTTTTGTTTAGGATTTTGCTTGCTGTTACTATGAATAAACCATGTGTATGTAACAACACAAAATGATTTTTTTGTCACTTTACGGTCACGAAACAAAATATTAGACAATTTTTTTCGTAAATAGAATGGTCTGAAGAATTTATTTCAGCAATAAAAAAAAATTACACATTTTTGGCATGCATTTCGCAAAAAAATTCGACCCTGAAAGAGTTAAATGCCAATTTCTGAATTCTTGGGCATTTAGAACTGAAAGCGATCACTCTTTCGGCACCGGCTCTGTGAGGTTTCCTTTCTGAAACTCACCCGCAGCCGCTGGTCGCTAAGTGTCCACACCCTGCTGGAGAAGTCATTCGAGGCTGCCAGGATCAGGTTCTCCTGGAAGGCAGCATCCACATGTTTCATCCATACAGTGGTCACATACGACAAGCGGAACAAGCTGTGCCTTTTGCCACACAAAGCACAGTCAGACATTTGTTCATAAAATGAAGTAGCAGACGGGCAGAGAAATAAGCCCATACTCAGGAATTCGGGACATCTGTTTTAGTTCTCCGTTTTTCACACCACGTGGCGTGCAGACCTTCAACTTTCAAAATTGGCGCGATGACGCCGGCCGCGCGGCAGACAAAACAATATACACAAAAAAAATCAACTACCGCCATCGAGAGCGAACCGTGATCACTGAGTGATAAGAGCAAGGCGTACGACGGGCGGTCAGCTGGTTGCTCGGTAGTGAATCAGCAGTTCTTTTTCAACGAATGCGTGTACACAACTCACTTGGCTGTGCTTGAAAACTCTTATTTCGAAAGAGCGTCCTGCTCTTCCTCTCGTCCTTTTCCATATATTTCGTACGTTTGTGCAGTCATCGGCCCCCGCGGGTTTCTTGGTGAAAATAAGGACGAGCTTTCGTCGCTGCCATTTTCGTAATCTAAAAAACCTAATTTCAAGGAAATAATACCAGCCTATGAGATGGCGATGGTTTGACATTATGCAGAGACAGACCTGACGTCCCAGATATTTGTTGGCGTCGCTTAACAAATGAATTAATTTGCGCTGTAGCGTGAAGGCAACAGGCCGTGCCATATTCAATGCCAGTGACAATATTTTTTAGAGCTCAAGAAGGAGCAGAAAAAAAGGCCAATATTGATTACAGGCACGAGATTGCTCAATTACCTTCTGAAATTAAGCATTTTAAAAACGACACTTTAATTTAAGCAACGCTCTCTACGTTTCTAGCGCACATAATAAAAGACGTCCAAAATAATCTTATCATTATGTACAGTCGAGCTCACTGTGAGTTGCAACACGTTGGCTGTTGTTAAAGTGACCCCAAGCCTGAACAATGTAACTGACAAACGTTAAATTGGTTCAGAAAGTACTGCTAATTGTGAGAATTTAAGTAACTAATTTTTTTCTATGTAGGCGCAACTTTGCACTGTTGGCACCATTTTGAGTACGGACAGCGTGTTGCAACTCATATTGAGTGCGACTGTACATGGCATGCTATACAGCTCGTCTTCGCCTCTTTGCAAACTGTTCGTGAAAACGTAAATTATATTCATATATACGACCATCCGTCGTGGTGGTGTGGCAGCGGTTACAGTGCTCGGTTTCCGACCCGAAAGTTGCGTGTTCGATCCCGGGCGGCGGCGGTCGCATTTCGATGGAGGAGAAATGCTATATGTGCGACGACAGTGCACGCTAAAGAATACCAGATGACCGTAATTTCCGGAGTCCTCCACAATGGCGTCCCTCATCATCATATCGTGGTTTTGTGATGTTAAACCCCCGATAATATTTAGATGTACACGACCTTAAAACCCGCCTGTTTGTTGCACTGTCTATGCGGTCTGCACAACGGCATCAGGTCTTGGTTTCAGACCCGGCTATTTCGGCCAGTTACAAGAGAACGCGTACAAGAGAGTTTGAAGTTAGCGCTCGTCTGGTTTTTTTGCTGCTACTTGTGTCATTGTTTCTTTGTGCGTACTTAGATTTTTACATAGTAATGTTTTTAAAAGGTCCCTCGCTAAGACCCATTTAATACTTGCATGACGCGCTTATCGGTTAGTCTTTAAAGCAGGGGTCTCAAACTCACTTCCATCAGCGGGCCACATTCACGCAATTTAGTCCCGCAAAGGCCGGGCAGAGAAGATGGTAAAAAAAAAGGGGGGGGGGGGGGCAAATTGTCAGCAAGCGTTGCCATTTAAAAAAAAAAACCGCTTAAATATCTCATATACAGGTCGTTTCTGAGCAACATGTCGATACTGATCTCCAAACTGACTAAAATCCATACATACCCCATAAAATGTACGGGGGATGACCGCCGCTGTAGCTCAGTTGGTAGAGCATCGGATGCGTTATCGAAGGTCACAGGATCGGTCCCTGTCAGCGGCAAGTTATCTTTTCGCCCTGTTTTCTTTCTTCATATTAACATTACAATTACTACTGTTAACATCCTCTGTACTTCCCATGGCATCAATGTCTTTAAGTTCTCATTAATATTGTCTCCAACAAAGCAAATAGAGCCCTTGAATTTCCACTTCTTTCCTGAGTTTCGGTATGGTAATTTTAAGTTGTTTTGATGAAGACTAATTGCAGAAATTAGGGTCTCATTACTTCTTACAATATCCCTATTATGATTCCCACGAAAGTGTAACCGGGTGTTATCTGCATGGATTGTAAATTTAGCCTTGTTATCACTGCTTACGATCTTGTCAGTGAACATTATAATCAGAAAATTCAGAGCCATTCTACTCTGTGAAGTTGTGCGACCAATGTAGCTGTGTGGTACGGCACGGCGATATCGCTGCACGGGGTAACATCACCATTACGGACAAGAAGCATTGCGCCATCGTTTTAAGCGCCCCTTCCTTTATGCCAAAGGAAGACTCGCCGAAACCTCGCTTTGTCCTCGGCAGAACTATCGGCAGCGTTGTCGCTGTCTTCTTGTCGATTGCGCTCGGTGTCTCGGGTGCGTTCTTTTTCGCTGCTCTCGGCGTCTCTCCTCGTAATCTCCTTGTTCCTCGGGCGTACCACTGCCGCTAAATGAAGGTGACAATGTCGGAGTGAGGATGACCCCCGCAGACGCACGTGCGATTCACTGCGACAGTAGAGGTACGCGACAAACACGTGTCCACTTGCATGGCAGGCCTATGTGGCCCCTGGTCCCTCTCTCATCAGCTCCCTTCGCCCCTCACCCAGCACTCACCCCTTGTACACACCCTGTAAACCCACGCACTATTTGGTCAGAAGCTAGCGTATAACAGCTCCGTAAAAAAATCGGTAGATCCCACGTACCATGGGAATCGATGTAGGTCTATTCCACGAAAGATTTAAAAACGTGGTATACTTGATGCCTCCGATTATCCTGGTAATTTTGTATATTATGCCCGCATCATCGAATAGCGCGAAATCACAATTTGTTTTCAAATAAAAAAAATTTTTCGAACCAAGGAAAAATCGACAAGCATCGCCGGGTGACGATAGCCATTTTACGAAGAGTGCGTTTTCGTAAATTCGCGATCATGCTAACAGCCACGCAACCTCTATATCACAAATATCTGTGTGGCACAAATAGATGTAAAGGAGAAATAGCTCATATAATGTTCTCTTATTCTGGGCAACTTATGTATTTTTAAAAATTCTCGAAAAACGCTGCGTTTTTCAAACTCCCTCGTTTTTGGGGCACAATTTCTGCTTCTGTGAACGTCATAGCTTGTTCATATTTACAGCATTGATAGGCCTTTATGTGAATAATTCTCCTCTGCATTTGTATTTGTCTAGTAATTTTTCAAGTAAGAAATTTTGTAGCTCAAAACATCAAAAAAGCAAAACTGTTGGTCAATTTAAAACTCTATAATAAAAAAAACCCCATTCTCAATTTTGCTCAAAATTATTTGGATTGTTCTCAGAGGACTGCAGAATGATATTCTAGAAAAACATGTTGCATCATTTTCATCAGAACAAACTTACAAATTTTCAAACATTGTCTTTTCAGAGTGTGTTCACTCCTGCGATCTTTCGTGGAATCGACCTGTAACGATGCCAAGAGCAACATGGGTATTACCAACACCAGAGCGGTGAGCTGAAATGTAGCGCTTGTGCTTGCGAGAATGGTAGCCCTGGATAGTGCTACGTAGTCAAAGTTCATAGGATGGCGCTTAAGTTCAACTGACGCTAACCCGATGTGACGGTTCTATCACTGGAGTACGTATGTAATGTTAAAAAAATTAGATGGGCAGCACTGCAACCACAATTGACGTTTCACCAACATTACGCTTGCATAGGGTCTTTTTCCAAAGGGAAGTTCCGATGCCTGCACGTGGCTCTGTGGCAGAATACTTGATTGCCACACAGAATGCTTGGGTTCGATTCCCGCTGGGACCATAACATATATTCTTTGCATTCGTCGGGCCATCGCTGCCGATGTGGGTGTTTCTTAACTCCCTCGCATTTAAATTACCAATGTCTGTTCTGGCCGTTCCTAGGTAGATATCAACTGTCAAACACCAGTGGCGCATACCCGCACACCGCAGCACGTGGTGTACGGGTATGTGCAACACGTGTCTGAAGGAATGGGTTTGACGTCGTACGCGACGGGATTTTCACATTATTCATGTCATGACCAGACAGTCATAATCGTGAAACCCTCTTACCCTGCCGTAGATAGATAGATAGATAGATAAATGGACGGACGGATGGATGGATGGATGGATGCGTAGATAGAAATGCTCAAATTTTCTGCAGTACGCAAAGAAATGCTTCGCATTTAAAATTCCCGTATGCTTACCTAGTGCGCACCACATTTTAGGGGCGCAGCTCCTTAGGGTGTGGGTCTGTCCCTCCTCTGTTGTAGTAGTAGTAGTAGTAGGTAGGTAGCCACGTATAGTGGAATGTACCCACTACACGTGATAACCATGAAGTATAAGCGCGTTCCAGTATAGTGGAATGTACCCACTACACGTGATAACGATGACGATGATGCTGATGACCATGAAGTATAAGCGCGTTCCAGACCACACATTCTCTTTCTGCCATGGATGAAAACGATCGAGCTTCATCATTCACTTCGTGGATATGGCTTGGTTTTTTTACTTTTTTTCAATCTGGGCATTCTATCTGCAAACATTATAGTCCGAGTACGGCGTTGTAAATTAAAAGAGAACGAAGCTTGTACTATGCCTATAATATGTTCAGTTCTCATATTTTAAAGAAAACATGTGGTTTACAAAGCAAAATACTTCAGAGAAGTCCAAAAATAAGACGACCACTTTTTTTTTTTTTACTGTAAGAGTTATCTAATTTAAGGCCTTGGTGGGGAAAAGGAGCAAGTTCATACGTATAACAGCATGCTCTCTCTCTCTCCGTTTACAGAAGGAACGGCGTTCCTTCTGTAAACGTTCCTCAGCGTTCAAGTTCATACGAGTCATTTTAATTGAAACCACACTGAGCGGGCTGTATAAGAATATGGATGACTACGAGTATACATGTGTACTAGGTGTCGTTTTCTGCCCTCCTACTTTTGAAGAGGAGGAATGGGAAAAGTGGGCAAATGTCTCCTTGCTGCTCCCTGTCCTGCCCATCCAAGTAAATAAGCCTATGCAAATGGTGTAAGCTTAAATTTTGTTTCGATATGTATGGGGGGATTATCATGTTAACCTACCCCGCTTCGCTTCCACAGCGGTCGCTAGCTGCTTAAGATTAGTCGAATTTTCGTGGGTCATGCCCACAGCACCTGCTCGTAACGCGAAGCAAGAAATGCAGCGAAAATGACCCCTTGTCTAATAGCAACTTATGCATGACTACGTATAACGTTAGCGAATAAATTATTTTCAAGACTGCCAAATTTTGTCCATCGGTTTTTCGCAATTGGTAAAAATTCGCATGTGCTCTAAGATCGCCTGCTTCTCACGCGAAATCCAAAATCTGCGAAAACTAGCCCCTGATAACTGAACGGGGTCTCATTCTGAGCGGGATTAACGATGGCAGCGTGCCGGTCAGTTTGCCAGCGGCTACCGGTGAGATGGATTAATATGCGTATAATAAATACATTCAGTTGCAGTGTAATGGTGCACCATTCATCCAAGTATACAACTCTGTGAATGCTTCTTTGCTGAGAGTGAGGGAGAGAGCGAAATAAACATTATTCGGAACAGGTGACATCCTTCGCAGGTGGGGGGCAGTTGTCTTCGGTCAGAAAGCTGCGGACCATGACCATCTTCCAGGCGCGTTCGAGTGGCAGGGCAAGCTTGAAGGCGGGGCTTCCCACAGTGTTTGAGTCGACTGCTTTCTTCGCCACCCTGTTGCAAGCTGCCAAGATCGCCGCAAGCTACCATATGATAAGCAAGGCGAAACATGCTAATTGGTGACAAAAGGAAAAAAACCTACTTTAGCTATCTTGCTCTGTCCAACAAAAACACTCAATAGCTCTACACACTCATCGACTCATGGAATATAGAACAGGAGCATCGCAGCAAACGAACTTCCTAAAACAGAAAGATCATTTGATCAGTCCGTGAAATGTTTATATGCTCCCGCCCATATTTTCGTCGCCAGTGATGTAAATATGAAGTGAGGTAGAACATGATGAAATTGGGACAGAATGCTCAAACGTAATGAGACCCTATTTAGCGCAAACCTCCTTTGGAATGCTGGAGTGCAAGGCGTGAAAGCGTAGCAAATGCGGTTCGCACCAGAGAGAGCCTACAGTACGTCTTCGTAAGACAGGCATGACAATCTTCGCAGCAGAAGTGTAGGATAAATGTAGCATAAAATTTCATGATATATTTAGGTGATTGCTGTGTTGAAGTAAAACACTGGGTCTCGCGCCCTTGGTAGATACGCCCATGTGTAATGCCCTGCCAACGTGAGATTAGAAAACGTATCGGCCAATTGACGCAGCTGTCTTGTCCTTATCTTAGCTTATTCATTACTGTTTTATTGACAATAAAAAGGTTACAGGTATATTTCTCAATATAAAAATTCGTTTCATATTGGTGTCCCTAGCATATTATTGAATGAATTATAATGTTACGGCTTTAGTGGAACGTGCGTCTATTTCTTCAAAAATTACCCATTACAATGGGAACAGACAGGGGAAATAGCCTATACCAGGACCGAGTTTTACGAAATAACTACAGCTGTACCCCAAGGCTCAGCCATTGGACCAATATCCTTCCCATTAAATACTAACCCCTTTTTCCGTTCAGTAAAGAAAAAAGAAACATTTGGTATAACATGAAAGTAAAATGTGTCCTTACAGAAGTATTTGCATGTTTACTGTACATTCATGTAAGAGAGCTTGCACAATGTTTATTGGTATTTGGCACCTATAGCACCGTTTAACATGGATGCACCCACGTTGATGCTTGGTGGTACATCTTTATCCTGATGACTAACGTCCGTGATCAATGATTAAACAAACCCCTGTGGTGGCTGTAGCAGCTAACGGTAAGAGCGTAAACCGAAAAAGCGGTGTGACAGCCCCAAGAGCGTCGTTGATTGAATGCAGAACTTGGGATAAGGTCGAAATCCCGCGGCACGTTAAAGAGTTATTGAACGCCACGGCTGGACTAAAGGTAAACGAAACGCACGTCGTGTGTCCTTTGTAGCCCGGCCACGATTTTTCTCCAGACAGAAATTTTTCCACACCCGTACTCTAAAGTAAGTGGCACCCAAAAGTTTTCCGGTCACAGTGAAAATTTTGCGATTAGGCAGCGAATTCGGTCCACATGGTGTGCACATGTCCGATTCAGTACGATGGTTCACACCATGCTGCCGTGTTCCGGCAGACGGCTAGGGGCATCGGGCAATGCCTGAAGTGATTGACTGATTATTTAAAAAAAACTGAAGGACACTTTGTACATTCCAAAGTGTGTTCGGTGAAAGCTTGCGGCCATTCGACTGACTATGCCATGTCTTTTCTTTTACACTCTCAGTGGGATGGCACACAAACGGAATGTGTGCGTGTTTCTTTTTTAATTTTTAAACCGCGAATCGCAGCGAGACGCGAGACCACGGTGTACGCGAGACTAATCTGCCTCCGTTCGCATGCGTTAGTATTTTCTCGCGCTTTGCACATCGTGCAGACGCCATCCGCGTTCCAGCACTTAAATTGACGGACACTTTTTAAATTACAGAGTGTGTTCCGCGAACACCTGTGTCCATTGAAACGGGTTCGGTCAGAATGGAACGCGATGTGCGCGTCTCCTCCTTGCATGATTGGAAACACTGGGCACAGCGACGCTACGCAAGCAAAGCGCGAGCGCTGTAAAGTCCGACGCGACCGGCGTCTGTTTGCGCGCCCCGGCGGTCACCTGGCGCCGTGCCAGGGCTCGGACGGAGGGACGGACGGACGTGAGCATGATACATTAAACGCTTTTGCCTTAATAAAGTTTTTTGCATCTCTCTCGGCAAGCGTAAACGGGAGCGTGGTGTTACAGCGAGGCGAGGCAGGCACGCATCGCAGAGCTATTTTTGGTATGGATGGATGCTATGAGCGACGCCGACACTTGGGCTAAGGTCACCGCCTCACGGTGTGTTCAGACGTTGACAAAATTGCGACAGACGCATAGCAACGACACGTTGCAGGAGCTGATCGCGTAGGCTATGGTCATAATGCATTACTTCCCTTTACCACTACCAGAGAGCGCCACCACCCCCCACCGACCAAAAGCACTTTGAGAGGAAAGTGAGAGATATAAAAGGCGCGTTTGTAAAGACTCTGGAGTGTGACCGTGGTGCAGTGCAAAACAGAAAAAAACTAGCAGTTGTTCCGTGTACAAATATAACCGATGAGTGAAGCTCCTTAGAAATGGGATGCACGCGGCGTTCGGCGCGAGCGGCGTTTCATTGTCCAGGCAACGGACCAACCACTGGGCAGACGACAGGGTGAAGCGATGGTTTCGCGCGTTCGCCGGTTGGAGGGGGAGAAGGCAGAGTCGAAGAAAGAGGGAGACTAATCTGTCTTCGTTTCCCATGGGTTCGTATTTTCGCGTTTTGCGCATGAAAAATCAGCGCTCATAAAGCTCATTTATCTTCCCGCGTGAGGCGGAGACGCCACAGCTGGCCCCGTGCCAGGGAGCTTCAACGGCGACGGCAGGGTGCCGATCTAAGGAGCTTCGCTCCTAATAAAAATTACCGTGGCGCAGTGAATAGAGTGCCCGGCATCGGTTGTTTCGAACCGAGAGGTCGCGGGTTAGACTCCCGTAGACAGAACTTTTTTTTCATAACATCTGATCGTGTGAATTTTTCAGCGTCATTTCGGTGACGCAAATACGTCACGGAAGTGTTGGTGGACCCCGGCATAAAACGTTTTCGTGTTAAAAAAAATTAAGGCAGCTTCGCCCTATTGGCCTGAAGGAAGTGCGAACTGCGGAGCTGGGCAGCCTTCTTTGTTTATCTCCCGTTTGCTGTTTCTTTCCTCCTCTCTTTCTCTCCTGTTCTCTTTTCCAGTTTTTTTATGTGTTTTTCTGTCTTTGTTCGTATTTATTTCTAGTTTTATTCCTATTTTTTTTCCTTTTCTTTCTCTCTGTTTCTATTTCTCGCTTGCATCCTCTTTGAATTTTTATATGAGGTTTGTGTTGGCGCATTTCCCTAGCCATAGTAGTAATTTCTGCGCTTTATATAATCCAAGGCGCTCGAAGAAGAAGCGAAAGACGAGCCTTTTTGGCGCGAGCGAGCGCTCAATATGCTGCGTCTGGCTATGCTATATGTGGTTCTGCCTGCGTTTATATAATCATCAAGGCGCTCGAAGAACAAGAGGAAGAATACTTCTCTTTGGCGTGAGCGCGCGCTCAGTATGCTACAGCTGGCTATGTTACGTGTGGTTCTGCCTGAGTTACGCCAAGCGACAACGACAGCGTACGACAGCCTGCCACCCTAAAGTGCACCGCACTTAAAAGTTCGAGTATTTATGTATGCTGGACGGAACTCTAAAATGCATCGCAGACTTTCCCGGTTCAAAACCTAATTTGTGCGAATAATGAGTACAAGGACATCCACAAATCGTTCTGTTCAAAAAAGCTAGCGCCAAACACAGAAAGAAAAATGGGTGTGCTAAACTCTTGTAAAACATATCTATCGCGAGCGAAACGTGGGTTTGGCTTTGTTTCCCAAAGATTATAGACGCAGTGTTTCGTTAAAGTTGGGCTTCTTCTTCAGTTTGTAATTGTTCGTGTTGATTAACCACAGCGGGGGCTGAAGTAGCTTTGACCTTGGCACGCGTCCGCGCTTGCTAAGCGTCTCCGTAACGTGCTACTTTGGCCTCTCTTGGCTGCGATGTTTTTGAGCTGGCAACTTCCACTTTGCTTTAAGATTTCACAGCCTGCCTCATAGCTATGTGTAATGGATGAGTGGATTCAGCCTGTCGCTTCCGCTCAAGCGCATGCACGGACGATCCCAGCCCACGTGCCATACATTGCAGGACCAAGCGCTGGCGAAGCAGCTTTGAACATTCGCCTGGTCATGTGGTACCGCAGCAGTGAGGCTCCGAGCCAGCGCCGCTATGGTGGCTAGCCACCACAGCGCAGCTGCGAGGCCTCTGGCCAGCGGACCACGTGGTGTGACGTCACGCCTGCCACGCTAGAGCTCCGGCGGCTGAAGGTCAATGAGACGCGACGAATGAACTTGGAACATATAGCGTCAGAGAGTTTACGCTCTAAAAATCAAATATAATGTTTTTAAGTCACCGCATAAAGCTGTAGAGGAGAATTCCCGTTCTCTTGCACTAATCAAACCAGCGCTAGAACGTGTTAAAGTTCATAAAATGCCCAGCCATCTTCTTTGACAAATATGTTAACAGAAAACTTCCTTATCCACGGGGTCTGCAAGAAACTTAACATGACTTGCTTCCTCCTGTAAAAATGCCGCGACATTATCGACGAACAAAGCAATACGAATTCGTTATTGCAACGTATTTCAGAATCGATGACCATGATGGTTTACGCAAGAAATTCCGCTTTGATATAACGCAAATACACTCCGTCAAATAGCTTCAGCTGTATTTCATTGTACGAATACTACAACTGCGATTGCTGGAAACTTGTATACTTTTGTGTCTTTTAATTCCACACAATCGACGCTAAACATTTGTTTCATACGTTTCAGGCAGCACAAGAGTCGCACAAATACATTCCTTTCCTATGCATAGCTGCAGAGTCAAAAAGATTGATAATATTTTCCTTAAACATTTACCTTAAGAAATTAACTTTAAAAACCTGTTATCTGCGTTTGTCTGTTTATTAACTGGATACTTTATATCTAAACGTGACATGCTCTTAGAAGCATTTTAGTATTTTACGATAACATGAAACCAGTTATTTTTTGCACGATAACTTTGGTGCGGATGGAAAGAAACAAAACAAGAATCGAAACTGAATGACCTACATTTCGTCGTATGCCATCTGGCGGAAGGCTGCCAGACTACGCGAGAAAAAAGAAGGCCACCGCAGCCGGAATCGAACCTGCGAACTCGCGGTTGTGTTATCAGTGAGTTTGATCTCTCATCGTTCAACGCGCTCGGCTGTCGCTTCGACGAGTCTTTGCGGACGAAAAGGCAGTTTATCTATCTACCACAACGAATTCCACGATCTTGTTATGAAAACTGCGGTTTTGAAACAACTTTTTCGCCATTTGAAGAGTTGCTGCTGCAACCAGGTGATAGCTGAGTCATTGAGGTTGATGAATCTCAGGGAATATACCAGTCGATGCTATAGCCTCGTCGCAAATCGCATTTTAGTGGCCAGAAAACCCTCCTAAATTTGACCGTTTTCATAGACTCCCATACTTAAAACTTCGCCCGTAATTTTGAACGGGTTTTTGGACATAAATAATGTTGCCGCTTCCATTAGATGTCGGGATGGTTGTGTAGAGCCTATTTGCTCGGAAATTTAGTGAAAGATGGCTTCTATCATTAAGTTATTCGCAAAAAACGACGCTCTCCCATAGAAAACGCGCATGTTTCCAAGGGCGAGCGCTAGAGGCGCTGTTCGGCGATGTCCCTAATTCCTGGACATGGGTATAAAATGTATGCAACATACATATGTCCTACATCTTAGAAACTTGGTGTTCTGTGGTCTTTACATAGAAGAGTGCAATGTAAAAAAGAGAGTGCATACTCCACTGGACATGATGGCTGATGCATGAGTACAGCCGTAGGCTTCAAGAAAGGTATTTATTGTACTAGACAAATGGTGTGCATGACGGTGTATACTGGTTGCAGTGAAAATAGTCAGCTACACTTTGCTGCTTCACTGCATCGCTTTATAAAATAACAAAGTTGGCAACAAGCAGTCATATGGCCAGGGTCTCGGGCAGTTTTCCCACTTGCCAAAGGGGCCGTGAGCCACGCAGGGCAATATAGGTCTATAACAAGAGGAAGCCACTAATTAAGGCTGAGTGTGGCCACATAACGCGTGAGACAAGGGCTCCCCTGAAGGAAGGTGCCTTTAGGACTTTAAGGCTTGCCTTTACATAAATGCAGACATCCAACGAGGACAAATTAAGCAGCACTCGAGATGAGGAGCACAAGCATAGACAGAGCTCATGGAAGCTTGAAGCCAAAGTTTCTGAGGAATGGACGAGCCATTGAAATACACATGACCAAGAAGTAAGCCTTGATCAGAGTCAGACATGTCTTGGGTGACAATTCTTTGCAACAAAGGCTTCAAACGATGCCTGCTGAAGAGCAATTTAACAAGAGGGCGCAAAGAAATACAATGGCAACACAAAGACAACTCCCTCATCAACTGGGACTTGCAAGAGCCTACAGTGGGCCACCAAGAATTCTTGGCACTTAATGCCTGAAGGCAGGGATTTAAAAAACAAAAAACACAACTTGTGCATTATGCTGCACAGGCAAGTCTTCGTGTCAGACTGGTCAAGCAATTCACTAAGCCACCTGCCAAACCCACTTGTGGTGTCAAATGCCCCGTTGTGAAGACTAGTTTTCCGAACGTACGCAGCTGTAACCAAGGTTTCTTTGTAGTGCACCAAAAGACAGGACAAAAATATAGGCACATATGGACATTTGGGTGCTATTTGCATGTCCATGTGTGCCTATATTTTTGTCCTGTCGTATTGTGCACTACAAGGAAACCCACTGAAGATGTGCTACCACCAAACCCACATCGCATTCCTTGTAACCAAGGCCCTGCATAGTCGAGTTTCAGAGGACAGCACTGACATTGTCATTTGACGTTCAGGTGCAGCAAGCCAGCTTTCCAACTCCTTTGCTTATTTCCATAGCAATACGGCTATTGGCCACCATGAGATAGAACAATAATGATTACAGGAATATTAGAAATGGCCAGGACAATGTACAGCAGTTACTCCCACTGGTTTAAAAAGACCTGTGCATGCATTAAACCTTGCTCCCTATGCTGCAGTGTTTGAGTAATCGTGTATGCAAAAAGAAACAAGCGAAGCCCTGGACAGTGATGTTTTCTATAATATGCCATTGTCACATGAGTGCCGTAACATTGTGAAAAAGATGGTCACCTCCATAAGCACGCTTATATGCTCAGGGGTTCACTTGTGAAACAGCTCAGATTATTACTAAAATGTGGTTCTGAACTATTTCCTGATCAGGACATGGTATTTAGGCAATACTGTGCACGAGGGGAATTTGTGAACACTTGTGCATACTGCATCAAGGTTGGATAGACGGATGGATGGCTGTCATGAGTGTCCCCTTCAAAAAGAAACAAGCGAAGCTCTGAAAAGTGGCGTTTTCTATAATATGCCATTGTCACATGCGTGCTGTAACATTGTGAAAAGATGGTCAACTGCATAAGCACGCTTATATGCTCAGGGGTTCACTTGTGAAACAGCTCAGATTATTACTAAAATGTGGTTGTGAACTATTTCCTGATCAGGACGTGGTATTTAGGCAATACTGTGCACAAGGAGGGATTTGTGAACACTTCCGCATACTGCATCAAGGTTGGATAGACGGATGGATGGCTGTCATGAGCGTCCCCTTCAAAAAGAAACAAGCGAAGCTCTGAAAAGTGGCGTTTTCTATAATATGCCATTGTCGCATGCGTGCTGTAACATTGTGAAAAGATGGTCAACTGCATAAGCACGCTTATATGCTCAGGGGTTCACTTGTGAAACAGCTCAGATTATTACTAAAATGTGGTTGTGAACTATATCCTGATCAGGACGTGGTATTTAGGCAATACTGTGCACAAGGAGGGATTTGTGAACACTTCCGCATACTGCATCAAGGTTGGATAGACGGATGGATGGCTGTCATGAGCGTCCCCTTCAAAAAGAAACAAGCGAAGCTCTGAAAAGTGGCGTTTTCTATAATATGCCATTGTCACATGCGTGCTGTAACATTGTGAAAAGATGGTCAACTGCATAAGCACGCTTATATGCTCAGGGGTTCACTTGTGAAACAGCTCAGATTATTACTAAAATGTGGTTGTGAACTATATCCTGATCAGGACGTGGTATTTAGGCAATACTGTGCACAAGGAGGGATTTGTGAACACTTCCGCATACTGCATCAAGGTTGGATAGACGGATGGATGGCTGTCATGAGTGTCCCCTTCAAAAAGAAACAAGCGAAGCTCTGAAAAGTGGCGTTTTCTATAATATGCCATTGTCGCATGCGTGCTGTAACATTGTGAAAAGATGGTCAACTGCATAAGCACGCTTATATGCTCAGGGGTTCACTTGTGAAACAGCTCAGATTATTACTAAAATGTGGTTGTGAACTATATCCTGATCAGGACGTGGTATTTAGGCAATACTGTGCACAAGGAGGGATTTGTGAACACTTCCGCATACTGCATCAAGGTTGGATAGACGGATGGATGGCTGTCATGAGCGTCCCCTTCAAAAAGAAACAAGCGAAGCTCTGAAAAGTGGCGTTTTCTATAATATGCCATTGTCACATGCGTGCTGTAACATTGTGAAAAGATGGTCAACTGCATAAGCACGCTTATATGCTCAGGGGTTCACTTGTGAAACAGCTCAGATTATTACTAAAATGTGGTTGTGAACTATTTCCTGATCAGGACGTGGTATTTAGGCAATACTGTGCACAAGGAGGGATTTGTGAACACTTCCGCATACTGCATCAAGGTTGGATAGACGGATGGATGGCTGTCATGAGCGTCCCCTTCAAAAAGAAACAAGCGAAGCTCTGAAAAGTGGCGTTTTCTATAATATGCCATTGTCACATGCGTGCTGTAACATTGTGAAAAGATGGTCAACTGCATAAGCACGCTTATATGCTCAGGGGTTCACTTGTGAAACAGCTCAGATTATTACTAAAATGTGGTTGTGAACTATATCCTGATCAGGACGTGGTATTTAGGCAATACTGTGCACAAGGAGGGATTTGTGAACACTTCCGCATACTGCATCAAGGTTGGATAGACGGATGGATGGCTGTCATGAGCGTCCCCTTCAAAAAGAAACAAGCGAAGCTCTGAAAAGTGGCGTTTTCTATAATATGCCATTGTCGCATGCGTGCTGTAACATTGTGAAAAGATGGTCAACTGCATAAGCACGCTTATATGCTCAGGGGTTCACTTGTGAAACAGCTCAGATTATTACTAAAATGTGGTTGTGAACTATTTCCTGATCAGGACGTGGTATTTAGGCAATACTGTGCACAAGGAGGGATTTGTGAACACTTCCGCATACTGCATCAAGGTTGGATAGACGGATGGATGGCTGTCATGAGCGTCCCCTTCAAAAAGAAACAAGCGAAGCTCTGAAAAGTGGCGTTTTCTATAATATGCCATTGTCGCATGCGTGCTGTAACATTGTGAAAAGATGGTCAACTGCATAAGCACGCTTATATGCTCAGGGGTTCACTTGTGAAACAGCTCAGATTATTACTAAAATGTGGTTGTGAACTATTTCCTGATCAGGACGTGGTATTTAGGCAATACTGTGCACAAGGAGGGATTTGTGAACACTTCCGCATACTGCATCAAGGTTGGATAGACGGATGGATGGCTGTCATGAGCGTCCCCTTCAAAAAGAAACAAGCGAAGCTCTGAAAAGTGGCGTTTTCTATAATATGCCATTGTCGCATGCGTGCTGTAACATTGTGAAAAGATGGTCAACTGCATAAGCACGCTTATATGCTCAGGGGTTCACTTGTGAAACAGCTCAGATTATTACTAAAATGTGGTTGTGAACTATATCCTGATCAGGACGTGGTATTTAGGCAATACTGTGCACAAGGAGGGATTTGTGAACACTTCCGCATACTGCATCAAGGTTGGATAGACGGATGGATGGCTGTCATGAGCGTCCCCTTCAAAAAGAAACAAGCGAAGCTCTGAAAAGTGGCGTTTTCTATAATATGCCATTGTCGCATGCGTGCTGTAACATTGTGAAAAGATGGTCAACTGCATAAGCACGCTTATATGCTCAGGGGTTCACTTGTGAAACAGCTCAGATTATTACTAAAATGTGGTTGTGAACTATATCCTGATCAGGACGTGGTATTTAGGCAATACTGTGCACAAGGAGGGATTTGTGAACACTTCCGCATACTGCATCAAGGTTGGATAGACGGATGGATGGCTGTCATGAGCGTCCCCTTCAAAAAGAAACAAGCGAAGCTCTGAAAAGTGGCGTTTTCTATAATATGCCATTGTCACATGCGTGCTGTAACATTGTGAAAAGATGGTCAACTGCATAAGCACGCTTATATGCTCAGGGGTTCACTTGTGAAACAGCTCAGATTATTACTAAAATGTGGTTGTGAACTATATCCTGATCAGGACGTGGTATTTAGGCAATACTGTGCACAAGGAGGGATTTGTGAACACTTCCGCATACTGCATCAAGGTTGGATAGACGGATGGATGGCTGTCATGAGCGTCCCCTTCAAAAAGAAACAAGCGAAGCTCTGAAAAGTGGCGTTTTCTATAATATGCCATTGTCGCATGCGTGCTGTAACATTGTGAAAAGATGGTCAACTGCATAAGCACGCTTATATGCTCAGGGGTTCACTTGTGAAACAGCTCAGATTATTACTAAAATGTGGTTGTGAACTATTTCCTGATCAGTACGTGGTATTTAGGCAATACTGTGCACAAGGAGGGATTTGTGAACACTTCCGCATACTGCATCAAGGTTGGATAGACGGATGGATGGCTGTCATGAGCGTCCCCTTCAAAAAGAAACAAGCGAAGCTCTGAAAAGTGGCGTTTTCTATAATATGCCATTGTCGCATGCGTGCTGTAACATTGTGAAAAGATGGTCAACTGCATAAGCACGCTTATATGCTCAGGGGTTCACTTGTGAAACAGCTCAGATTATTACTAAAATGTGGTTGTGAACTATTTCCTGATCAGTACGTGGTATTTAGGCAATACTGTGCACAAGGAGGGATTTGTGAACACTTCCGCATACTGCATCAAGGTTGGATGGACGGATGGATCGATGCTATGAGCGTCCCTTTCAAAAAGAAACAAACGAAGCTCTGTAAAGTGGCGTTTTCTATTCGCCTCGTGTGCGACCGATGGCGGCACTGCGAACGGCGCTCCGGTGACGCAAGGGCGGGGATTCGGCTTTTGTCGTCTGCTACGCTCTGGCTAAAACAGCAGCATTTTCGTTATAGTCCGCTTGCGTCGCACGGCGTTCCTCGACTACTAGCTGCATTTTCTTCTGATATTTCTTGAGATGACTGCTAGCATCACAGGAGTTTAAGAAACGTTAAAATTTAACATATCTTCTGTATACCGACAGCCATCGTGGTCAGGTTCATGCCCCCGAGTTCGTAGCGTCGCTCATTGGGCTGGATGGCGTTGAAATAGCTTACTTGAAAGCGCGAACGCCCCCCGCCAAGTGAGTTAAAGAGAGTCTCCGCTGCTTTGAAATCGCAGCGCAATCAATTTTGCGGCTTATTCGCGAAAATCAGCGTTGTGTAAACAGAATTGAGATGAACGAAAATTCACGCTCCACTCCCAATTGTAGTCAGGTGGACTTGTGCAGACACGACAGCTGACAAAATAAAATCGAAAACTTCATCGACCAGCGCGTTATTGCGGACCACTAGCGTAGATTGGGCGAGCTGGATGCAAATGAGATCACCTGGAATGAAACGCCAGCAGTGGTGCGCGTGGTACAGTTCGACCCTTATGATTAGAGATGGATACGTTCATGAGCCACATTCATGTTTTCGATCGCGCAGTGCTGCCTAATCGACCGTGCGAGCCTGCCAATGATGATGACAGGATGGCGCGCACTATATTTCTAATGCTTGGGCAACGCGGTCCGCTGCAGTGTTCGCGTTTCATTTGACACCGATAGTACAGCTTGGTAAACGGTAGGAAAAATCGGCGAAAGTGTCCAGGAAGAGGAGAAAGAGAGCTCTTTTCCACCATTCTTTTGGCCCCTGTGGCTGATTATTGCTATTATTTACCGTGCTGTAACAAGATTGAATATTTTAAGGTGAGAGCCTTAGATTCCTCATCAAATCCGTCGCCAGCGTCAACACGAGTGATGCAAAAATTCATCAAATGATGAGGTTATGACATCCCAGACCGCCAAAATTTGTGACGTCATAACGACACGTCACATGATTACGTCATCACATGACATCGTCGCTTTACATTGCCTCCGTGATTGGTGGGCCGATCTCGGAGGCGATGCAACCAGATGGTGTGTAGAAAACTTCAGTGCAGAACCACGTTACGTCCAGAAAGCATTCGGAGGGGGGGGCGACGAAGGAACAATACATCGACTCAAGAAAAAGATGGCTTTCGCCTTCGAGTCAACTTGGGCAAATGCATAAGGAACTCGAGTCTTTTTAGTACAGTGATCGCACCAAGCCCCATCAGGAGTCGACCTTTGAGACTGATTTACAGTATTTTATTGCAAATAGATCTTCTTACGACTTTCGATGCAAAAGCTTTGTATTTATCAACGTTAGTATGATTACACTAATTCTGTTCAGCATACTTTCAGACCACCATGAACGAGTGAACAAACGTCGATTTATTAACGTAAGGATTAAAATAAGTCGCAAAAAAAAAGAAAATCACTCCGGACAAACTACCACTAGAATTTCATAGTCGTGTATCCCCTTTAGACTCACCCTGTTTATTTCATGTTTCAATTTAAAGTACTTACGACGCACTTACACAGCAGCTGCTAAAAATGTGGATTTAATCAAACGTTGTTGCCGGTAACGCCATTTAATTTATTTGAATGACATCACACGTTCTTTGTCATACTCCGAACATTGAACCGAAGGAGCAGGCTTGGCAACCGAACATGCGCAGCACGCAGTACACATTTATTGCGCTTTAACGCAGACATGGAAGCTGAAGCCCGAACGCTGAAGTCAGTGATCGAAAGCGGGCATGAAAGTCATTTTGAGTGCGCCACGGCCATAGAACAGTCGCGAAAAGAAAAATTCTCCATAGAAGCAGATGTACACATGGATGGCTAAGAAACGACACCAGGAGCAATCGACACAGATCGTGCTCCTGATGGCAACTCCGCTCGACTTCGCTGGGCATTTTGCTTGAACATTCAGCACAAATTGCTTTATGAACATGCCCACCAATGTTTCAATAACTCGAGCACTATAGACAGGCCGGCAGCGCCAAGCAGCCTTCACGTAGCGAGCGCGCGCGAAGAACTGCATCAGAGTCCTCTCCCTGACGTCACACGCGAGAGGGCGCCACTCAAAGATCTCGAGGCGAATAATATCCCATTGTCACATCAGTGCTGTAACGTTGTGAAAAGATGGTCACCTGCATAAGCATGCATATTTATATGCTCAGGGGTTCACTAGTGAAACAGCTCAGATTATTACTAAAATGTGGTTGTGAACTATTTCCTGATCAGAATGGCGTTGACTCGGGCTAGTTGGTTAATCATGATCATAAAAATAACAACGCAAAAAACGACGGACTAACACAAAGAGACAAACGAGCGCTGACTTCCAACTGCTTTATTTTCGGAGAGACACCGAATTTATAGCGCTGACACATCACAAGAAACATGGTCACTACATGCGCAGAAACTCATTTTCTTTATCAAGGAGAGCAATCGACGGAGTGATAACGCACTGATCATCCAACTTGTCAATCAAGTCCGCTTCTATAATCTCGCGCGTGATCTGCTCCCGGTTTTTAGACACGACACTCGACTTGGCATACAATGGAACACGCCCGCAGCGAGAACAATGATGAGCTAGGTTACCTTGTTTATATTTTTCTACATTGTACTTGTGTTCAGCTAATCTTGTATTAAGGCACCTGCCCGTCTGTCCTATGTACAATTTGCCGCACGATAATGGTACACGATACACAACGTTCACTGTACACTGGACAACCTTAACCCTTTGTCGGTCGTCCTATATTTTTGACACGGTAATATAAAAACCGGCTGTGCTTTATTGATATAAACTAGAAAGAAATCGTATGAAACAAATTTAATCAAAATGAAGCCAGTAGTTTACTGAAAAAAAGTGGGACATCTATGTCCCACTGACTCATGAGTGTGTTTTCAAAAAGTGGGAAAATACTGCCCCACTGCCTCATGAAGGCACCATCTCGCGATTGCATCAACGGGCATTTTGGGATGAAACGGCCGAAGCAAGTGGCACAGAGTATCACTTCTAAAGTTGTGAAGAGAAAAGTTGTGCGGACCTCATTTGAACAGGAGAACGCCGCCTGCAGTTGTGTCTCTTGAGCCTTCAAAGCGCTGTGGTATGTCCCTGTAAAGCTTACTTCACCGCATGCATCAACCACTTTTTTTTGTCCATTTGGCTGTCCTAGCTTTTGCTGTTGAAATTTTCGAGTACAGATGTTACCCCTGAACATGTGGCTACATTTCAAGAGGTATATAATATCGAGAAAAATATTTCCACGCATTAATATCCGCAATTGCGCTGCGCGATTAGCGGGATAATTTTGAAGGGGATTGTTCCGATGCATTTATTGGTCAAGTTATTTCACAAATTTACAAAAACACGTGATGACTGGAAGCTAAGATAGTCTCTCTCAAAAACCAGAAAAGGAGGATATTATCCAGCATTTTGATTGGTAGGTTCTATGTATCTCAAAAAGAGTAAAATTAAGAAGCGATCATAAAAAATTGACCGAAATTCAACGTTATTGTAACACTACATCCGCCCTTCGAAAGCGTGGTAAAAGAACTTTTTTCGAGATTACGATGACTTAGGTAAGATATGAGTGACTTAATGTTGCGCTAATTGCAACGGGTGATGTGGGAGAAATTTTTTTCTGTAGACGGAAAAGTGGGACGTATGTGTCCCACTGCCGCACAAAGGGTTAATCTTGTGCTCGACAGTACATGCTGCAACTTTTTTGCGGTTCGGATCAGTGATCCTGCAAATCTTGGACAACTTGTCAGGCACTGAAAACGCAACACGAACATTACCTCGCTGAGCCATTTTTTTCATATTAAGGGAAATACAGTGATGTGATTGACCAAAGCCATTTTGGCGGAGCTTCTGGAGCAGCTAAAATCTCACTTGATGATGATGATTTCTGCGGCCCTTCCCTTTGTAGCGGGCGATCGACGGTAATCCCGGATCTTGGCCAACTTTGGAGCAGCATAACCAGCGTTTGGAGCAGTTACTTGCCGCACATTTTCGGACGCAAACATTTGTCTCAAAGCCGGAGCTGTTGCACCACATGTAAAAGGTGTTTTTAAATGACGCTCGCTTTCCCTGATGCGTTAGTTACAAAACTGGAAGCACAATCTGTCATAATTTTTCATGCATTCTATTTACTTCCCCAAAAATGTCTGATTACATTTGTACTTTTAGTACAACCTAGTCCTGTATTGTGTGGAGAACATACCCAGGAATTCGGGACATCGCTTTTAGTTCACCGTTTTTCACACCACGTGGCGTACAGACCTTCAACTTTCAAAACTGGCGCCGTGACGCAGGCCGCGGGGCAGACAAAACGACAATACATACATAAAAAAAATATCGACTATCGCCACCGAGAGCGAATCGTGATCGCTGACTGATAAGAGCTAGGCGTACGGCAGGCGGTCGGCTGGATGCTCGAAAGTGAATCAGCAGTTCTTTTTCAACGAATGCGTGTACACAACTCACTTGGCTGTGCTTGGAAAACACTAAATATCGAAAGGGTGTGCGGCCCTTCCTCTCGTCCTTTTCAATATATTTCGTCCGATTTTGCGGTCGTCGGCCCCCCGCCGGTATCTTGGAGAAAGTAAGGACGTCCTTTCGTCGCTGCCGTTTTCTTCATCTAAAAACGCTAATTTCAAGGAAATACCAATGGCGATGGTTTGACATTATGCAGAAACAAACATGACGTCCCTGATATTTGTTGGCGTCACTTTACAAATTAATTACTTTGCGCTATAGCGTGAATGCAACAGGCCGTGCGGTATTCACTGCCAGTGACAACATTTTTTGAGAGCTCGAGGAGGAGCAGAAGTAAAGGCCGAAATTCATGACAAGCACGAGATTGCTCAATTACCTCCTGGAATTAAGAATTTTGAATAAGACGCTTTAATTTAAACAACGCTTTTTACGTTTCTAGCGCACATAATAAAATAAGACCGAAATAATATTTTCATTATTTACATGATATACAGCTCGTCTTCTCCTCTTGGATAACTGTTCGTGAAAGCGTAATAAAACCAAGTATAATCATATATACGACCATCCGCCGCGGTGTTGTGGCGGTTACAGTGCTCGGGTTCCGACCTGAAAATTGCGTGTTCGATCCCAGAGGCAGCGGTCGCATTTCGATGCAGGCGAAATGCTATATGTGCGATGACAGTGCACGCTAAAGAACACCAGATGATCGTAATTTCCGGAGTCCTCCACAATGGCGTCCCTCAAAATCATATCGTGGTTTTGTGATGTAAAACCCCCGATAATATTTGGATGTACGCGACCGTAAAACCCGCCTGTTTGTTGCACTGTCTATGCGGTCTGCACAACGGCAGCAGGTCTTGGTTTGAGACCCGGCTATTTCGGCCAGTTTCATTTAGAACCAGGAACGCGTACAAGCGAGATTGAAGTTAGCGCTCGTCTGGCTTCCTTGCTGCTACTTGCGTCATTGTTTCTTTGCGCGTGCTTAGATTTTTACATAGTAATGTTTCTTAAAAGGTCCCTCGCTAGGACCCAATTATTACTTTTATGACGCGCTTATCGGTGAGTCTTTAAAGCAGGGGTCTCAAACTCACTTCCATCAGCGGGCCGCATTCACGCAATTTAGCCCGCAAGGGCCGGGGCAGAGAAGATGGTACAGCGGTGGCAAGTTGTCAGCAAGCGTTGCCATTTGAAAAAAAAAAGAAAAGAAAAAAAGAAAACGTTTCAATATCTCATATACAGGTCGTTTCTCAACATGTGTATACCTATCTCCAAAATGACTAAAATCTGTATATACCCCATAAAATGTACGGGGGGATGACCGTCTCTGTAGCTCAGTTGGTAGAGCATCGGACGCGTTATCGAAGGTCGCAGGTTCGGTCCCTGCCAGCGGCAAGTTATCTTTTCGTCCTCTTTTCTTTCTTCATATTTACATTAAAATGTAAAATTACTACTATTAGCATCTTCTGTACTTTCCATGGCATCAATGTCTGTAAGTTCTGATTAATATTGTGTCTAACAAAGCAAATCGAGCCCTTAAATTTCCACTTCTTTCCTGAGTTTCGGTATGGTAATTTTAAGTTGTTAGGATGAAGACAAATTGCAGAAATTAGGGTCTCATTAGCTCTTCTTACAATATCCCTATTATGATTCCCACGAAAGTATAACCTGGTGTTATCTGCATGGATTGTAAATTTAACCTTGTTATCACTGCCTGCGATCTTGTCAATGAATATTAGAAACAGAAAATTCAGAGCCATTCTACTCTGTGAAGTTGTGCGACCAACGTAGCTGTGTGGTACAGCACCGCGATATCGCTGCACGGGATGCCATCACCATCAGGGACAAGAAGCATCGCGCCATCGTTTTAAGTCCCCCTCCTTCCCTTATGCCGAAGAAAGACTCGCCGAAACCTCGCTTTGTCCCCGGCGAAACGATCGGCAGCGTTGTCGCCGTCGTCGATTGCACTCGGCGTCTCAGGCGCGTTCTTTCTCGCTGCTGTCGGCGTCTTTTCTCGTAAGCTCCTTGTTCCTCGGGCGTACCACTGCCGCTAAATGAAGGTGACAATGTCGGATTGAGAATGACCCTCGCAGACGCACGTGTGATTCACTGCGACAGTAGAGGTACGCGACAAACACACGTCCAGTTGCATGGCAGGCCTACGGGGCACCTGGCCCTTCTCTCGTCAGCGCCCTTCGCACCTCACCCAGCACTCTCCCCTTGTACTCAGATTCAATTTTGTCAAAGAGACTTTTTTGTACACACCCTCTAAACCCACGCACTATTTGGCCAGAAGCCAGCCAACAGCTCCGCAAAAAAAATTCCAATATGCTTACCCGGTGCGCACCACATTTAACCTGTTTTAAATCTGGGCATTCCATCGGCAAACATTGTAGTCCGAGTTCGGCGTTGTAAATTAAAAGCGAACGAAGCTTGTACTATACCTCTAATATGTCCAGTTCTCATATTTTAAAGAAAACATGTGGTTTACAAGGCAAAGTACTTGTGAGAAGCCCTAAGAATAAGACGACTGCTTTTTTTTTTACTGTAAAAGTTATCTAATTTAAGGCCTTGGTGGGGAAGAGGAGCACGTTCATTCGAGTGATTTTAATGGAAACCACATTGAGCGCGCTGTATAAGAATATGGATGACTACGAAAAACATACTAGGTGTCGTTTTTTGCCCTCCTACTTTTGACAGAGGGGGAAAGGGAAAAGTGGGCAAATGTCTCCTTGCTGCTCCCTCTCCTGACCTTCCAATTAAATAACCCTATGCAAATGGTGTAAGTTTAAATTTTATTTCGATATATGTGGACGATTATAACGTTAACCTACCCCGCTTCGCTTCCGCATCGGTCGCTAGCTGCTTATGATTGGTCGAATTTTTGTGGGTCATGCCCACAGCACCTGCTCCTAACGCGAAGCAACAAATGCAGCGAAAATGACCCATCGTGTAATAGCGACTTATGCATGACTACGTATAACGTTAGCGAATAAAGTAATTTCAATACTGCAAATTTTTGTCCATCGGTATTTCGCAATTAGTCAAAATTCGTAATGTGCTCTAAGATCGCCTGCTTCACACGCGACATCCCAAATCTGCGAAAGCTCGCCGCTGATAGCCGAACAGTGTCTAATTCTGAGCAGTATTCATGATGGCAGCGTGCCGGTCAATTTACCAGCGGCTACTAACGAGATGGATTGATATGCGTATAATAAGTACATTCAGTTGTAGTGTAATTATGTACCATTCGTCCACGTGGACAACTCTCTGTGAATGCTTCTTTGCCGAGAATGAGGGACATAGGGAAATAAACATTATTCGGAACAGGTGACAACCTTCGCAGGTGGGGGGCAGTTTTCTTAGATCAGAATACTGTGGACCATGACCATGTTCCAGGAGCGTTCGAGTAGCGGGGCAAGCTTGGAGGCTAGGCTTCCCACAGTGTTCAAGTCGACTGCTTTCTTTGTCACCCTGTTGCAAACTGCCACGATCGCCGCAAGCTACCATATGATAAGCAAGGCGAAGCATGCTAATAGGCGACAAAAGCAAGAACCTACTTAGCTATCCCTGCTCTGTTAAACAAAAACACTCAATTCTTCTACAGACTCATCGACTCACTGGAATATAGAACAGGGGCGATGTTATTCAGTTTGAATAGCGTCGCCGCAAACGAAGTACAGGAAAATCATTTGATCAGTCCATAAAATGTTTATAGGCTCCCACCCATATTTTCGTCGCCAGTGTTGTAAACGTCAAGTCAGGTACAACATGATGAAATTGGGACAGAATGCTCAAACGTCACGAAACCCTGTTTAGCGCTAACCTCCTTTGAAATGCTGCAGTGCAAGGCACGAAAGCGTAGCGTATACGCAGTTCGCACCAGAGACAGCCTACAGTGCGTCTTCGGAAGACAGGGACGACAATCTTCGCAGCACAAATGTAGGATATGTGTAGCTCAAAATTTCATGATATATTTACGTGATTCATGTGTTGAAGGAAAACACTGGGTATCGCACCCTTAGTACATACGCTCATATATAATGCCCTGCCAATATGAGATTAGAAAACGTATCGGCCAATTGACAGAGCTGTTTTGTACTTAGCTTATCCATTATTGCTTTATTAACCATAAAAGTGTTACACGTATATTTCTCTATGTAAAAATCCGTTTGGTACTGGTGTCCCTAGCATATTATTGAATGAATTATAACGTTACGGCTTTCGTGGGACGTGCGTCCATTTCTTCAAAAGTTACCCATTACAAGGGGAATAGACAGTGGAAATAGCCTATACCCAGAGTTTTACGAAATAACTACAGCGGTACCCCAAGGCTCGGCTCTTGGACCAATATTGTTCCCATTAAATACTAACCACTTTTCCGTTCAGTAAACAAAAAATAAACATGGCTGATCCCTCCAGCATAGGATTCGGTATAACAGGAAAGTAAAACGTGTCCTTCCAGAAGTAGTTTAATGCTTACTGTACATTGATGTAAGAGAGCTTGCACAATGAGTAGTGCTCTTTCGCAGCTATAGCACCGTTTAACGTGGATGCATCCGCGTTGACGCTTGGTGGTACATCTTTATCCCTTCGACTAATGTTCATGATCAATGTTTAAACAAACCCTTGTGGTAGCTGTAGTAGCTAACGGTGAGAGTGTAAACAGAAAAAGCTGTGTGACAGCCCCAAAAACGTCGCTGAATGAACGCAGGATAAGGTCGAAATGCCGCTGCACGTTAAAGAGTTATTGAACGCCACGGCTGGACTAAAGGCAAACGTAACGCACGTCGTGTGTCTCCGGTAGCCCGGCCACGATTTTTCTTCAGACAGGGATCTTTCCAAACCCCGTACTCTAAAGCAAGTGGCACCCAGAAGTTTTGCGGCCACAGTGCGAATGTTGCAGTTAAGCAGCAAATTTGGCCCACATGGTGTGGACATGTTCGAGTCAATACGATGGTTCACACACTCTAGAACCCTGGGAGGCTCTGCTCCGTAGCCAAGACCCCAACGTCCAGCAACACTCATCAGTCAAGCCCTTGATGCTGCCGTGTCTCAAGGGATTCCTGCAGACGGCTAGGGGCGTCGCACAATGCCTGACGTGACTGACTGATTCTTTTCATAAAATTTTTGTGTCTCTCTCGGCGAGCGTAAGTGGGAGCGCGGTATTACAGCGAGGCGAGGTAGGCGCGCGTCGCAGAACTTTTGGTACGGATGGATACTTTTGGTATGGATTTTTAGTATAGATAGATGCTATGAGCGACGCCGACGCTTAGGCTAAGGTCGCCACCTCGTAGTGTGTTCAGACGTTGACAAAATTGCGACGGACGCGCGGCAACGACGCATTGCAGGATCTGATCGCGGAAGCCCTAGTCATGATGCACTACTTCTGTTTACCACTACCAGAAAGCGCCACAACCCCGCCGACCAAAAGCACTGTGAAAGGAAAGTGAGAAATATAAAAGGCCCGTTTGTAAAGACTCTGGAGTGTGTGACCGTGGCGCGGTGCAATACAGAAAATAAAAATTGCCGTGGCGCAGTGGATATCGTGCCCGGCATCAGTTGTTGCGAACCGAGAGGTCGCGGGTTCGACTCCCGTTGACAGAACTTTTTTCCTTAACATCTGATCCTGTACATTTTCTCAGCGTCATTTCCGTGACGCAAATACGTCACTGAAATCTTGGTGGACCCCAGCATAAAACGCTTTCGTGTTAAAAAAAAATTAAGGCAGCTTCGCCCTATTGGTGCCAGGCCTGAAGGGAGTGTGAACTGCGGAGTTGGGCAGCCTTCTTTGTTTCTCTCTCGTTTTTTTGTTTCCTTGCTCCTCTCTTTCTTTCTTGTTCATTTTTCCAGTTTTTTCTGTGTTTTTTCTCTTTATTTATATTTTTCATCCAATTTTTTCCCTTTCTTTCTCTCACTCTATTTCTCGCTTGCTTCCTCTTTCAATTTTTGTATGTGCCTTGTGTTGTCGTATTTCCCCAGCCATAATAGTAATGTCCGCACTTTAGGCGCTCGAAGGACAAGAGAAAGAAGACCCTCCTTGCGTGAGCGCGCGCTCAATATGCGGCAGCTGGCTATGGTATATGTCGTTCTGCCTGATTTGATACGCGTATAATCATCAAGGCGCTCAAGGAACAGGAGGAAGAAGACGCGTTAAAATCATCATCATGGCACTCGAAGAACAAGAGGAAGCAAACTTCTCTTTGGCGCGAAGCGCGCGCTCAGTATGCTACAGCTGGCTATGCTATATGTGGTTCTGCCTGAGTTACGCCAAGCGACAACGACAGCGTACGACAGCCTGCCACCCTAAAGTGCACCGCACTTAAAAGTTCGAGTATTTATGTATGCTGGACGGAACTCTAAAATGCATCGCAGACTTTCCGGTTCAAAACCTAATTTGTGCGAATAATGAGTACAAGGACATCCACAAATCGTTCTGTTCAAAAAAGCTAGCGCCAAACACAGAAAGAAAAATGGGTGTGCTAAACTCTTGTAAAACATATCTATCGCGAGCGAAACGTGGGTTTGGCTTTGTTTCCCAAAGATTATAGACGCAGTGTTTCGTTAAAGTTGGGCTTCTTCTTCAGTTTGTAATTGTTCGTGTTGATTAACCACAGCGGGGGCTGAAGTAGCTTTGACCTCGGCACGCGTCCGCGCTTGCTAAGCGTCTCCGTAACGTGCTACTTTGGCCTCTCTTGGCTGCGATGTTTTTGAGCTGGCAACTTCCACTTTGCTTTAAGATTTCACAGCCTGCCTCATAGCTATGTGTAATGGATGAGTGGATTCAGCCTGTCGCTTCCGCTCAAGCGCATGCACGGACGATCCCAGCCCACGTGCCATACATTGCAGGACCAAGCGCTGGCGAAGCAGCTTTGAACATTCGCCTGGTCATGTGGTACCGCAGCAGTGAGGCTCCGAGCCAGCGCCGCTATGGTGGCTAGCCACCACAGCGCAGCTGCGAGGCCTCTGGCCAGCGGACCACGTGGTGTGACGTCACGCCTGCCACGCTAGAGCTCCGGCGGCTGAAGGTCAATGAGACGCGACGAATGAACTTGGAACATATAGCGTCAGAGAGTTTACGCTCTAAAAATCAAATATAATGTTTTTAAGTCACCGCATAAAGCTGTAGAGGAGAATTCCCGTTCTCTTGCACTAATCAAACCAGCGCTAGAACGTGTAAAGTTCATAAAATGCCCAGCCATCTTCTTTGACAAATATGTTAACAGAAAACTTCTTATCCACGGGGTCTGCAAGAAACTTAACATGACTTGCTTCCTCCTGTAAAAATGCCGCGACATTATCGACGAACAAGCAATACGAATTCGTTATTGCAACGTATTTCAGAATCGATGACCATGATGGTTTACGCAAGAAATTCCGCTTTGATATAACGCAAATACACTCCGTCAAATAGCTTCAGCTGTATTTCATTGTACGAATACTACAACTGCGATTGCTGGAAACTTGTATACTTTTGTGTCTTTTAATTCCACACAATCGACGCTAAACATTTGTTTCATACGTTTCAGGCAGCACAAGAGTCGCAAAAATACTTCTTTCCTATGCATAGCTGCAGAGGCAAAAATATTCATAATATCTCCATAAACATTTAGCTTAAGAAACCAACTTTATAAACCTGTTATCTGCGTTTTTCTGTTTATTGACTGGACACTTTATATCTAAACGAGAAAGGCACTTAGAAGCATTTTAGTATTGTACGATACCATGAAACCATTTATTTTTTTGCAGGATAACTTTGGTGCGGATAGAAAGTAACAAAAACAAGAACCGAAACTAAATGACCTACATCTCGTCGTATGCCATCTGGCGAAAGGCATCGAGACTAAGCGAGAAAAAAAAAAAAAAAAAGGACACCGCAGCCGGGATCGAACCTGCGAACTCGCGGTTGCGTTATCAGCGATTTTGATCTCTCGTCGTTCAACGCGCTCGGCTATCGCTTCAACGCGTTTCTGCGGACGAAAACCCAGTTTATATATCTACCACAATGAATTCCGCGACCTTGTTATGAAAACAGCGGTTTTGGAACAACTTTTTCGCCATTCGAAGAGTTGCTGCTGCAACCAGGTGATAGCTGAGTCATTGAAGTTGATAAATCCCCGGGAACTTACCAATCGATGCTACTGTTTCGTCGCAAATCGCATTTTTGTGGCCAGAAAACTCTCCTAAATTTGACCGTTTCCATAGGCTCCCATACTTAAAACTTCGCCCGCAATTTGGAACGGGTTTTTGGACGTAAATAATGTTGCTGCTTCCATGACATGTCGGGATGGTTACGTAGAGCCTATTTCCTCGGGAACTTAGTGAAAGATGGCTTCTACCATTAGTTATTCGCGAAAAACGACGCTCTCCCATAGAAAACGCGCATGTTTCCAAGGGCGACCGCTAGAGGCGCTGTTCGGCGATGTCCCTAATTCCTGGACATGGTGTCTGATGTCATGCTTTATGTATAGAATCATTAGGGTCCTGGCTAATGAACGGTTAAATGAGGAACAGGGTTTAGTAACTGGTAGTTTCTTCCAGTTAATGAATGTGTGCTCGACAAAATTTACGTTGATGGGGCAGTACGTATATTTACATTTGACAAGCTCGTTGACATGAAGAGTTGCCGAGGTCGACAAGCCCAGCCGAGATATACCGAAATACCGGGACACCATGCCTTCTTGGCGCAGTAACAGTCACTGCATAGCCCGTGGTACTGTTGGTAAAATGTGCCCAGTGTATGGTCTTAAAACTAAGGTACCCTGCGTGAGAAGTAAACTAGAACAAATAGCACTAAAAATAAAAAAAATAAATAAGCGGCCGGTTTTACATACACGTACTGAATTATCAATAAAGTCAGTCAAGTAAGACTGCCATGCAAGAACAACTGGGTCATTATTACATTTCTCTGGCTGTATTCACGACAGCTGGAAAATATTTTATTGAACTTAATAATGTTACCTCCCAGTATGGCCTAGTAGTAACAGAAAACTAACGCAGTAAGCTTCACAGTATGGGCGTGTTCAAATCTAACGAAGAAAGTTTCGCAATATGGGCGAGCAGAAATTGTTTGGAAGCCTTGCACCCAGCAACAACTTCAACTACATGGCACATTCCTGTATACTGCGATGACCCCTCGAAATCAAGGGGTAACCTATGCATTTCGAGTGCCTGCTGACATGCTTCTCACCGAAAGAACGCAAAAACGATGTCTTGGCGCATACTTGGCGCAAATAATGAAAATTTTGCGAATATGTAGCAAGATGTAGCAGGTTTCACCTCTTGGCGCAGTTTGGCGCAATTGGCGTGCTATCAAATCACTGGAAATAGTATGCAAATACGGAACTACTGCAGTTTTTCGTTTTTCTGCAGGTGCCCTGCAAGTCGATTGCTGGGACCTGTGCTCATTTCTGAGTAACCCCTCAAGTACAGAGGTTAACAAAAACTTGGGGAACCCCGCGTCTGTTAGGTGAAGGGCTTGCCTGTTAAGGCTCTCTGTCATTGCATGAGAACATGATTTTTTGAGCGCATTAGTAAAACATAGCTCAGCTATGCTTCACTTGACGAGTTTCGAATGCGCAGAGTCATACTGAAGCAGTGGTTTGTTTGCGCGCGGTTCATATATCCAACACGTGTGTTTGTCAGTAAATGTTAGTTTCAGGTCTAGAAATCTGATAGTGTTGTCTGCTACCGTTTCGTGCGTGATCACCAGTGGATGCAGAACCTCCTGAAAGATAGTCAGAACCTGTGCTACGTCGGCATTCCTGGAAGCACTGACGTCAAATAAAATCAAATAATCATCTACAAATCTAAAAACATCAACCGCGTTCGTGCTCTTTACGCGCAAAGAAATCTGCTCGAGTGTCGTGTCTAAAAACCGGGAGCAGATCACGCGCGAGATTATAGAAGCGGACTTGATTGACAAGTTGGATGATCAGTGCGTTAGCACTCCGTCGATTGCTCTCCTTGATAAAGAAAAGGAGTTTCTGCGCATGTAGTGACCATGTTTCTTGTGATGTGTCAGCGCTATAAATTCTGTGTCTCTCCGAAAATAAAGCAGTTGGAAGTCAGCGCTCGTTTGTCTCTGTGTGTTAGTCCGTCGTTTTTTGCGCTGTTATTTTTATGTTCCTGATCAGGACGTGGTATTTAGGCAATACTGTGCACGAGGAGGGATTTGTGAACACTTCCGCATACTGTATCAAGGTTGGATGGACCCGGATGGATGGATGCTATGAGCGTCCCCTTTATAGCGGGGCGGTGACGGGTGTGCCACCAGGCTCGCTAAATAAAGAAAACAAACTTTTTCGCCTTTCTCTCTTTTTTTTTTTTTTTAATTTGGCCTCATGCCTTAATTGTCTATTTCAATTAAATCTATCTTCCTATAGAAAAAAAGATAACGCAAATTCACAGCCGAGTTCTCGGCCCTTTACGGCAGAAATACTTATTTTTCCCGCTATTTATTTTCGTCCCTTCTCTCTAGCTTTCTGCCACCAACACCTAACCGTCTCTTACTTATTTCTATCACGCACATTTTCAGCGTTGCATTGTCGTCCCTAAAACCCAAGGCTTCATGTAGGCTCATGCCTAATCGTACACCTGGGTGTATATCTCCACATTCAACCAGGAAATGCTCCGTCATTTCCTTATCTTCTCCACAGCACATGCATTGTTCTTCTTCTTTACTGAATCGCGCTTTATAGCTATGTGTTCTAAGGCAACCCGATCTTGCTTCAAAGAATAAATAAAGAGCTTCCCCTTGAATGATAATTCAAGGGGAACAATAAGTGCTCCCTCCTTATTTCAATTTTGCCTTTTTGGTACTTACTCACAGCCGGTTTTTTTCTCCATCGCTGCCATCCAGTAAATCCTCTCTGCCTCTCTTACTTTTCATTTAACACTCTTTGTTGCCATACCGCTTACACTGCCAGCCGTATATTTACTAGTGAGCCTCCTAGTCCTTTTTCTCCACTGTGTGTCAGCGCTGTTCCCTTACAAATAACGGAACAGCTTCTCTGCCCATCTACTCTCTTTCATATTCCTTAGCCTCTCTTCGAACCTTATTTTGCTCTGAGCTTCCCTGGCCTCAAAACTTGTCCACCCCATATCGCCCTTTACAGCCTCATTCGTCGTCTTCCCGTGTGCGCCCGATGCAAGGTGTCCCACAGTCCTTTTTTTTTTTTATTGAAATAGAAAAATAAATAAAGCAGTTGTTGTCACCATTGCTTGGTGATGGCTACCCCTTTCCACTTGGCTGTTGCAATATAAAAAAATAAGAAACAAAATATATAGTACGCACATATCGAGTCCTACATCGTTATAAGTTCTCACTTAGGCAGAGCAAACACTCAGTCGCGGTGCATACTTGCAACACAGTCCCCTCAATACTCATCACAAATCTCTGTGTCCTCAAAAAAACGTTGGAGCACTTTCATCACTTTGCGGTTTATCCTTGACGGCCATGGGCCAAGCCAGTGGCATGGTGCGAGCTTCCCGTCCGGGCCTTCAAGTGTCGCCCCCCATCGAAATGGTGACAGCGCACCGCTGGCAGCGGGAATCGAAATGCCATCTAAGCCTTTTTTTTCGACGATTTTATTTGTAAAACTTGAGATCAGTACACATAAAAAATCGTTTCTCATTTAATTTTAGGCTGTCAGAAGCGTATATAGTGCAAACGAGTGGAATATTGGTGCAAAACAAAAAACAAATAGCCGCGTGGTCGCGCCGCGCAACTGTTTGTTTTCTGGTCGTGAAAGGCACGCGGATATGTTGATATCAATTACAGACAGTCTGCCGAATAATGTGTACGAAGTTTTGAGATGTCTTGAGCTACAGAAGTGCAGGGACATTAGCGGTACACCTTTATTTACATCAGCGAAGGTTTCGTGCAGTTCAATGTATGTATCAGCCAGCGCTTGACAGCTTCTGTGCTCTGGACATCTGCGGTGGGGCTATGCGTAGTACATACCTCATTTGCAAATGAACGCTTATGCATGCATGTTATTCACTGGCATAGATGCTAAAACATTACTTATGTGGCCTTCATTCTATGTAAACATGAAATGAGTTGCAATAAAATGATTTATCGCAGCAAGCATGCGTGATCAGCGTTGTCATTTCGCTCTCACTAACTTACTAAAGCAACTATGCGAGATACTAGTGAGCTTCTAATGAGCAATTTACTACAATGTACCTTATGAAAACGAGAGCAATCGATAGACGGGGCTGCCGGAGCAGTGGGGGGACAGCCATGAAGCAGAAGCAGATGACGATGGTGTCGTCTGTTATGTGGAACGCCAGCCGCCATACCAAAGCGCCCTTGTGCTTTTGAAACTTATTTCATTTTATACAAAGCTATAAATTATACACACAATATTCTTAGTTCTAAAAAGTTAATTGAATGTTAAAGATAATAAAAACATTTTCTGTTGAGAGCAAAATAATAATTTTCAAATGTTTTTGCAACTACCGTTAGAATCCAGACGGCGCTTCCATCGCGTCCAATAGAACCCATTGGTTCTATGGGCATCCCTTGCATGGGCCTAGTGTTTTCCCCAACGATTTACAGCCATTCCTGATTGCACCTCTGACCTCACGCACCACTTAGTTCTTAAAAGTAAGCCCAGGAACCATGACACCTTTCCGCAAACCTCGAAGCACCTCGTACCTATTGTATCCCCACAACGCTCTGTGCTTCGTTATTGCGGCATTCCTCTTTCCCTTTGCTGCCGAGGCTTTTTCCTGTACGTCCACGTATCTATCAACCTCATTTACCCATACTCCGAGGTACTTGTATTCGCTTAGCCTCGGTATTTCTTGGCCCTGTATTGACACCGCCTGATCATTCGGATCATTGAATACCATCAATCCATATTTTGTTACACTAAATCCTAGTCCAAGGGCTTCACCTTCCCTTCCGCATATATCCGCCAGCCACTGTATATCTTCTTGACTGTCCGCAAATAAGACAATATCGTCCGCATAAAATAAACCTGGAAGCTGCTGCAGTCACTTGACTTTGGGACCCTCATCTGCATAATACTAACCATGAACCTTTGTATTTTGAATGAATAATAAACTGAAACTGAAACTGAATCATCATGCCGCCTTGTTTGTGTGACAGATTAAAACCAATGTTGCTACCTTGTAGCGCTTTTTCCATCCTCACCATGTACAGCATGAATAACAGCGGGGACAACGGACACCCTTGTCTTCGCCCTTTGCTCATATCAACGTTCTCTTTGCTACCTATTCCTTCCCATTCTATGCAAACTGTACTGTCTCGGTATATCTCCCTCAAAAGCTGTACACAGTCGTCGCCTATGCCCATTCCTTTCAATATGTCCCACAAAATTTCCTGAACAACGTTGTTGTACGCCCCAGTGATGTATAGAAAAGCCATGTACAAGGGCCTGTTTTCTATGTTAGATATTTCTATACACTGAGTGAGAACAGACAGGTAATTGTCTAACCACCTGTCGACTCGAAATCCATATTGAAGTTCTCCCAAAATATTGTTATGTTCAGCCCACTTTTTTATCAATATTTTTACTGCCTGCATCGCCAATCTATATATTACCGATGTAATGATTAGCGCAGTGATGTGATTGGTCGAAGAAGTTTCGGCGCAGCTTCTGGAGCAGGTAAAACCCAGTTTTGGAGCAGCAAATGAGCCTTTTGGAGCATGTTACCAGGCCCATCACTCCTGATGCAAATATTTATTTATCTAACATGGAGAAGTTGTACCAAGTTTAATTAAATCTATATATACCGACACATGAATGCATATTTATTTATAAAATTCCAGAAGATGAAATTAACTGGCTGTTTGTTTTTCTTGTTTCTTGTGTGCCAAACCCTCCCATTTTCTAGTCCCGCGACTACCTGTCACATCACGTTTCCCGGCCACACAGTTCCTATTTGAAATTAAACGAGGGTTTCTCCGATGCTTCAGTTACTGTATGAAAGCGCGCGCTGTGTAAATATTCCACGCAATTCATTTTACTATCGAAAAGAAAATGTATCCTGATGAGCTCGTACTTTCAATCCAGCCAAGGCCTATGTTATATGGCAAAGTAAGTAAGTGCTGTCGTGCAGCATTGAGTAGAAAAATTGAGCTGCTGTCTTGTGGACAGTTCACAAATTACGGGGTTTATAATCTGTTGGTCTCTTGAGCATGAAATATTCGCTGTGTTTAACGTAATTTGTGGTGATGGAAAGCTTCACAGCCCATTCGACAAGTTCTTTAACCTGAACCTCTACCGCTATCGAGAAGTAGGACCGAGACCAGAATACACACGCTACGACCCTGCATCTTTTCAGCAAAATTTTACAGGCCTCTTCCGCGGTTCAAGTTCTCGATAAATTCTGACCGCAGCATCGTATTTAAAAAATTGCTAGTTAGAACTAGTTAAAGCTAGTTAGGACAAATAGTGCTAGCAATCATTATAAAAAAAACACGTAGCGATATGTTCAAGACAGCACAGGTACTGCTCACTGTTGTAAGTGTCATGTATTACTCTCTCTAACTTTACAACAGTAACAAACTGTATTTACTTGATTTATTATTAGGCCACAGAAGTGGGTTAGCAATATTTGACAGGAGTGCCATACAGCCCCCCCCGGCAGGAAAATGTAACATCTAGAATTATCACTGGATCCATTACAGGCCTGTGCAACCTCAGAAGGCAGCGACCACGCCAAAAACGGATTCACAAACACCTGAACCAGCTCTATAAAGACGTCATGAGCCGGACGGACATTGAGCCCGATGTCGGAGATCACGACTGAGAACACGAGCGGGACTATTTGTTTAGTTGTGGAGGCATTCAGCTGCCACGCTTCGGTCACATGGGCTGCACCTCTTTTGTTTTCTTTAGTTGTATTTAGGCACACACGTTGTACAGGCTGCTGGAAAACATTGCCCACATAGGCTCAAATTCTTTATTCATCAGATAGTTGCGTGGTGTGCCTGTCGGATTGCTTTTTTCCGAGAGGCCGCAAAAATTACGTCTTGGCGCATGCTCGGCGCAAATTATGAGATTATTGCTGAAATGTAGCAGGATGTAGCAGGTTTGAGCTCTTGGAGCAGTTTGGCGCAATTGGCGCAGCTATCACATCACTGTTAGCAGCCTATACGAGTGAATGTTATCCTTTTCTTCCTTGCCGTTTATAAATTAAGTTCATTCTGCTTCTTCGCAAACTCTCCGGTATTTGCCTGTCCTGTAAGCATCTTTCTACGGCTTTCAACAGTGCTTCCTTAGTGTTATGTCCTAGTTCGTTAATGAGGCTGGCGGGAACCCCATCTAAACCTGGCGCACTCCGCTTTGTAATTTTTCCTTTGGCCTTTTTCTAGTTGAAATTCGCAAGTACTAGCGCTCCTTCATACTTTTAGTCACAGGGGAAATCCCCTGGATGATATTTTTATTTCGGATGTAGCCTAGCTCTTCGTGCCCTTCCAATTGATTTCCTCCTTCATCTACAGTATGTTGTTGCATTGTGACAGACTTCCTACGTAGCGCTTTTATGTGGCTCCAGAATATCCTAGGCGCGGCCTTTTTTTTTTTTCTTCCTGAATCTCTGTTACCCAGCGTTCACTTTCACTTTTAATCTTCGCCTCGACCAATTTCTGCACCATGGACATTTTCTCTAGATATATTTCCCATATTTTGTCGACTTCATCCTGTGGCCGCTTCTTTTTTTTTTTTTGCTTTTCTATGCTCCCGTGATGCTTCACGTCGCTTCTCGATCGCTTCCCAGACTTCCTTATCCTACTAACTTTTTGGCATCCTCTTTCCTTTCGAGCAAATCGTTTTCTTCTCTTTCCCTATCTCTTTCGTCATTAGATGTAACAGCTCGCTGTACTCCCAGTCCTTGCCTGGTATTTTCCCTACTTCTTCCTCGACTCTTGCGGCTATGTTTATTTGTTCATCATTTAGATACGAGGTGCCAGACTTCGATTTTATGCTCTTATTTCCAATTTTATATCCCATTTGTAATGTTATGCGTTTATGACCAAGCTTTTAATCCCTTCCCTGTCTGTTCTCCTTTCTCTCACTTTGTGATTAATTCTTTCATTCATGAGACAATAATCAATACTCGATTGCTTGTTTCCGACTTCATAGTTTCCGACACATTTAGGGCCCGTGTTAACTATCTCAAGACTATGTTTCTTGCAGAGATCTAACAATAACTTTCCATTGGTGTCTAAATATTTGTCAAAGTCATGTATGTGGGCATTCATGTCCCCTAGGAGGATGATTTCGGCCCCATTACCAAATTCCTTAATATCCGCACTTATGCAATCCGCTATCTCCTGATTCTTTTCTCTGCAGTTATTTCCCGTCCGCAAGTAGGCTACTCCTAGCCACATTTTCTTTCCACCTGCTGTGCCCAAAACCCAGAGGTGCTCTGAACACGTCTGTTTCACTCTATCCCATTTGGCTCCGCAGCGAATTAGCATTCCTCCACCTCCACCTTTCCTTTCTGCTACGATCCTATTGCACCTTTCCCAAACATAATTGTCAATATGTGGTGGCTCTTCCAAGTCTCTAAGGTGTGTTTCTGTAACCGCATAGACTCTCTAACCATTTTGCCTTTTTTTTTCTGTCACCCTGCATGTTTATGTAACTAATTGCAACACGCACCTTCCCCCCTTTTTCTTTTACCTTTTTTTCTGGTTTTTCACAATACTACCTGTCAAAGAGTCCTCCTGGTTGTTTTCTTTACTACCTACCCCGGACTACGAAGGGTCCGCCTGCCCCCCCAAAAAAGCTACTGCGCATCCTGCCAGTCACCATCCCACCTCATGACCAAGCCTCTTATCGAAGTGATTTCTGTCTCTTTGGAAACCACCCACCTGTGAACATCGTTGCACCATTTGTTCTGCTACGTTAAGCTGAGCAGGGCTGTAGCAAACACGATACAGGACTAAACAGAGCTGGAACAAGCACACAGCCACTCCCCCCCTCCACAGACTCACCTCAGTGTCCATGTCGAGAGACATGACGGTCGCATTGCTCCCACCCAGGGTGCCCCTCAGCAGAGCCTGGTCTGAAATGTAATCAACCGTAAGAGCACTGGCCAACATGCACTGGTTAAGGGGCCCTCCAACACTTTTGAAGCACCTATTTCTTTATATGAAGTTTGCATAGGCAGGGGATAATGTTAGCATAGGTCGAAGCACCGATACCAAATGGTTAAGTATTTTAATCACCCAATAAAGTCACTACATCGCTGCCCACTGCATCAGTGCTTCGTAGCGATCCCCAGAAGTATTGCGGGTGGAAATGATGGCTAAGTGAACAGGCCTATGATTGGGTAAATGTAATGTTAGAAGTGATCGTGGCATGGCATCACTACTGATATAACTAATGTGTTTGTTTTTTTTTTCTTTTCTGTGCTTTTTTAGTGAACCCCAAACAGATGCCGTCGCAACAAAAACGATCACTACAACTACAAAGCACGACGGAGCACGACAGAGCACGACAGGCTGCCATTGCGCTTCTGGATTTTTTTTGCTAGTGTGGGTTGGATGTCCTTACGAAAGGCTTCTCTCTCTTCCCCCTTTTTGATTCTGTATGTTTAGTGTACTATTACAACACTGTATCTGTATGTTTGCAACTGCCTCTTCCCGCACGTGCTGTAGGCTTTTGACTTGTTGAAGTGGTGCAAGTAATCCCTTTCATTGAATTGATGTCGCTACACCCTTGTACTTCATTTGACGTGGTCGGGTGGCTCACCGAACAACCAGGGTAGGGGCAACCGTGCTTCACTGCGCTTGCCACTCCACAAATTCCCTTCCCAGAATGAGAGGAGGGATTGACATGGAATGTCGTTGTAAGGAACAGCATGCAAAGCCTCGCTTTGAAGCAGTAGTGCCCGCTCAAGCTCTGACTAGTCAGGCACCACATTTGTTACTATGGCAACAACGTCAATAATAGGCTGCAAACGACAAGCAACAATGGTGTGCAAGCTTCACCTATGTAGGAGCTTGCACCTGAAACGTCGCAGGGCGATTGAAATGCGCATTCTGTAATTGTCTAACTGTGCTAATACGAAGACAACCAAGAAAGTAAACAACAACACGAGCGCAGCTGTCTTTTTTTAATCTGTTGTCCTTATATTAGCGCAGTTAGACCATTATGGAAGGAACGTCAACCAAAAGGCCCAACTTGGTGATCTTCTGATTCAAGACCAAATAACTTCGGACCACGTGTTGCTATTGATGCCATTCTTGCTGCACTAACTTGTCTGTACTTCAGTCTACACAACCCACGAGTAAAAAATGGGGTGTTGAATAGTTTCAGAAGGCCTTTTCAACATAACAAATGCTAATGCTTTCTCACCTTTACACCAACTATGTCTTCACTCCTGGATTCTTACCACAATCTCTAAACACTACAGAAAATTAAAATTTCCAAAGGGCAACCTCGGAGACACTTGCCATTATGGCTGCTTTAATGTGATCTTTTTTTTTAACAGATATAGAGTTTCTAAAAAATACAGCTGATGCCTGTTACACCAGAGTGTAAGAATCCAGCAACAAAAATCAATATGTGTGAAATCTGTTCTACCCAGAATTAGGGGCCATGACACCATACATTCACATGTATAAACTACACAAAATACAGTGAAACCTCGATGATACGAACACAGCTCATAGGAATTTCGGGGTAATACGAATTTTTCTTTGGTCCCGGTCAAGGCCCATTGGCCTGCAATGTAATGGAGTACGGTTGTTGCGAACCGATTTTCACCCCGCGACGTTTGCTACGAACGTACGCTACCGCCCTGGTACGAAGAGGTGCGGTCCGCGCTGTTGCAGAAGACGCGCCAAGCACGTGCAAGTGCGGGAACGCAAGCGCGGGCATGCGCGCCGCATCGCCAAATCATCAGAATCATGGTGTAAGAAAAATAATTTTCTTAGGGTCAGAATAAACCTTCAGAGACATGTCACGGCCTCTGAGATTTGTGTGCGCGAATCTCTGAGGCTCTATTGTACCTCCGTGTGGCCTCGCGTTTAGATTACACAGGGCATTGGCGCCATGCTTTTTTTCTTTTTTTTTTTCTAACGCGTCGACGAGAACTGCTTTCGTTGTACTGTGTTTACACGTGCCTTCCTCGTGCAACAGACATCCTACGAAAGGTGGACGAGGACCGAAAGACGGCGAGGACGGTCTTGGCGATGGAGTCCGGCCTCACAACGTCAACATGCACGACTGTTGAGGTTGCAGTTGTGAGGGCATGGCCGTAAATCTCTCAAAAAACATCCCGAACACCTCCGCGATAACAAAATCATAAGATAGGATCATGGTTCTGAAATTTTGTGGCCTTGATCTATGGCGTCAAAGCACTTCTCCCATTACTTTCGCCGCAGTACTCCGGCGTCATGCGAAAAAGCATACTAAAATTTGGAAAGGGCAATTGCTGTCGCGAGTCACAACGCACCTGGTTCATTAATTAAACACGTGCGTACGGGCCATATATTTACGAGTGCTGGTAGGATTGCTGACACCTAAAAACTTCACTGACAGTCGGTCAGAGTTCTTCCTGACGTTGCTGCGGCCCGGAAAGCAGTAAATGAAAGTGTAGGCCAGCTTTCTTTTGTCGCACGCTGATATTTCGGATGATACGAATATTTTCGGTGGTCCCGTGAGATTCGTATCACCGAGGTTTCACTGTATGCATAAAATTTGGAGTTAATGTTGAGGTGCAGGTTTTACGTGAATTTTGGTGCACAAGTTGGCTTCGTGGTGTAGAGGTCACTACTATTTAATGTGTTGGTTAGCGGCACCCCCACCAGCTGTCAAGGGTTTAGTATCAATCTAAAAGGAATATACTTTCTTTGTGCGCAGAAACGTTTTGCACACAAAGAAAGTATATTCCTTTTAGAATGCAATACTAAAATATTTTTGATTATCATTGCGTTCTTCTTTAAATAAGTGCCTATGTATAGCAAGCTAGTTACAAGCTAATAAGTATGCATGTTTACAAGAGAAAATGTATACGTGCATTCCCTGTATTTATATGATCGTTTTTGTTTCTTCCCTCAAAGCTGTCCTGTACATTCTTTGTTGCACATTGTATTGGACCGGCCACTAACCACTTTAGGCTATCGGTCCAAATAATCCTGGTATTTTCATTATTCTGTTCCTGAAAAATAAAGTTCAATTGATTGATTGATTGATTGATTGATTGATTGATTGATTGATTGATAACCACCAGCCCAAGTAGCCATCCTTCTTGGTTTGTATCAAGTTGAATAAAGGACAATGGTTTTTTTTCAGTTCCGCGTCGACCGGCTGTCTCGTTGCGGTCTTCTCAGGCTTTGGCTTGGTTACTGCTCTCCGAGAACTGACATATAATACCTTCTAGGCAGTAATTCAAGGCAGCAGAGTTGCCAGTCCTGCTTATAATAAGCGGATTGGGGCTTCTGTTTTCGCCAATTCGCTTGTAACATTTTCCAGTCGCTTGCCGCGTTTTTTGGGCTTATTTGCGTTTTTCCAGAAAATACAGCTATATTAGTGTTCATCACGTTCACCAGTAGCGCATTTGTCGATGACTTTGAGTTTGTGCATGCTGAAGTAAAACATACGTTGGGGGGAATCAACAAGTAATGTAAATCATGCACTGACAAATGCGCATTCAACCGAATGGAGACTACCCTGGAGTTAAGAAGCAAAGATGTGCTTTCGTTCATAGTTGCACATATTTTTGCTGTACAAAATAAGTAACATGATTTTTTCAACTCTCCTTCGTATTTGAGCGACATTTTTTATCACAATTAAAAATATTTTGAAGAATAGGAAAACTGATTGAAATTCCACTTCTTTTGTGATGATTATTTGCTTGTTAGCTCGGTATCATCTGGAAACTCTGCAAGGGAGGGAGCTTCATGGAAGCATGAGAGGATATTTTCTTTCTCAAATTTTAATTTTCTGCAGTTTGGAGTTGGGGGGTGTGGGTTGTACGCAGGGGAAGGTTACCGTATATACTCGTATAATGAACGCACCTTTTTTCCCGAAAAATTGAAGCAAAGTTGGGGGGGTGCGTTTATTATGCGGGGTAAATTTTACGAAAACTTTTTCGGGATGAGCAAAAAATGCGGTAATGCAAAAAAAGAAAAAAAGTTAGGTAGCTTAACCTTTCGCAATTAAGATACGCGTACACTGTTTGGAAACAGCTTCTTTATTGCACTTCACTCATCTTCGGTGGTTCATGGCGCCATCTTCTGCAAGCTGTCCCCGCGCACTCCATAAAAGCGTTTCGTGGCTTTCTTGTTTTGCAATCTTTTGTTTAACCGCGACAGTGGTATCTGCTGTGGTCTCGAGGGGCGGCCGGAAGCGTACGCTATGACGCACCAACGCACTTTGCAAACTTCGTGACTCCGTGGCAAACTTGCACGATGACGACCTTGACATTGCAGCAAGCTACCAGCGAAGCATCAAAACAAACCGTCGATCACAAGATTAACGACAAAATACGGCCGCTGCCTCGCTCTCCGCGTGAGATATGACTGTAAAAAGGTAGCCTATATCTTGCGTTCCTTGAAGTACGCGCGGATAACAAGCATGAAGAGCAAATTGCAACCGAAGCGACTTATCCCGGTTGGAAAGTACGTTTGCGCAAGTGCGCGACGGTTATTTATTCAGCGACGTTTTTAGAGCGCCCAGTCGCAGTTTCGGTTTCAAAGAGCACCGAGCTAGGCAGGAGCAGTTCCGGTGGCAAGGTAAATGCAGCTGGCCACATGACCACGCAAGACTGTGACGTGGGCAACATGCGCGAGAGCGTGCGCCGCACTGACAGCCAGCACAGCCAGCACACGCAAAGCCACAGGCACGGAGGACGAAATCATAGGCAGCGCAAGTGCAAGGCGCATGCCGGCAACCAGCCAACACAAAATCGTGGCGTAGGTTTGTTTACATTGCCACTGCGCTGATGTCGGTGTTGCGAGGGGCTCCGAATCTCGCTCAGTCACACGGCATGCACTTTAAAATTGATTTTAAATATGTTCTAGGCTATATTCGCCTGTGATAGCTTGCAGATGTTGTGTATGCTTCCACATAAATCTATCCCACTCATTATCTTGTCTTCGAAATTTGGTGTCAGTGCTCCTTAACATGGTACAAAATGAAAACTACGAAACTTACTACATAACTGATTACATATTTGAAATCAGCATTAAAGCCCATGTATACAGCAAAAATTTCCTTGCCCTAGGCTACAAATTAAAGAAACTTTTTTTTCGAGTAGCATCTGCCCTTAAAAACACTGAGCACTGATACAAAGGAGCCATCCCTTGCGACGGCACAAAGCAAGTGGATGCATGCTCACCCCTGGTGAACTCCCAGATCTTCACCTTGCGGTCACCACCACCCGTGCATAGGAGACGGCCAGAGGGCGAGAATTGCACTGCGTTTACCTCACCATCATGCGCCTCCTGGACACACATTGCAAGCTTTGTTTTCTGGAAGGCACTCAACAATGAATCTCCCCAACAAAGCCCAATGAGGAGGTCACTTTTGATTCAGGTTACTCCAAACTAGCTGGCTCAAGTTGCAAGCACGTAAGCATTATCTCTCCTACCACATCAAACAATATGCAATATCTCTTCGCATGCCAACAAGGGAGCACAGAAGAATGAAGCACTCAGATAATTTTCTGGCATAAAGATTTTTTTTTTTTCAGCCAGGTACATGACCATGGTCTGACCTAGAGCTACATTGATCCCGGGCTCATTACTGTATGCAAGCTTCCAAACAAAAATGAATAATGCTACGTAGTAACCTAATGCAACAAGGCTTCCAGTGCTCTGTTGGCATGCTCACAAAATGCCGACGAGCCATGCCAAGAACAATGCAGAAAAAGACTTCACTGTGGCTACAGTTAAAGAAAAACGCAACATCCTCATGGTGTTGTGCAGTTCAGGACATGACTGGCACATGCAGCATAACAACAATTGGTTAAACAAGTAGTACACCCTTTCTCTCGCAAAGTTACATATGACAGGCAAATATAAATCGTAATCATTTATTAGAGACACTTCCAAAACCTGGAGACATTAAAGGAACAAGTTGGGCTAACATACTACTACAGTGCAAAACAACAATCTTGAGAATTACAGTGAAGAATCATGTACAACATTCTTAAAATGCTTACTGTCAGTGATTGTGATGATAGTAGTGAGAATGTGGTTCCACAGCATGCTAGTTCTTGAGATAAAAGAGTCATGACTATAAAAATTAGTACGACATGGTGATATGTGATCTGTACACGAGAAGACTAGATAAGGTTAATAAAAGAGGGGTTATAATTAGGCTTGTGCGAATAGTGAATTTTAGGTTCGAAGCGAATAGTGATTTTGGTCGAATAATTTCAAATCGAATTCGAATAGTATATATGACATATTATAAACAAAAATGGGCATATTTGTCATGACCCAACTAGCCTGCAGAATATTTTTTTAAAAATTGAAACAAGGCCTGTGCAAATGTTTTTTTTTTTTTGTGCTTCAAAGAAAGTAGAAACAACTTTGAATAGTAGCAGAATTTAACTTTCGGTAGAATGCAAGTGATAACCTTTAAAATATGTTACGTTTTAAAATTTACTATAGTTAGTGCATATAAACCGGTATAACAAGCTTTCAAACTTAAAAAATGAATCGATATGAGGGTAATATCTTCTTTAACCATGAAGTGGGGCTTCGTGGCAGCGCGGATTTCCCCTGGACACGTGTTTTCACGGCTTAGCACCGATTCACTGCAGTGAAACCACTTTTACAGGAGGTTACATGAGGAATAATACACCCCTGGATATGTGCTTTCACGGCTTAGCACCCGTCCAGTGCAGTGAAACCACCTTTACAGGGGGTTACATGCGGACTAATTCGTTTGTTTCGAATACTTCGAAATTTTCAATAATTTAAATTCGAATCGAAGTGAATTCGAATACTGTAATATTCGTTCGAAAATTCGCACAAGCCTAGTTATAATGGTATATTTTACTAAACAGACCGACATGAATGCGTTCACAGTGCAGCGACAAGTTATGAAAAGCAAGGGTACGTTTCAGTAATCAGTCAAAATGTACTTTGGGGCTAGTTGGTTCATATTCGCAGTAAAACAGCGCCAGACGAGGAGGAAGACACAAACACAAGGCGCCTTGTGTACGTGTTTTCCTCCTCGTCTGGTCTGTTGTTTTCGCTGGCGCTGTTCAGTAATGACACAATGCAGTCGCATGGGTATCTGTAGCAGATAACGACAATAGCTTTGATGAATTCAAAGCCATTGATACTGTCGTTTGACTGTGCCCTAAACAATGGGCATTCAGTGCTTGTCCCTGTTGTCTTGTTTCATCTATGTGTCTTCTTGCACTATGCTTTCTTCTGTATTTCAGTTTATTACAAAAAAAGTATTTTCTAGGAATACAGCTTTATAGGTATACTAAAAGTAAATGCTAGGTTGACCAGTCATTGTCCAAATGCCCACTTTAAGAGAAAATAACATTTCCCTAGTGCAATCTACATCAGCGGCCCTAGAGCATGGAGAATGAAGTTACATGCGCCATTACCACCATAATGCAGCAAGTGGTGCTATAGTTTCTAGCTTAAAATGTATTCAAGTGTGACCTGATGACATCCCATGGATGCAGAATCCTTTGCGAGTTCCATGATCCAGAAAAGCCAGCAGAGCACCACACATTATCGAAACTAACCAAGTGGGAGTGCCCACATCATAGTTAAGGAGAAGTATGTTTTAAAGATGGCATACATGAGGTACTGCCTACTCCCGCTATGCAGTTCGGCAGTTGCGGTACCCGAACTCACAGTGTCTGAGATTAATGGCTGTAACTTGGAGGAGTTTGCAGCAGGGATTTGAGCTTGTGCCCCATCAAAAAGATATTTCTTTCAGAACTGAACAGAAATGCATAATTGACATTTTATGCCAATGTGCTGCAAAAATATTATGTTTACGAAGGATTGAATATTGGTGACTTAATTATATTGCAAACAGGCAACATCATCGGCAATAAGGTTGAAATCTGGGTCAGTTGTTACATGACACTTAGGCAACAACCAGTCAAGATGGCAGACAAGGTGTCTGTGTGTGTCACTTCTATCCCTTGTCCGCCGTCTTCTTGACCGGTTTTTGACTAAACATCATCGGTCTCATGCTTAGTGTCCCACCGGCCAGTGTACCCAGTGATCCTGCTAACACCAGGATGTCTTTTCACCCAAGGCTATTGTAGAGAAGAAGAGCAAGAATAAGCAGTCTCGCACTCATTTCTATACCGCTGAAATTGAAAACATAAAATCTCCAAGACTTATTGAATGTTTCTTTATTACATGAACATCTGGTTAAAATATTTAGGCCATTTTTCTCAAAACATGATTTTTGGCATCATACACTGTGGGGGGTGCTATCACCTCCTGTGAGGTTGTTTGCGCCTCGTGGCACACGCGCGTCTCGCGGATTGGCCGCAGCTCGGGTTAACAGCCGCCGAGCGGAAGGTGGCGTTGTGCTCGCACGGGTTATCATCATCATCATCAAGGTTAGCGCAGCAGCACCAGCAGCGCCGCCCGGCGGCAAAGCTAGGTGGGCGAACGGGAAAGGGTAGCGACCCTCTTTGGCATTTGGCAGCTCGCTAGAATGGACACCTCCTGCGGTGGGGTCCGGGGCCGCCTCCCGTGGATCCCTCGTGGTGAGTCGACCGTCGGCAATGCCGTATTCGCGGTACCTTTGTTGTGTTGTTTGCTTGAGTGTTGTATTGGGATATTGTTTAAGGTTGTTTTAGCGCGTTGATCACTAGTGATGTACTTGATTCGGCTAGCGAGCTCATTGATGTAAAACTAGTTGAATAAATGTACATGTTGTTTGGTTTGCCCGCAAATCTACTGTCTCCGTGTGCTTTGAGAGCGGCGCTCTCATTTCGAGACCCCACACTGGCGCCCAATGTGGGGCTCTTGGGACATCGGACAACAGTTTTCGCCGTTCGGAACAACCTTTTTTATGAGCTGGGTAGAGTAGGCCTAGGGGGGGGACTTTCACCGCTAGCGTCGGCGGTGTGCTCTCTTGAGAGCGAGGAGATCAGTTGCTGTGGCGTGTTTGAACTTGTCGGCACGTTGAGAGTTTTTTTCTGTTCGCAAGTTGTTTCTTTTTTTTTAAGAACGTCGTTGAGTAGTTGGTATGAGAGCCACGTGGTCTGCATCCTGGGGGGGGCAAGGCTTAGAGCACATGGATTGTAGGCAAGCCCGAAGCGAGTGAGTACGGAAGCCTCATAGGTGGTCCGAGTTTTCTGTAAATAGCTTCTTCTATCTCTTCGACTCTGGGAGTCGGGTGGCCAGGGGCCACGGGCATCGTTGCTGTCTTGTATTGCTGCTCGATATTGAGGCGTCGTGACACTGTCCGGGAGAGTGGGCGCCGATTGCTCGGTAAGCGGCTGTGTGCGGCGAGCAAGTAGGGCCACATTACAGAGCGAATGTCTCCTCGCGGCCGCCTCTTCTGCGCCAATGCTGGGTGCTGGGTGGATACCAGTTGTCGTCGAACGACTCGTTAGGCCTAAGGCTTTGCAGAGCTGCCTGTCAGGACACAACCTGTTGGATCGTGGCATTGAGGTGTCACACTCTGCTTCCCTCATTTCATCTTGCGATGCACAAACTAAGAAAAGCGACTTTGGTTATTTGAACTGGGCGTCTCAGTCACCGCCGATGTATTTGTTAGCCATACTGACAATCCTACCGCATGGGCGATCAGCCCGTAGCTAACTTCCCTTTGTCCTACTGCACCGTTCTGTCGAAAATGTTTTGAGTGTACGCAGCGAGATTGATGTAACCCGCGGCTGGCTGTCCTCTGCACATCGTCTTCGCCGCTGGCCAGGAATGTGGTTGAAACATCTCGGGAGATCGACATGCCTGGGACCTGCGCAGCGGCCTGCAGACCGGCGGCCTCGTGAGGGCTGCTCGCAAGCAGAAGACGTGTCGGCGCGAGTGACGCTTTCTCGCGTCGACGGCCATGTTGACGTTGTGGGTCCGGGACTGAGGTCAAGTCCTCGAGCCGGTGCAGCGGTGTCGGCCAGCGGCTGTGTCGTAGTGCACGAACATTCTTTAGGGACATGTGTTATTTTGTTTCATAGAGATATCAAGAGTGACGAAAGCTCGCCTGGTCGGGAATAATCATGGTCAAAAGGTAAAAGCAAGACGCCGACCAAAAAACACTTTAAAAAATAACACGACGTTTCGGCTCCCGTACGGGGGCCGAAGTTCATTTGTGAACAAGGCCCCCGTACGGGAGCCGAAAGCGTCGTGTTATTTTTTAAAGTGTTTTTTTGGTCGGCGTCTTGCTTTTACCTTTTGACCATGTTTCATAGAGCTCGTGTAGCTGTTTTTTTTTATTATTAGCTTTTTTTTCTACAGGGATATGTTTTGAATAAAGGTTGGGGGGGGATAAGGGGGGTGCTATCACCCCTGTAAGGTCGATTGCGCCTCGTGGCGCATGCGCGTCTCGCAGATTGGCTGCAGCTCGGGTTAACAGCCGCCGAGCGGAAGGTGGCGTTGTGCTCGCGCGGGTGATTATCATCATCATCGTTAAGGTTAGCGTGGTAGCGCCGCTGGGCGAACGGGAAAAGTTCGAGAGTCTGTTTGGTGGCTGGCTTGGACGGGAGGCTCCTGCGGTGGGTCAATGGGGAAGGCACGCGCGGGTCGTCTCCCGTGGATCCCTCGTGGTGAGTCCACCGTCGGCGCCGCCGCCTTCGCGTTACCTTGTGTTTGTTATGTTGATTGAGGGTAGTGGAATATTGTATAATGTTGTTTTTTAGCGTGTTCATCACGAGTAATTACTTGATTCGGCAAGCGAGGGCGCATATGTAAAAGGAAGTGAATAAATGTACACGATGTTGGTTTGGTTTGAACGTGTCTACTGTCTCCGTGTGCTCCGAGAGCGGCGCTCTCATATCGAGACCCCACAACGGAAGGGTGAAAACGGCTGTCACACGGGATGAATTGCGAAATATTGAACTTGGTGGGGCTTGGACGGCCCCACCGACTTCAATAATTGGCGATTAGTTCCGTTTTACAGCCGTTTTTACCCTTCCGCAAGCATACGGAGGGCAGGCTGAGTGAAATGCGAAATGAGCAAGAAACGAATCGCAAACTGGCGATGCGGGGTGCTCAGAGCAGCAGGGGGGACAAAGGACCGAGGGGTGCATAACAAAAAACTATCGGGGAGAACGACAACTAGACAACTGCAGAGGCAGGGTCGGCATTTAACAATAAGAATCTTAGGCACCTTGCCGACAGCTTATCAGTGGTCGAAAGTGGTGTCCCAGGCAGTCGCCGGAGCGCCGACTCCGTTCGCTCTAACCTGTCAGCAGGGCTCAGAGACGTTCGTTGTAAGTGCGATTTTGGGCCATCGAAATAATGTATACATGATTGATGCAGCACTAAAGACGAAGACGTGAGGAACACAGAGTGCACAGGACGAGCGCTGTCTCGCTACTGAAAGATTCATTTCGAAAAAACGAAACGGGAAAACAATGCCAGGCATAGCGGACATCCACATAAGGAAGAAAGTAAAGCATATCATTTTACAACAACACGCACAGATCCTTAAGAAAATTCAAACATGTCACTTGATAGTACATGAGCCAAGCAGATATGCGAACTCCTTGTCTGTCAAGAAAATCGACGCATGGCCCACGAATGCGTCTCCCATTCTTTTAATGTGAAAAGCTTCGGTCACTTCACGGGTTAATTTGCTACTGTCTATGAACACCGGAGAGCAGCCACAGGTATTGCAATGTGATGCTAGATGGGATGCGTTAGGATTTTCCAAGGACTGATTATGCTCCTTTAACGGGTGCAACAGCTGTGCAAATTTGATAAAATTCCCATTTTTTGCGCCGAGCTGGGCCAAAACCATGAAGTTTGCTGAAACTGCACCACGCTGCGCCAAAATGCCCGAACAGCCTCAAAATTTTCTCAGCTGCACTAATTTCAGCAAGAAATGGAGGCCACATTGGCTACCTCCAGTTTAGGCACCATCAACCAATCCAGTCTAGGAGGGCAGACCCTAACCCTAAACCACGGTTAGTTTCTAGCCACCCTACCACGGTGTAAGATGTATACTCTTTAGGTGAGAACACTCGCGAGACGCGGTCAACCAGATAAAGTAACAACACCATGCGCCCCTTGGTCCGCCGACCGCAGCGGATACCTAACGGCGGGACGATGCAACTTCGAGACAAAAATTCGTTGCCGTACCCACCAACACTACGTGGGAAATATGAATTTCCTAATCAGCAAATGCAGCTATGGCATGCAAGGAACTAAAGCTGGAAGCATATGCCGCATTTTCCGCGGGCGAGCAAACTCAACATGCTGCAAACGCTGGCGTTGCCACCGACCACGTAAAATGGCGCATAAAAATTGGGGGGACCCTAAGCTTCGCCTTTAAGAGTTGAATGCGATAGCGATATCCTGTCCCTAGTGCGTACTTCAATCACTTATTGCATATTATGTATTGGGTAGCATGCTTTAATCCACGAGCAATTATGTGCGGGCAATGAGGGAAATGTTTTCGAACTTGCTATGCACCCTAAGGGAATACGCGCTGTGACGTGTGTGCCTTTTGTAATGGGTGCACGGCTTTGAACCCCATCGTAGTTATGATATTCACATCTTCTGACGCCCGATGGCAATGTATGCTAGTACCACGTAATATTACTGCGATATTACATCTTGTATTGGACGCTTGTATACAGGACGCGTGTGTTTGTTAAGAATGAAAGTTATTTTCATTGCATTTCCAAGCAGAGGAAGTTATTTTATATGTAATCCCAAGCAGAAGCGTGGCTGTGTGGTAGAACACCTGCTTGCCTCGCGGACGGCCTGGGTTCAATCCTCATTCAAACCCAGAAATTTTTATTATTTATTTTATTTGCATCTTTCTCGATTTTTCAGTCACGGACAAGATGATGATTTTTCGCTCCCAACCAACAACGCTGCCGCCGGAATTTCTGCGAAGCGAGCTCTTTAACGCTACCGTGTTAAAACATCTGTCTTGAACTTGTGTCGTCCTGCCGATAGATATCCGGTGCCGTCGCTGGACCAGCGGACGCGCGCCGTTGTTACTTTATCTGATCAAACTCGCCTTGCAAGCAAGTCGAGAAGTTGTGCCTTAAACCTAACCCCACCGTGAAAGAAAAAAAAAGGGGGGGGGGGGGGACGCGGTTCCAAAATTTCTTGGTCATTTCTATCCAGTGCAGAACGGTGTTTAAGCCATCTTGCCCGCAGTACACCAGTGCTCTGCGAAAAAGCGTATTACAATTTAGAAGGGGCTGTTAGCACTAGCCACGTATCATGCTCGTATCCGCCGCATAATTGTTTGTACTAGTATGATCACTGACGTCTAAAATATTACTGGCAATCATTTCTAGCTGTGTAGGACGTTTCTGCAGCCCTAAAAAGTAATGAAAAAAGCATATGCCAGTTTCTTCTTTTTTGTGTTTTTTCGCCACTCCCACTGGTTACTGCTTTACGAATCTCCTGAATTTCGAGGTCGCCAGCTTGGCAGATCTACATTTGAACTTTCAGAATCTGTCAAAGGATTTGATAGGCGCTGCAAATGCTAATTTTTTTTATATGAGTACCCTAAGGGCCCAAAAAGGGCACTGCATAGGGGGGGGGGGGGGTACAAGTGTGGGTACAAAAAATGGGTGTGAAGACATACAGGAGAAAATGAACACGGAAACTGCAAGATAATTTAACTAACATATCCTTAGAGTAATACAATTTCTAGTATCATCATTCTCGTCAAGCAATGAACACAGCTACGTAAAAACGTTGTAAAGGATGGAACACAATCCAGAGGAGGCAACAAAAAAAAGTCCGAAAAAGATACACAAGGCAAAACACAACTCTAATGATGATGTTGCAACATACAATTTTAATGCTGAAGATGTGTTTTTACGAAACATGCAGATACTTTTAGGCTACAGAGGGTTTCCTTCCAAAAACGCTGTTAGGGCAGCTTGGAATGGTAATGATTCTGTAAGCAACACAATAGACGAGGGTAAAGAGTTCCATTCTGCAATCGATAATACTAACGGCGAATTTTGATAAAAGTTGTCCGGGCAAATATAGGTGTTATTTTATGAACGTGGTCCTGCCAAATTGATACATTGGGAGCAGGCAGAAGATTAGCTCAAGCAAATGGGGTGTTACCATGATAAAGATTATGAAAAAATGACAATCGTGCAAGAAAAGAAACTGTTCGAAAAGCAATTTTGTAAACTGATCCCTTGAAATCTGTTAGTAAGAAATTCCTCAATCCATCTTGTCGAGTTGTAGTCAAGTCGTAAGTTTCTAATTTTAAGCTTTAGGCGATTGTGAGGCACGCGGTCAAGTGCTTTGGAAAAATCAATGAAGATGGCGTCCATGTAAAGTTGATATTGTATAGAAGTGTGAATCTCTGTGACGAGATAATGTGGACTTCATCACTGTTTGCACTGTGGGGTGTTCAAAATACTGCTTTTATTGAAATAGCGGTGCTCATGAGCACTATGCATGGTTTAGGGATTTTGAATGGTTTGCACATATTTTTGTTTTGTAGAAATAAGCCTTCTTTGTTATACTGCTCCAAATTAGATTTCGTGATAAAAAATGTATGTTTTTTTCCCGTAACTTGCTCCAAATTTGGATTTTCGTGCTACCAAAAGCAACATTTGACTGCTCCGAAAATTGCTCCAAATCCTATTTCAGCTGTCGCACTCTTGCTTTAAGCGTACATTAATACATCTGCCGCTTCGTTCCACGTACGATTTGCCGCAAGTAAGGGCAAGCGTTCCAACTAGCCCAACTTTCCATTCTACTGAAATGTAGATTTCCACGGTCACGTGGCTATCGTTCATTTTAAGCGAAAGTTTCTTTTAGTGGGGGTTGTTATAAGCGGGCTCGACTGTATTTATTGGAAGGAAAGCTATCATTGTTCACGTAAGTGTTGTGGGGTCTCGGAATGAGAGCGGCGCTCTCGGAGCACACGGAGACAGTAGATGCACTCGGGCAAACCAAACAACCCATACATTTATTCAACTACTTTTACAGCACGAGCTCGCTAGCCGAATCAAGTACATCACTAGTGATCAACGCGCTAAAATTACCTTAAACAATATCCCAATACAACACTCAAGCAAACAACACAACAAAGGTACCGTGAATACGGCATCGCCAACGGTCGACTCACCATGAGGGATCTACGGGAGACGACCCATGGTGCCGCCTCCCACGTACCCCACCGCAGGAGGCGTCCATCCAAGCGAGCTGCCAAACACCAAAGAGGGTCGCTACCCTCTCCCATGCACCCACCTAGCTTCGCCGCCGAGCGGCGCTGCTAGCGCTACCGCGCTAAGCTTAATGATGATGATAACCGGTGCGAGCACAACGCCACCTTCCGCTCGGCGGCTGTTAACCTGAGCTGCGGCCAATCTGCGAGACGCGCGTGCACCACGAGGCGCAATAGACCTTATAGGGGTGATAGCACCCCCCACATCCCCCCCCAACCTTTATTCAAAACATATCCCGGTAAAAAAAACTAATAATAATAAAAAAAAAACAGCTACACGAGCTCTATGAAACAAAACGTTCTTAAAAAAAAGAAACAACTTGCGAACAGAAAAAAACTCTCAACGTTCCGACAAGTTCAAACACGCCACAGCAACTGATCTCCTCGCTCTCAAAAAAGCATGCCGCCGAAGCTAGCGACGAAAATCCCCCCCTTAGCCTACTCTACCTCGGCTTAAAAAAAAAAAAAGTTGTTCCAAACCGCGAAAACTGCCGTCCGATGCTCCAAGAGCCCCACGTTGGGCGCCAGTGTGGGGTCTCGATATGAGAGCGCCGCTCTAGGAGCACACGGAGACAGAAGACATGTTCGAACCAAACCAACATCGCGTACATTTATTCACTTCCTTTTACATATGCACCCTCGCTTGCCGAATCAAGTAATTACTCGTGATGAACACGCTAAAAAACAACATTATACAATATTCCACTTCACTCAATCAACATAACAAGAAACACAAGGTAGCGCGAAGGAGGCGTCGCCGACGGTAGACTCACCACAAGGGATCCACGGGAGACGACCCGCGCGTGCCTTCCCCATGGACCCACCGCAGGAGCAACCCGTCCATGCCAGCCGCCAAACGCCAAAGAGACTCTCGAACTTTTCCCGTTCGCCCACCAGCTTCGCGCGCGCCATGAGGTGCAAACGACGTTACAGGGGGTGATAGCACCCCCCACCGCACGCGTGCGTGCGGACAGAGCGGGAATGGGCCCCAAGTTTTCTGACACGCAAACAGCCAGTGCCACAATGCGATTCTCTGACCTCAACACGCGCAGGCCACTTTCCCAAGTGTTCTAATGCATGAGTTGTGCGTTTCATGGATCTATCAAGCAAACTGCTTGAGTTACCTTCTCCCCTCCTCCCCGCGTGTTTTGACTTGCAAGGTCGCCTTCCAGCTGTTCTCGCAAGCCTACTCCCCATCTCTTCCCTCATATCGCAACTCCTTTGCCTGTCAGCACTGCTCCGAAACGCCGGCCACGCCGGCTCGAATTGGGAACTTTCTTTTTCTGGCTAGCAACGGCCCCAGAGCATGCTAGCACTTTAAATAAACTGGAGACCGCCCTATCGCATCTGCACTGTTGAAACACATGCACTATTGACATTTTTGCGAAAAAAATAAATTTTGTGTTTTCACTTGCAACTTTTTTAACCCTTTGTGCGGCAGTGGGACACATACGTCCCACTTTTCCGTCTACAGAAAAAAATTTCTCCCACATCACCCGTTGCAATTAGCGCAACATTAAGTCACTCATATCTTACCTAAGTCTTCGTAATCTTCAGAAAAAAATTTTTACCACGCTTTCGAAGGGCGGATGTAGTGTTACAATAGCGTTGAATTTCGGTCAATTTTTTATGATCGCTTCTGAATTTTCCTCTTTTTGAGATACATAGAACCTACCAATCAAAATGCTGGATAATATCCTCCTTTTCTAGTTTTTGAGAGAGACGATCTTAGCTTCCAGTCATCACGTGTTTTTGTAAATTTGCGAAATAACTTGGCCAATAAATGCATTGGAACAATCCCCTTCAAAATTATCCCGCTAATTGCGCAGCGCAATTGCGGATATTAATGCGTGGAAATATTTTTCTGGATATTATATACCTCTTGAAATGTAGCCACATGTTCAGGGATAACATCTGTACTCGAAAACTTCAACAGCAAAAGCTAGGATAGCCAAATGGACAAAAAAAGTGTTTGGTGCATGCGGTGAAGTAAGCTTTACAGGGACATACCACAGCGCTTTGAAGGCTCAAGAGACGCAACTGCAGGCGGCGTTCTCCTGCTCAAATGAGGTCCGCACAACTTTTCTATTCACAACTTTAGAAGTGATACTATGTGCCACCTGCTTCGGCCGTTTCATCCCAAAATTCCCGCTGATGCAATCGCGAGATGGTGCCTTCATGAGGCAGTGGGACAGTGTTTTCCCACTTTTTGAAAACACTCTCATGAGTCAGTGGGACATATATGTCCCACTTTTTTTCAGTAAACTACTGGCTTCATTTTGATGAAATTTGTTTCATACTATTTCTTTCTAGTTTATATCAATAAAGCACAGCCGGTTTTTATATTACCATGTCAAAAATATAGGACGACCGACAAAGGGTTAAAGCTGTGTTTCATGTACTAGGAACTTCGGGATACAACGAACTAATGCCGCGTCACACTCAGGTTCATTATAAACGGGCTCAACTGTATGTTATCATAAAGTTTCTTGAGATATTTCTCCATAGGTTGAACTGTGCATTCAAGCAGAATGATTGAAAACAAGCAGTAAAGTTTTGTACTATGGCAAATTGTGTGCAAAAGAAACCTGCCAAATATCTACTGAATCAGTCTTTTCGTGATAACGCACTTTAGCTTAGAGATGTGGTGATCCTTGAGGTTACATGCATGGGCTATTGTTCTCACTACATACCTGCCAAGTCGCATTTGAATCACACCAACCATTTTGTAGTTATGACTGTTGGTGAAACATGCATATTTTGGCACATTATGATTTTTACAAATTTTAGTGTTTACATTTTTAGCAATTTCGTCATTATAAAGTTTAAATTTACCTAAACCCTACAAGCCAGAACTGTAAGTATAACTTTTTAATCAGAGCTGTAAAATTTTTTTCTCAAAGGTGGTGACCTACTCATGTTAACACCCATAATTTTCCTTTCCATTGCTCACTGCGCTGTCCTCAGCCTCCAAGTTTCTGCTCCATAGGTAGGTACAAGTAAGATGCCACTGTTACATACCTTCCTCTCAAGCGATAGTGGTACGCCACCATTCATGATTTGAGAATGCCTGCCGAATGCATTCGGCAGCCTGGCTGCAAATGGTAGAGTTTCGGGCCACTTAGTAAAACTTGTTACTGGGCTAGTTGGAACATGCTTACTGAAATACAGAAAGACACCTAACCCCGAAGTAAGGAGAGAACAGAAAAGGGCATCTTTTTGTATTTCAGGAAACTTGTAGCAACTAGCCCAGCAACAAGCTTTACTAAGTTACATTTCTTCTACAGTGGGCCCTGCCACAAGTTGCCAGAAGCTGGCAAAATTAAACTGATTTGGCAGTTTTCTGCAACTTACTCTGGCTGCCAGCAGATGCTAAAATTAAGCAATGAAGGCTCACTGCCAACTATGTGGGCACCTGACAGATTGCAACATGGACTTCAGGTTTCAGCCAAGTGTTCCTAATCTGATCACCTACAGCCTGTTCCACTACGTGAGATGGCAGAACTTACTTTAGCTGCACTGTTTCACAATGAATGTTTACTAATGTTGAGTGTGATGCATGCCTACACACCATGTGCCTGCACTTTACCAGAATGCGGCAAAAACATCTTACACTGTTTTGCTAATACACTGCTTCCAATATGCGTGTGTTTCAAATGACACTGCCAACCTGCACTGCAAATGCCGTGCAATGAATGTAGAGATGCTTGAGTTACGTACATATTTCAGCAGCAGCCGATTCGGCACAAATGACTGCAGGCACATAGGTGGCACCGACCGGGTGCTGGAAAATGCATGAACAAAGTGATTACTTGCTGGCCTAACTTGTGCATGCACATTGCACTTCCTTTCAAGAGCTACACAAAATTGATTGACCTTGTTTGCTGATAAAAGAAATGACCCACAATTAACCGAAATAGCGCTGCACTGGGCAGAGCAACCAAAGTAGGCATTTCTCCCGCTAAGCAAGCATCGTGCAACTCATTTCGAGTTCGATGCATCTGGTGCAGTGATGTGATTGATGAAAGCCATTTTGGCGCAGCTTCTGGAACAACTAAAATCTCACTTTGGAGCAGCATAACAACCATTTGGAGCAGTTACCTGCCACACATTTTTGGCTGCAAACATTTGTCTCTAAGCCGGAGCTGTTGCACTACATGGCAGAGGAAATCCGTTTATGCATGCATGCATGCATGTTCACTTGGAGTACTCCTAAATATGAAATTAGGCCACCGCTTTTCACTTTTCTGCAGACATCCCAAAGTCAGCTCAAGCCACCAAACACTTTCTGGGAATTCATTTGGTATTTGTATATGACTCTGGCTTTCCCTGATGCTTTAGTAACAATAATGGAAGCACAATCTGTCTAAATTTTTTATGCATTTTATTTACTTTCCAAAAAAAAAAGTCTGATTACGTTAGTGCTTTTAGTATAATGTAGTCCTTCATTGTGTGGAGAAGTGTCTGCTGTCGTTATTTACGTAGAGAATTGTTAGGGTCCTGGTTAATGAGCGATTCATAAGGAACAGGGTTCAGTAACTTGTCCTTTCATCCAATTATTTAACGTGTGCTTGACAAAATTTACGATGCTCGAGGAGGCAGGTATGTATTTACGTTTGACAAGCTGTTTGACACGCACAGTTGCCGATATCGAGAAGCCCAGCCAAGATATACCAGAATACTGGGACAACCATGCCTTCTCGGCGACTTCTCAGCCAAGAAAGACTGCCATCCAATAACAACTAGGTCATAATTACTTTTCTCTGACTGTATCCACAACAGTTGGAAACTATTTTATTGGATTCAATTATGTTTTCTCACAGTATGGTCAAGCAGTAATGGAAAACTAACGCAGCAAGTTTCATAATATGGCCGAGTCGATATTGTTTGGCAGGCTTGCGCCCAGCAACTACTTTAACTACCTAGCACTTTCCTGTCTACTAAGACGATCACTCGAAATTACAGTGGTAACCTGTGGGTTTCAAGCGCCTGCCGTCATGTTTCGCACCGAAAGGACACAAAAACCGACGTCTTGGCACATGTTTGGCACAAATACAGTGAACTCCCATTAAGACGAACTCTGTTAAGACGAATTCTTGCTTAAGCCGAACAACACGGGGATGTTTGTTTGGTTTCCCATAGACTCAATGCAAAAATAATCTGCTTAAGACGAACCGCGTAACAGGCCTCTTCTGTTAAGACGAACTCTTGCAGTGACCGACAAGGACGGCAATTCTGCGCAATGAACATTGTAGTCTTGGTGGGGCATCCAGGTGAACGAGAGAAAGCAAAAAGAAAAAAAAGAATGCTTCCTGGCGCAAAGACACAAAGCAAATCGCAACGTGGAGGGAGGGAGCAAGATAAGCGGAAAAGAAAGGTCAGCGCATAAGGTCGATATCTCCATCACGCCCAGTGTGTAGGTGGAGAAAGGGCCGGCTTTATCAGCATTGAAAGCAACAAAAAGAGTTCAGGGGTTTCCCATAGACTTAATGCAACAAAAAAAAAAAAAAAAAGGGTCCCAGTAGTTAGGCTTAACAGGCCTAACTACTGGGACTCTCAAGCCATTACATCCTTTTGGATCCTCCCCACGTTCTTCAGTTCCCCAACAGGAGCAAAATGGAGAACAGAACACAAGAGCTTGGCTAGAGAGGAAAATGCGAGAGGAGTGGGGTAAAAAACAAAACAAATGAAAGTGAAAACAGGAACAAAAATTGTCTGTGTGTTAAAATTGCATATGAGACCGAAACCACGTTTGCGCCGCTAGCACTTCTGTCAGAGGGGTCAGATGCATTGTCATCACCGCCACACAATGGCGGCCGAGCACATGGTCAGTTCGCGTTGTTTCGCATAGGGCCTGTGCACGTCGTATCTGTTCCCAGTGAAGTGCAAACTGTGAAGTGCCATTTTCATTATGAAAGCACATGACAAAGGATGTTCATTTTGCACACTAAATATAGCTGCGCCGTGTCATTTCTGTATGCCTGAGGCTCGTGACCATGGGTAGCCCAAATGGAGATCTTTAGCTGCACGTCGATCAGAAAAAAGTTACCACGGGCTGAAAATGGGAAAATATCCGAACCTCGAAGAAAAGCTTGCAGGCTTTCTTACGCACCTCAGCATATATTGGCTTTGTCAAGGTAACAGCATGCAATGGAGGTGTATCCAAAAGTGATATCAAAGCCTGTAAAACAGGCTCACGGAAGAAGGTGAACTGCCAGAAGAATAAATTTTCCATTATTTAAAGGAAAATCGTGCTTTGTCTCTCCCTTTTTTCTTTTTCTAATCATGAAAATAGGGTCATGCTACAGTTTTATTGTTAAAATGTGGTAGCAATTTATTCATGAGCAAATTTATTATGAACTTGCGAAATCAGGTGCTCGTTAGATTAGTGTAAATGCTGTACTTGAATGCATTGTTTTTATCAAGGTGAGCCAAATAAATGCTTTTTCTTGTTCCTTTCCACCACATTGTAAGTATACTCCATTCAGCATTTCCAAGTAACATATTTGGATGCACTTGGCATGTTTGCATTTCCTTTTTGGGGGGCACTTCTGATAAGACGAACTCCTGATAAGATGAACAAATGACCATGGTCCCTTCAAGTTCGTCTTAATGGGAGTCTACTATAATAAAATTTTTGCCAAGTTGTAGCACGATGTAGCAGGTTTCACCTCTTGGCGCAGTTTGGCACAATTGGCGCAGGTATCACATCACTGCTGGTGGCCTTTTGCAGAAATGTTTCCTCCAGTTACAGGGATTCTTTTAGTGAATCAGTTTTGCGTGCTAGTTTTTTGCAAAGGCCAATAAGTGAACAGAACGCAGATGTGAAATTTTGTTTCTCTTGCTCAGGAAAAATGCCTCAGAACCTGTAGAGGCATTACACAGTGTTTACGAGGCTGCTGCTATAAGAAAAACTGAAGGGTGTGAGCAATTTCCCACTTTCAAAAGGAGCGAATGTCAATTTGTAACAAACCTCATTCTGGATGTTCATCAACTTCACAAATGGATCAATGCATAAAAATATTTTGTGCGCTTGTGTTTGAAGACCAATCACAAACCATGAGAGAGTTGGAGAAGTTATCTGGTATAGGATGGAGTCCGGCTCAGCAAACTTTGACAGAACATTCAGGGACGAGAAGGGTCACTGAAAACTTTGATCCCCGAAATTTGAGTGGAAGCATGCCATGCTTTGAAAGACCAGCTCCAAAGCAACCCAGACTTTCTTCCCAATGCTGTTGCTCGTGAACAAGCAGAGTGCTCTTTTGACGACCCTGACACAGGACTTTACATCCACACACTGTTCGCTTAAATCAGGCATTACAAAAAGCAAGGAGCCTGCAAAACTGATTTCATGAAAAGAAAATTTTCTAGGAGAAACTACCGGATGCAAGAAACTTGAAAGGAGTTGTGCAACAGCCGTCTAGTGGGGAAAACGCGCATTACGGTTGCTCTGCACAGCACAATGCTATTCCAGTTACTCTTGGGTACCCATCATTAAGGAAATCAATAGTAATTACTGTCAGAGTTCCACGTCCCAAAACCTCCATATACAGATTATGAGGGTCGCCATAGTGAAAGGCTGCGGAAATTTTGACCAGCTGGCCACAGTTGCACTATAATCACTGAAAGAGTGAGCGCCACCTTGGAATTCAATGAACCAAAGAACCAAGCAGGATTTCGTACAGGCTACTCGACAATCGACCATATTCACACTATCAATCAGGTGACAGAGAAACACGTGCAATCTAACCAACTCCTGTATATAAGCCTTCATTACGAGAAAGCGTTTGATTCAGTCAAAATTTCAGCAGTCACACAGGCATTATGGAATCAGGGTGTAGACAAACCATATATAAAAATAATGAAAGAAATCTGCAGGGGCTCCATAGCCACTGTAGCGATGTGACGGCATCTGACGTAGACGTGCCGTCGTTGCTAGTTTAATGAGAAGACGAAGGCGTACAGCCGAGGAAGGAAGCGAGAGGCCGAAGCGGAGCAGCGGTCGTGGCATCCAGCCAGCCAAAGCAGTGGAACGTTCTAACTGCCTCGCTCCACGAGCCACCGGCGCTCGTCATCTTTTTCACCTGCCAGCTGGCTGCCACTAGCGCTGCGCTACATGGGCCTAGCGTGTTGCGCAATAGGAAAGAAATGTAAAAGAGGTAGGAAGAACATATAAACACTATGTGCGGCGGTTCCTAGAATGTCCAGTGGGAAATACGAGTGTCGTCAGGGTGGAAGGCGTAACGAGGAGTCTGACAGTTCCGGTGGGCGGCACTGGGAACCACGCAGCGGGCGAGGACCACGATGATTGCGCGCCACTAGCAGCAGCGAGCAAAGCTGAGAGGTGCGTTGGTGATGCTGGTGGTGGAAGTGGCACGAACGCCGTGGTCGACGCAACGGCAAACCGCGCGCGTTGCGGCTTCTTGAGCCGCGACAACAGTGCGTTTGCTGGCAGCGAGATGTATATTTTGGGTGGACCACGAGCCGTGCACTGTGCATAAACCTGGTGCAGCCTCTCCTGAAATAGTGACAAGACGACGGAGGTAATGGGGAATGGCTGTCCACGACACCGCACGGTATCTGGGTTGTGGGCTTGCAACAGGGCGTGGGGTGCGGCTCCTCAGGAAGATGAGAGGAAATCCTCGCAGGAAGACCTGGAAAACTCTGGCTCTCAGTTGAGACGTTGGAGGAGAGGTCGTGACCGGGTTGACAGTCTACAAACGATTGAGTGGCAGGCGCCGATGTGTTGGCGAATCCGATGGCGTGCAGCGCGACAGCGGGCTCTGGGTCCGTAGAGTGAGCGGTGTCACTAGTTTCGACAGGTGTCAGAACAGGCGTGGATTCTGCAGGCGGATCAGCTGGCTTGGCTGTGATCGTCAAATCGTCCAAGGCAGGGAGTGCAGCATAACATGTTTCTGTAGAGAATCCGGAAGTGCGCGGTGCAGTGGCCGGGGTCGTATTCGTGACGGGGAGAGGTGGCAGTGGACCTGGGGGGCAGAACCAACACATCGGAGGCAGGAATCGTGGACTCCGGCGTTGTGGACCTCTCGGTTGATGTGTCGGTTGACGCGGGAGGGCGTTCTCTGTCACTTGTATAGCCGGTTGTTGTCGGCAGGGAAACGGTCTGAACTGGCCGTGTTGCCGAAGGCACCGAGGCAGATGGGAAATGGTCCCGTGCCGTACGATTGGTCTGTCGTCGAGGTTGGGGCTCAACGCCGTAAAGATTGAGCACGGCATCTCGGAGTTTGTCGTAAGGGCAGGGACTCCATGAGATGTAGGTGAAGCGGCATTTGAGGTCATGCGGAAGATGGTATTCCAGTACCTCAAACATGAATTCTTGGAGCCAGATGCCGTTGAGCTCCAAGATCACCTCGAACTCCTCGAACCATGACTCTAGGCAAGAAGTCCGGAACGGTGGCAGCGGTGGATTGAAGTGCGGCTGCAAGGCTTGAGCTGGCTGGAACATTGCTGCGGAGCTCAGTGGCAGTGGTGCAGCGCCGGTCACTTGTTCGTGTGGCCGTGGTCACCAAATGTAGCGACGTGACGGCGTCCGACGTAGACGTGCCGTCGTCGCTAGTTTAATGAGAAGACACAGGCGTGCAGCCGAGGAAGGAAGCAAGAGGCCGAAGCGGAGCAGCGGTCGTGATGTCCAGTCAGCCAAGGCAGCGGAACTGCCTTACGCCACGAGCCACCGGCGCTGGTCATCTTTTTCACCTGCCGGCTGGCCGCCACTAGCGCTGCGCTACACCACCATATGATGATGATATATTTTCTTTAATGGCACAAAAGCCAGTAATAGCCAATGAGTGCCAGGACATGGTAATGGACATGGTTCTTATGGTAATGAGTGTGGACAATGGTTATATTAAGTGGCTGTATAAGGGACTACAATTCTGTCTACTAGAAGTGCGCAAGACATACAAGTATTAAAATCATGAGGGTGATGTGAAATGTGTGCAGCGGGAATGAATGGCAGTGCTTGCGGTAATAAAACTATGGTGGATATATTGCGATGCAAGGGTTAACGCGACCTTTATTAGGCCCCGAAGGCACGGTGAAGCGACCACACCCGAGGCACAGATCACAAAACAAGCCGAGTTCCCACAACCGATGAAGACGACGAACACCCATGATGATGAACATGTATGAAGAAGGTAGATGTGTCTAATGAACGCCCACAATATATGGAATCAGCACGAATGCCTCGTCAATGCCCTTGAGTCGAAGGGCTGCCAGGCAGGGTGCTTTCTTTAATGTAGCCACCCCAGCAGTGACCTATGTTTAGAGGTCGTGCTACGGATCGCCTGGGAATATGACGTGAAAGCTATGAATATCCTTTAAGGGGAGATCCGATTCGGAAAAAGAAGTTGCGTTAATCTGTAGCCTAGGGCAATGAAATTTTTGCTGTATATATAGGCTTTTATGCTGATTTTAAATACGTAATTAGTTTTATAGTAAGTTGCACAGTTTTCGTTTTGTGACAGGACAATGTGTAAAGTATAGTTCGTTTTGTACAACCTTTTATGCCAATAAACTTTTACGGTTCTGAGCCATTAATGGCTCATATTGCTCCACATTAACTCTAGAATGCAAATAACTATCAATAAAGTGCGTATAAAACATTTTGATGGTCAAGAAAAATTTAATGCGAGAATTCTTAGAATCCTCAGCCCATACTAATTGCTTACTTTAGGTTCGTAATAATTATACAGGTGATATCAAGTTTTAAAGGAGCTACTTGCACCCTTAACATGTTAAGGAATATGTGGGCAAAATTTCATCCCGATCGGGCTATCAGAAGTACCAAAAACATGATGTCCAAACTCAAGAAGTTGCCCAAAAATGGATCTTGAGAAAAACGATTTTAAAGGTATAAGTGAAAGCTCATCTATGCGAAAAAGATATGTTATTTAAGGTGTATTCCATCATGAGAGCTTGGAAATCATGTTTATTTTGAGCATGTAGCTTCAGTGAACCCCTCATGCGAAATGCAATGGCAGGCAGCCAGGTGACAATTTCCAGGGGACTCTAGACAATGAGCTATTTCTTGTTTTTATTAGCCACCTTGTGCTCTTTTAAAGTGGTGTTAACCTATTTTGAGTTTAAATACAACCTTGATTTTTTTTTCATCATGAAAGTAGAGAAACTAAACTTGTGGAAGCAAATAAAAACGAAAAATATGTAATTTTGGAAAAAACACTTGTGTTTTTTGACTTGCATCTCCACTCGAAAAACATGTTTTTTTTCAAAAATTACATATTTTTAGTTTTTACTCGCTTTGTCAAGTTTAGTTTCCCTACTTTCATGACGAAAAAAAATCAAGGTTGTATTTAAACTCAAAATAGGTTAACACCACTTTAAAAGAGCACAATGTGGCTAATAAAAACAAGAAATAGCTCATTGTCTAGAGTACCCTGGAAATTGTCACCTGGCTGCCTGCCATTGCATTTCGCATGAGGGGTTCACTGAAGCTACATGCTCAAAATAAACATGATTTCCAAGCTCTCATGATGGAATAAATCACCTTAAATAACATATCTTTTTCGCATAGATGAGCTTTCACTTATACCTTTAAAATGCGTTTTTCTCAAGATCCATTTTTGGGCAACTTCTTGAGTTTGGACATCATGTTTTTGGTACTTCTGATAGCCCGATCGGGATGAAATTTTGCCCACATATTCCTTAACATGTGAAAAGTACAATTATCTCCTTTAATACCTGACACCGCTTACATAATTATTACGAACATACAGTAAGCAATTAGTATTGGATGAGCATTTAATGGCTTCTCGTATTGTAACTCTTCCTGTTCATTAAAATGTCTTATAGATCAGAGCATGCCTATCTCGCACCCAGCGCACGAGGAAGAGATTACTCAGCACTACTTTCGAAGATCACAACAGAACGCAGGAATCGTGCCGGTGCGGTGTTTTCAGCTTGCCCAGATTTCCATCCGCAACGAAAAACGCCGAGCTTCGCGAACACCAGTGGATAATTTCAATAAACAGGAAAAACTACGAGCCCAGTGAAAGAGCATGAGTAAGTACATTAAAGGGACCCTGAAACGGTTTTGACGATTTTGTAGAAACACATTGAGCCAGTAGACCAAGTGCTAAGGCTCATTTACAGACTAATTTAAGCTCTCTGCGTACACTGTGTAATTGATTACAACGCTATAAAGCTGCGAATCGCTGCAGATCACTGCGGCTCAGCCCAACGCGTTTTCAACCGCCCCTCCCCAGTATGACACGCAGTCTGCGCACGATCTGATTGGCTGCGGTGTGCGCGCACGAAAAATTGGCTGGTAGGGTGGCGGCACCTGTCGGAGCAGATATCAACCCCTCCGCGATGTCTCTGTTGCCAGACGGCGTGCGTGCTGCCGGGCGCACTGGGGCTATGGTCTCCGAGATGCACGCAACCTGTCGGCGTGCAGTCTCAGAGGTCATCACCGGGCGAAGCTCAAATCATCGAGTGTGCTCACATGAGCTCTGCGATCGCCAGCGATGCCAGCGTGTATCATGAGTTGAGGAGGCAAGGCAGGGGTAAGAAGGAGGGTATGATATAATTGGCCGTAGCCGCCTTGGTACACGGCGTGCAGCGAAATTTGTGGTGCCAATGGTTCGATGATGCTCTAGCCTAAACGCTGACAAAACTTCAAATAACCGTTTCAGGGTCCCTTTAAGCATGACGCCAACTATTTCGTTTTACAGCAGTAATTTGTGTAGCACGCAGGTATGTTCCAAGCACTCTCTGGACAACAAGCCCTCCGAGCTGAACCCCGTGCCAATGCTGCAAAGCGTACACCAATCCACGTTCAAATGCCGAGTTCTCACAAAACTTTGTGCACAACCTGTAGTATCTGGCACCAAATCATTGCCGTATTCTTTCGCAGGCCACATGCCAATAATAGGATATATTACAACTCACGCGTGCATGGACATGCCGCACATGTTTAGTACAAATGTAACGGCGTACATACAGACAGAATCACCTTTGTCTAGAGCGCCCAGCTGGACGCTTCAGCTTCCGTTTCCTGCAGAAATATGCAAAGACCGACGCCGTAATGATACCTGACATAGTCATACTGCATGCTAGGTCCTTATGCTATAAGTCAAGCATGAATGGAAGCGTGTAGCTAACGCAAGGTAGCAGCTGCGGACAACAACAGCGTCCACCGCTTTAAACAAGTGTGGTTCTGTCTGTACCTGATGAAGTTGTTTCCGCAGTCTGCACTGCATGTGTTGTAGACATTCTGGACCGTCATGGCAGGTCTTCTCAACGTTTCACAAAAAAAACAGCACAAATTTACATGAGAGGAAAAGCGCGAAACATGCTCACCGGTGGACTCGTGTTGAGAAGTGTCATGTTTGATTTGCGGAGCGTCTGCTCGCATGGCAGTCCAGGAGGTTGCTTCACCGCGCTTGTGACAGATGGGACGACGCGCATTCTAAATATGGTGGCACCCACAGAACTCGCTGTGTTCTGGTGTATACACAATATTTAGCAAGTTATTTGCATTCTCCAGTTAAAGTGGAGCAATATGAGCCATTAATGGCTCATAACCATAAAAGTTTAGTGACAGAAAAAGTGTGCCGAAAAAGAGCTATATTTTACACATTGTCATGGTACAAAACAAATATATGCAACTTACTATAAAACTGATTACATGTTCGAAATCAACATAAAAAACTATGTAAACAGCAATAGTTTTATTGTCCTGGGCTACAGATTAAAGAAACCTTTTTTCAATTAGCATCTCCTCTTAAAAACACGAATAACAACTCATATTTAACCCTTTGAGGGTCAAAGACGTACATGTATGTAATTCGCTAACAGCCACAAGACGGTCAAAGACGCACATGTACATATCATTGCCTGTATGTTTAAAACACGCGGCTTTGTCAATCATTTATCTTGCTTGTTATGTGCCGCCACACTGCAGGAATACGTGGAATTTTTTTCCTTGCACCGATGCCTCCCCGCTTTCTTTATGCTTTACTATAGTGGTGCGCTAGGTAGTTTCGGTTTCGTTCTACAACCGGTTGCCGCTTGCTGTGTCCACAAAGCCAATGGCTTTCTGGTTTAGAATCTTTCAAAAGGTGACCAATTTGTTATTCTCTTGTTTATTGCTCCCCAGTAAGATATTACGCTCGTTTCCCTGCAGGTGCTGACTGACACAAACACTGTCACAGCGGTTGCGTCTCATGTTTCAGGAAACCCTAAAAATCGCTTCCATCTCGTTGGCTCATTTCAATGCGTAATTCTTAACAGTCATATAGGTCTTTTTCTTTTTTTTTTTAGAATTTATCTTACTGTTACTCACGGATAAACGATGTGTATTTGACAAAACAAATGCTTTTTTTTTTCACTTTACGGTCCCCCCAAAAAATTTTTAGACAATTTTTTTTCTTAAGTAGATTTGTCTGAATAATTTAATTTAGCAATAAAAAATATGCACATTTTTGGGGCCATATCTGAGGAAAAAAATCAACCCTCAGAAAGTGGATCCCTACCCATGAACATGGAAGGGGGTAGTGGAAATTGGCTGTCGGTAGGGTTATGGAAAATGCTTTTTTCTGATAGCGTCTAATTCTTTGCTTTGTTCAAAAATGCGAAGCACGGTAAGTGGTTCTCCACATCTTTCACATTTGGGTGGATCACCACCGGACAGAAGTTATGCATCTGTGCTGTGTGTGCCCTATTCTTGGCCTGGTAAGTGTTGCTTGTGTGTAGAGTCACCTCAATACTGGTGGCCAGTTTCCAAGAATCTTGTTGATAATGTGTAGCTTATTTTGTGTTTGTTTATCCAATGAGCGCTGCCAATAAGCCCTGAACTTTCATTTTAGGAGGAGTTTTAGGTCTAATGAAGAGAGAGCTATAGATGATTCGGCAGCATTTTCATGGACAGATGCCGCTAGCTGGTCCGTCAACACGTTTTGTTCAATCTCACGGTGCCGTGGTGCCCAGCGTATCATGACATGTTGTTTAGATGCATAAACTGTGCATAGCATTAAGTATAGTGATACAAAAACAGGATTTTTATGCTTTTTAAAAGCTTTTAAATCTTTTACAACGTTTAAGGACTCCTTGTATATAACTGCGTGGTGTAAGTTTATTTCTAGGGATGTGCGAATATTCAAAATTTCGAATAGTTTTCTAATAGTGTTTGCTATTCGATTCGATTTGCACCGAAATTTTACTATTCAAACTTCCGGAAGACAAGTACAGTCAACGACCAATTGGCAGTGCCCCTTCAGATTTTCGATATGCTTCACCCCATCACACTCTCGTACTGCGGCAAAGCTGCCTTGCAGAAAAACTTGACAGTGGGCTAGTTGGTTAAACATGCTGAATTTTCTTGCGTGAACTTTTTTACTTTTTGTAAAGTTCGCGCAAGAAAATTCAGCCTGCCTTTCAGGCTCTGCTACAGTCGCAAGTGTATTGGCTCAAGAAAACGCTGGCTCCAACATGGAGATGATAGATGTGGCAGAGGTGGGGGGCTCAATTAATGCTGTTCTGGACCTGAAGTATGGACAGGAAGTTCGAAAAATCGGACACCGAAGATTTTTAGCATCCAAAATTTCAGATGTTCTTATATATTGACGCCTACGAAGGCAGGTTTGGAACTCCGGACTCGAAGGGAGCACGCCCTTGTCTACCACATCAGTTGGGCTTCCACAGAAGTTGAAAGAGGAGGAGAGGCTGAGGAAATAGCATCTTTGCCTTTCACATGTAAAGTGTTGTCGGCAACACTTTGGTTGCACCAAATCATGTACATAAATAGAATTCGGCCTCTGCATTGCCTCATTCTTGATAAGACAACTATAAAACACCACCCAGCCAGCGCTTCATCAACCTAGCTAAAAGAAACACTTTCATGTTGCTATCTCATAAGAATATGCTTAGAAATCCTCTCCAACTTTTTTTTCTGCAATTTCGTTTCAAGGTATTAGAAAAATATTCTAGAAATACTTGAGAAATATTCGAAAAATACTCGATTCGATTTGCATTCACGCTTAAATATTCTAATTCACTTTACACCCAAAATTTTGCTATTCGCACAGCTTTATTTATTTCTTTGATGTGTTTAACAGCCGCCAGTATCGCATAAGCCTCCTCTGCTGTGAAAATGCTTGCGCTGGGGTGAAGGACATCGGCATCAGAAAAGAATAGACTGACCGCTGCGCAGAACACACCAGCGTGAGACTTCGAAGTATCGTAAAAAATTCAGGAAAAGTGTATTTTTGCTGAAGTACATACGGATATATGCAATAGGCGCATGCCTCACGGCCTCCACGAAGGATATATTACAGTCTGTCAGCTGTTACTGCCACGGCGGCAGCTGTACAGTGGGTGCCATCACGGAGCGTTCAAAAAGTGGAACTCTGATTTCCTCGGCAAGAGCTCGTGCATGTAGTGAGCAGAGCGCTTTCAACGCAGAACGGCTATGAAAGATCAAAAATATGCATGAAATGTGTTCTTGCTACTGTTATCTGCTTCTGACGTCATTTTCTTGATACTGTTATTCGTATTTCTTCAGTGTACATGTTATTTAGTTATGACTTTCTTTTTTCGTTTTCTTTTTTTTTTTATTTGTAATTGCTATTCATGTATATATATATTGATGTATTTGCCCTCCTGCTTGGACCCAAATAGGGTCCGCAGTATTGTATAAATAAATAAAATAAAAAATATCTTGGTCATTTCATATTCGACCAAAATACTCTCCATTTCAACTTGACAAAAAGTAAAAACAGCCAAATGAGCTATGTGCATGATATGCCAGTTCTTGTTGCATAAATGAGATCAGAGCCGATAGAGCTACACTAGGATCATAGTTTACAGATTGATTTTGGTTTCTTTAGGTCTTGCCAGTTGGTCACACAGTTAAAGTTCATTCTTTTCATTTCACAATGCTACTTTGGGAGCAGGTTCGGAGCAGTTACTATCAAAAACTACAGTTTGGAGCAGCATGTAGCAGGATTTATCTTTTGGAGCAGTGTGGAGCAATAGACCTTTTTCAAGCAATCCCAGAACGCCCCGCGGGCGCGCGGAGCACTATGGGAAAAGCGTGTACTCTGAGCGAGCCGGCTGGCCAGCTGTGTCTTCGCTTGCTGCTCTTTGTGTCGTGGGAGCACGAAACAAAATGAATACGTCGCTGCTTATTGATTGCTATTAAATCCTAAATACTACACATGTCCGAACGCTCCTGCATGTATCTCTAGGCATGAAATGATGAAATGTGAAAGGAATAACTGGTCAGTCAGCTTAGGTATTTACGAGTGGATGTATGTCGGATGCGGGATTCAAGTTATCCCGTGCCGATACATGTTGTAAAAACGCACTATCGTGAGCTATGTGAAGTGGAACACAGATATGTATACAGATTATTATTTGATTTAAATTGGCAAGTCACGCGTCGTACAAAGAAGTGAACACATTCTATACGTGTTTAATGAAGAAGGGATGGGTCTAAAATTCACTTGTCCAGTGCCTTGCTCTAACAATTGGCTGTCTCTTGGTACATGCTTTTTTAAGTTTCACCGCGAAGCATGTCTGCAGGTAGTGTTAATCGAAACCGGTGTTTCATTTTGCGTTGGCGCATTCGAATATTGTTTAACGAGGAAATGTGATGTCATGTTTACGTGCGCGGGCCAGTCGATAAAAAATTGTGCACATAAGCTGAGCAGTATATTTTCCAGCTGCAAGTTGATCACTTCAAGGAAGCGGTGTATTCTGTGTGTCATTGCATCGGTTTGCCAAAAGCTCATTCGCATTGCAAAGAAAGATAAAAAAGGACATCCTCCACACTTGAATAATGAAGAAACTAGAATTATTGCAGTTATTCCATATATTCATAAGAAGCTGCACGGTCTCAAAAATGCAGGGAAGCGATATGGGGAAAGGGTTGCGTTTCAGTTACAAATACACTTATACCCCTGTCACACGGCAAATCTAACGTCATTTACACCAAATGACATTAAGCGAACCTAATGTCATTTTACCTGCGTGTTGTTACACGACGAAAACAAATGTCATTTTAAAATGATGACCATGACCTTAGCCCTCCTGAGCCGTGGCTTTGGGAAAAATAGAAATCTATTAAAACTTGCTTGTAACATGCGTGTGTCCTCAAAAATAATTTTTTATCACTAAAAAGGTGCTCCTAGAATATAAACGCAGCCGTTTTACACAAGTTTCCACAGCTGCACGATACAAACAAAGTCAAGCCAAGAGCCACTCGAAAACCAACATGGCCGACGATATGACCGGGCGTGAGTAGCGTGAGTATAGACGATTTTCCGCAGCTGGTTTGTTTAACCAAAACTAGACGGCGCCACCACTGCACCGTGGCCGTCTCCTACCACGGCCGTCTCAATGTCTTGGCCTTTGGCAGCGCTGCTCAATATGTCTCCATCCGCGTCGCGTCGTCTGCTCGGCGTTCCCGTAACGTCTGCGCGCACGCGAGTAAAAGCGAGCAGACGGCAGCGCCAGAAAAGTCAACATGGCGGCACCTGTGGATGCAGTTCCCTTCCGCCTCGAATTTATCACGTCGTCGTCCTGCGCTGTGTGGCCCGTAAGTGCGTAACCTACACATTTATTTGCTTTAGATTTACGTGCTGAAGCTTTCAGAGCAATGTATTCATCGGCATTTTGCAGCGTTTTCAAGATTCATTCTCAAATTCTCGAAGACAAGGCTTAGCAGGCATGGCTAAATAAACTCAGCTAATCTCGATAATAAAGAAAGAACGTACCTGATGCTTTGTCCCCAGCGTGAAATGACACTGAGCGATAGCTGATTTCACCATTTATTTATTGCTGTGAACGCAGTGAACGAGTAGCAAGCCCGAGTTCGGATCGAAGCGGGCGGTCGCGTCTGCATGGGTGCTGCCATGTTGGCTTCTAACCCCAGCTGCTGGCGCTAACGGCCACGGCCGCTTCGCTGGCCCAATGCGTTGGCTGGTGCAAGTGGATGGGGGAAGGCCAGTTATGGTCACGTGATCAAACATGGCAGCGCCCGTGCGCCGCTGCGGAAAATCGTCTATACAGTGAACTGAAGCGTGGGCGCACGAATGACTCCCCGGCTGCAGAAATGAGACGGCGGCAGCAATTTTGCGTAGACACCACCTTGATCACCACAACACGTGCAATCGGACGATCAACACCCGCAATACAGGCCACAACGACAACACAGCACAAATGAAACATGGCCGGCGTCCAGGCGCTGTAGCTGAGAGTAGCTTTCCTTTAGAAACTTTCGCGCGGGCTATTATGCCATCAAACCAGTAATAAGCTAATCTAGTAAAGAATAAGATATTTACAAAGTACAACAGTTACGTTTACGTAAGTTAACAGCCATCTCCCTAAAAGTTCCTGGCGTCGAGACTACTCATTCGGTCCGAAATCGCATGCGAATGTGTTTTGGGAACTCATTCGACGGGAAATGTCATTTTCATCGAATGACATTTAGTTTCCCCGTGTGACAGCAAACAAATGACATTACAAACGAATGACATTCATTGTAAATGACATTAGACTTGCCGTGTGACAGGGGTATTAGTCGCACTTGCTCTTTAGTGCACAAAAGGTCGCAGGGGTCTGCAGTGCGCAAAGAAAAATGCGGCCAGATGCTTCCAAATTGTTTCTTTTTTTTTTCTTTTCTCAATTTTTGTGTAGGAGTTGCTAACCGAATTCCTGTTTCATGTGCTCACGTGTACACCGGCCAGGCGTACTGGTCAATGTATTAACACGTGCCTCAGAGCGCATCGAAATTCATTGATTGAAGCCGTTTTTTCATCTCGCCTTGCATTGTCAGTGATGCAAATCTAATACAGTCTTCGAAAGAACAGTAATTTTGTATCGTCATCCTAATCAGACCACGCGAGCAATCTTGGCGACCTATCACATTATCAAGAACGCAGCACTTTGTGTAAATCAACCTTCTCTATCATTGCAAGACAAGGAATTCAACTTTATTAATCGACTGTTGACACGCTCCTTGGTTGTTTCACTTTTTTTTGTGTGTGTCTCTGTGACATGCGCGATGCACCTCCATATTTATATATGTTTTTAATACGTGCGATATACTCTCTGTCGTCAGTGAGTGCTTGTGGTGGGTCTATTGCTTTCCTTGCCCTGCTTCTCTCTGCAGTCTGTTTTATTCAAAGCTGTAGTTATGGTGCCAACGAATGTTGCTGGCGCTTGTCGTTCTCTACAGTGAATTGTTCTTATTTTACTAAACGCCAACTATACTTTCAAGCGTATACTCTTTAAATATCAGAGCCCCACATTGTACTCATCGACAGCTCGATGGACGTTGGTTCCAAAAGCATGCGCGAATTATAAACTGCTCCTGCACTTCATAAGCAACCGAGTTATATCCTTTTTAATTTCATTTATGCCACAAGGCGTACTGGTGCCAAAAAAAAAAATTAATAATATAAGGTGACGCTTTTGAGCCGCTCAGCTGGTGCAACAGTGGGACAGATGGAAATCGCAGAGAAGAAAAGCCGTTGCAGCTGTTCCTGGTTGAATTAGGGTGCAATAAGTGCATTGCTGGTTGAATTAGGGTGCAATAAGTGCATTGCATGGCGCATTGGCACGGCGCAAGCAGGAAGCTTGCGCCGTGCCAATGCGCAAGCCACAGCCGCTGCGCTCGTCGCGGCGGCTGCTGCGGCATACACACTTTTCCCATGAGCGCTTGCGCGCCCGCTGGGGGCGCTCGTGTGCTTGAAAAAGGTCTATTGGAGCAGCACTTCCATCCCTGCAACTTATAGATATTTAGCCACATTAAGGAAAGGGTGAAGTGGAGATCATTCAGAGAGACCTTCATCCTGCAGCGGACTAAAACAGGCTAACAAAGATGATGGTGATGAGCCGTATGAAAGAACTGCGTGGGATCGATTGACACGTCATGCCCATGTGCAGTGCACATCGTAGCAATGTACACGATGCACTCCAGTATGTGCCCCTGCTCGTCTGCCCGTGCTTCATAGAGCGAAATAGCTTTGTCCAGCACCAGCTTGACCAATGGAGAGTGGCATATGGAAGCAGCAACCTACCGGCTCGCGTCACTGGATCCGATGTACCTGGTGGTGTACGACGTGTCAGGTGCATAGCACCGATGTGCACTGCCCTCGAGTATGCGCTCATGTTTGCCTGGCCGAGCTAGGTGGTGCGGTATGGCTTTGCCCCACACCAGCTCGAATGAAGGAGAGTTGTCAAGTCTAGCATTGTGAAGCTCAATAACAGCTCAGTACAAAGTGACACCTGCCAATTCCTGCCTGCTCTTGTGACCACACACCTGCGTGTGTAGGGTGTGGGTGGAAACCGCCATTCCTCGCAAGTCGTGCCTGAGCTACGCGTGCTGACGCGTTCCTGCTCACACTCAGCCAGCGTACGTGTGGTTTGGCCTTTAAGGAATGCATAGGTAGTCATAGACCAATAACTATTCTCAGTACAGTGAACACCCTATTTGAAAAACTCACTGCGCTACAATTAAATGCATTTTTTGCAACCAATAACATTATCTGCCCACAGCAGCATGGTTTCATTGCAGGTAGATATGCTGCAACCGCCATTTCAACACTTGCACAATTCATTAACACCGCTCTAAACAAGCAAGACATTGCAGTGTCAATATTTCTTGATGTAAGAAAGGCGTTGGACACAATCTGTCACGCTCGGGTGTTCGAAAAGCTAAAGTCTCTTGGAGTTGCTGGAAACGTGCTACAACTCATCCAGAGCTATTTCCACGCACGTAGACAGCAAGTAGCAATTAACAAATACCACTCTACTTTCACTGATGTCATATGCAAAGGATTGGTTCTGGCTCCCATTCTCTTTTCCTTACATGTGAATGGCATGCTCTTAAGTTCATGAAAGTTTTAATGTATGCTGATGACACAGCGTTACTTTACTCAGGTGACTCACTTTTGTCACTGCGAGACGTAATATCAAAAGAAATGGCCATAATAAAGTGATTTATAGAAAACAGGCTAGCCATATATATTGAGAAAACTCAATACGTCGTATTCCACTCAAGCAGGAAAATATTCAACTACAGCAGCCTTAATATTTCTCTGGCCAATCAAACTCTGAATAGGGTTGATACATTCAAATACTTAGGGGTTGTTTTTGACCATCACTTGCATTGGAGAGACCAGATCAACGCTGTGTGCAGAAAACTAGCTTTGAGTTGTTATGCACTGGTCCGTTCCAGGAAACAATTTCCTCATTTTTAACTTCGTTGCATATACTTTTCTCTGTTTCATACACCCCTCGGTTATTGCTGTGAAGTTGGGGCCTACCATACAAAACTTTTTTAACACCTATACTGCAGTTACAAAAACATGCTTTTTTAACCCTTTCAGGGTGGAATTTTTTCGCGAAATGCATGCCAAAAATGTGTAACTTTTTTATTGCTGAAATAAATTCTTCAGACCATTCTATTTACGCAAAAAATTGTCTAAAATTTTGTTTCGTGACCGTAAAGTGACAAAAAAATCATTTTGTGTTGTTACTTACACATGGTTTATTCATAGTAACATCAAGCAAAATCCTAAACAAAACACTTTTACGATTTCTTATAAATAAAAATTATGCATTATAAGAAAGATAGCTCACAGACATACAAAAATAAGCGCACCAGAGTACTTTTCCGGTAAAAAATGTTTTTCCTCTAACACTAAACACTAGGGGAAAAGTCACCTTTGATCCAATCCGGATCGTCTCACCACGCATGCTTTCAAGATGTCGCTCCTTCATCATCATCCGAGTCTGAACTCGTAAATAAATCCTCGCCTGACGAACTGACATCCAATGAATCAGATTCGGCACTTGGGGCACAGTCCACATCCAGAAGAATCGCCGCTCGACTTCCTAACACCAGAGCAACCGGCGCGCACTTCCGTAGCATAGGCGAACTGCGTGAGCGAGCGCACGGAAGAAAACTGTGTGGTTGTGCGCGCGTCCGGAAAGCAAAACGAGTGAAAAAGCTATAATGATCCTTCATCTTATCACCTACGAGACGGAGTTAAGTGTTTCCGAGTTCCCTAAACAGGAATCTCAACCACGGCGGCGTTTGTGCAATTAACGCCTCCCGAAACAGATGTAATCGTGCCCCGAGAGCAATAAATGAGAGAGTCACAAGCGGTCACCCTTTGAGAGATTAGAGACCAGACAGCTATCAGCTTTACGGGCGCGAGAAACGATAACCAACCGAAGGACGAAACCGAAACCAACCGCGCCGCGCCGCACGCGCGCGTTCGGGTGCGCAAGCGAAAGTGCGCCGCTTTGGAAAGCAAAAAAGCAACAGAGAGTCATCGGCGCATGAAAAAAATTGCACGTGTTCCGAAGCGTGGCAGCACATGTCAAGCAAGAGAAGTGATTGGAAAGGCGCGCGTTTTAAACTAGCCGCACCGCGGGCACGCTCGGATGCACAAGCGATAGCCGGCGCCGTTTTGCGAAGCATTAAAAAAAGCAACGGAGAGACACCGGCGCATGAGAAAAATTTCACAGTTTTCCGAAGCATGACAGCACTTGCCAAGCAAGAAAAATGATAGAAAAAGGCGCGCGTTTTAAACCAGTCGAACTGCGAACGCGCTCAGGTGCGCAAGCGGTTGCCGGATCGCCGCTTTGCGACGCAAAACAAAAACACATCGGAGAAACATCGGCACATGAAAACAATTCCACGTATTCCCGAAGTGTGGCAGCACATGCCAAACAAGAGAAATGATCGAAAAAGGCGCGCATTTTAAACATACAGGCGGTGCCTACATGTACGGCAAAAACCCTGAAAGGGTTAATAATAATAACTTTCTCCCCCGTTCATTACCCCAGTGGCATTCTATTCAATGAACTTCATATTCTTTCATTTATGGCGCTAACAAATTATAAGGTAACTTGCCTAGTTCACAAAACTCATCACACAAGCTTTCCACTATCCAACACCATATTCAACTTCCCGCGTGCAAACAGCAGGCAAACAAGTCAATTAAATTTAAATCTTCCTCCCTGTAACAGTGTTTATGGTGAACAATTGTTAGAATTCTTTGGACCTGTAACCTGGAACACTGTGCCTCTAGGAACAAAAACTACGCATAACTTCAACCTTTCTTGTAAACGCTTTTTCTTGTCTTGTGAATTGTAACACCTTTCTATTCGTAGATTTGTACATCGCTAAATCTTTTATATGTTTAAAACCAATCCTTTCATGACCAATCATGTGCGTTGCTAGCCTTTATGTGTGTATTTATTGGACCAGCTACTAGCCACGTAGGCTATTGGTTTAAATATTTTGCACGCATTTTTTGTAATTACTTCTTAATAAACTCAGTTTGATTTGATTTGATTTGAACACTGGATGCTGTCGTTTAATGGTGGCAGTATCACACATCCCAAAATTCTGATATCATTACGATTGAAGCCTGGCCAAAAAAACACAGTCAACTCGCTGAAAAAATTTGACCATGATCATAGATACATTGCAGATAGAGCTGCACGACAGTTCACAAAAGAGGCAAGAAAAGCATGACGATAGGCTCAAAAGTGATAAAAATGACTTTGGCAATGATTCCCAAGCTTGTAGCTACTAAATAAAATAGCTAAACGGTGTTTGTGGCAAAAGATGTTTGCTTTTCAGCTATTTTCTTAAACTCAATTATCTCAAAACCATGTGCCATTATTTCCTATGTATTCCAAGAGAACGAGCTAATTTCTTTTCTTTATACTCTGCTTAAGTGCATACAACTACTGTGCATACGGCAATTGAAATTATGCACTTCACAGTGTTTGTGCTAAAAATTTTTAAAATAAGCAAATTCACACAAGATTTAGGTACTGGTGGCTGAAAATTCCCCGAATGAGTAATATCAGTCAGATTTTAATCACGCTGGTACAGTTAAGTGAGCTCAAAATTTGGAAGAAAATTAAATAAGTATTATGTGTATGAATAGCAAAATTTTGGGTGCAAAGAAAATAATGAGGTTAGAGAGCAAATTGAATCAAATAATTTTAGAATATTTCTAGACTATTTTTTGAATACTTCGAAGCAAAATTACAGAAAAAGTGTTGCAGAGGATCCCTAAGCATATTCTTAAGAAAGCATTTTCTGGCTTGGTTGATGAAGCACTGGAGGGGTGCTGCTAAGTCGTGTTCCCCACGTTCTATAAAAAATGAGAAAATGCAAAGGCCGAATTGTGTTTACTTGCGTGATTTGGTACAACCAAAGTGGTGTCAACAACATTTTACACATTGGCGCCGGTGTCAGTGGGAGAGGTCACATGTTTGGCCACAGGACAAGTATGCGCTTCTGCAAACATGGCCTCACAAGTAACACTTCCACGTTAAAATGTAGTGCAGATCATGGCCAACAAGAAAACAATTCCTTTCGCACGACAAACCTGGTGGCTGTCCACCGTGTGAAAATGAAGGTGTGCGGCAGCTAGCTGTCGCGTATCGACGTGATGTGCAGTACTGCCAAGAGGCTCGATAACTTGATACTGTGCCATTTTTCGGTGATACCAATGAATTTAATGAATTTTATATCACACTGATTTCACGGCGCTGAAACGTCATTCAGAAAGCATGTTTCGCAAAATGAGTCAATCGAGTACAAAACCGAAATCACCTTTGCGGCACCAGCAACAGCAGACCGTCAGTGGCAGATGTAGTGACATCGCCATCACAAAATTGCGACAAAACGCATACAGTACACCCTCATTACAACAGACTTTCATAGCGAAGAGGATCTTGGTCTGTGTTGGGAGTATGTAAAATCTAAGTACTGTTACAATTGACTTTTATGTAAACTCTAAATGGGTATGTTAATAATTACGAGTCACAAACACTGTCAAAGAATGCATTTATTCTTAAGGGAAGACGTGGCTTTTGTATCACAAAAAAAATTTAAAAAAAAAACTATTCCTGGAGAATCACATATTCGGTTTCCGTAGCTCTTTCTCCGATGCCAAAATATCTTCCCTGAAAACTATGTGGAAGTGTGGTAAAAGATTCGTTGCTCCTGCCAAGGAGGCAAAAATTATTGCGGAAATCGCAAAAAGGAGCGTTTCAAAAAAATTTCTAGCTCCAGAACAGCGCAACGAGGTGCCGCCATTTTGGGCTCATCGGAAAGAGTATTTCTCCATCTATGAATTTCCCCCCCCAGCTAGGTCCGTTTAGAAACAAGCGGACAAAATGCTAATGGTCCAAGTTCATTTCGAGGCTTCTGATTAGCGTGTCCGCCATGTTGCTCCAGCACGCCTCGCCGTTGGGCCAGTCCTCATCTGCTGCTTGCACGTCGCGAGGTTGGCTGTCCAAAATCACGCTACTTCGTGACATGTTCTCACTCGCTCTTTGTTCACAGGCCAATGATCATTTAAAGAATTACGTTTTGACTTGGCAGCTACAAGAGGAAGCTAAATCATCATATTATGACAGTGCCCCACACTCATCGCGAACACCACGGATGTGCATCTTGGATGGACTATATATGACTCGTGGTACCTGCAGTTAGAGGTTCAGCTTATCAGCATTTCAGACCTTGTGACAAAGACCATCGCGAGACAACTATATGCACTCGTGATTGAGCATGGCGTACTTTGAAACATCGGGTACCGTGTCCACGCACACCGCAAACGAGCTTACTGCTCGAAGTCATGGCTAGGCCTAACTCTGCTCGCGTCACCGATGTACGAGACGAATCGGAATTTTGCAGGCAAGAACATCTAGCCAGCGCACATGTGAAAGCGTAGAAGCTGCAATGTGCTTTGTCACAAGCAATGAATCGCATTGCCTGCTGGCTTTTCAGAACAATGAATGGGGCATTTTACATATCACCAGCAGTCTGTAGCCAAGCTCGTTACGCACTGACCGCTCAGACCACTGGTGGAAGCGGCTAGCAGTTTCGCACGTCGGTGCACAAAAACGCAAGACCAAACACACTACACCAACTTTTTGTTATTATATTTACTTTCCATTACTATAAACCGTTATACTTATTTTCCGGAAGTTCGAACACTTCGAATAGTAAAATTCTGGTGTGAATTGCATCGAATAGCAAACACTATTTGCAAAAAAATTTGGCAGATCCCAAGTACCATGGGAATTCACATTATACGAAGCATGTGGAGGCAAGGTGACTTGAGTTGTAACTTTTTATTGAGCGAAACGTTACAAAATGACGTTAAAGATATGTACAAATGTTGAACGCACAGACATATGTTGAACAGTTGCATATCTTTCATATAACTAGTTGTCTACAGTGTTGTAACGATGCCAACAGAAATATGGGGTATTACCAACACCAGAAACGGTAAGCAGATATGTAGCACTTGTGCTTGCGAGGATGGTAGCCCTGGAATAGTGCTTCGTGGACCAACTACAGTGGATGGCGCGAAAGGGGTCGTGAAACGTTTTCCGAAAATTTTCAACTACGTGTGTATTCAGAATCCTGGCCATCCATTCAATACTATACCTTGATTCATTTCATCGTGCGGGTTCATTTAATAGCTATAAAAACACAGTTTCGATTCCCTGCTCACGTTCCCCTCAACTGTAAAGCTGACGTCACTTTAAGTCAGCCAACGAAAAGTCCGTCGTTGACGAAACATGGTGACACAGCGATGTTTGCTGAGCCATAGTTGACCGAGGTTCGTAGCATCATACCGGTTCGATTGTGGTGCCGTATGCAGCCACGAACGTTGTTTCCACTTTGTTAAGTTGTGCGGCACTGTCTGCCGATGCACATGGTAGGCGCAGCGAGAACTAAGCCACCCAAAACACGCCATAAAATACAACCTAATGCAACCAGTAAGAAAAACACTGGGACGCCGCGCCGAGCGAGCGAAGGCAACACATTACGGAGCCCGGATGTACTAGAAAGCGGAACCAAGCAGATCACTCACTGTACTTTCACAATATAAATAGCTAAGAGCACAGAATTTGCTGTGTTATTTTTTATTTCCTAGGTTCCTATAAATCTAACATTTTGGAGCAAAAAAAGCTAACGCTCTGTTTATAACTTCTCTTACCATGACGTCACATGTTGGTTCCTATGACGGCCAGTAGGGGCGCATTGTCGTTTAGGAGCCCAAGAAAACTGCGATTTGAAACGGGCGTCATTAATTATAGACTGGATAATACGCCGAAATATTTCGGAATCGGCATGTCCAATCCTTAATGAAGCAAAGAAAATTACAACCGGGCAGCTTCATTTTCGTTTCACGACCCCTTTAAGTATACAATTGATGCTAACCCGACATGACGCCTGCCTCATAGGCGTACATATGTAATGTTTATAAAATTAGATAGCCAGCACTGCAACCACAACTTACGCTTCACCAACATTATGCCTGCATAGCGTAGGGTCTCATTCCAAAACAGTTCCGAGACCTGGCGTGGCTCTGTGGCAGAATAGTACTTGAAGGGTCAACTTGTCGGATAGTTGGTTGAACATAACTTATGGGTAACAGCGCGAAAGACCAGGACAGTAAAGGCAGACAAACGACAACACGTAGCGCTGACTGACAATCCAGTTGTCAGTCAGCGCTACGTGTCGTCGTTTGTGTGCCTTTACTGTCCTGGTCTTTCGCGCTGTTACCCATAAGGTAAAACACCTGACCGCCACGCACATTGCTGGGGTTTGATTCCTGCTCAGACCCTGATATTTATTATTTGCATTCGTCGGGTCACCGCTGCTGACGTCAGTTTTCCTTAACACTCTCGCATTTAAATTACTTATGTCTATTCTCGCAGTTCCTTGGTAGATATAAATTGTCAAACACCTGTGGCGCATACCCGCCTACCGTGGCCCGTCGTATACAGGTATGTGCCACACGTGTCTGCAGGAAAGGGTTTGACAACGTACGCGACAAAATTTTCATGTTATTCAGGTCATGACCAGCCAGACATATTCATCAATACCTCTTACCCTTCCATACAAATTTTGGTCTACCCCAAGTTAAGGAGGCGATCACAAGAGCACCCAGATGTAGGCGGCTAGACAGACGGACGGACGGACGGACGGACAGACGGACGGACAGACAGACAGACAGACAGACAGACAGACAGATAGATAGATAGATAGATAGATAGAAATGCAAAAGTGCTTACAGTACGCAAAGAAATGCTTCGCATTTAATACTCGGAAGTTCAAATAATCACACACCTCCAATTATGTGAATATAGTCAACGTCCAATTTTCCACACTCCCTAGGGACCGCAAAATCGCCTGAAAACTTGGGCAGTCCGAAAGAATAGATTCATGCATTTTTATTCCGTTCAAGTGGTAAAATTGCTACAGCCATGTCTGAAAGAGCTTTAACGCCTCCCAGTACACTTACAGGGCATTTTGGTGCACGCCCAGGCTCTAATGAATACATTCTGCGCACCCCGCTTAAATTATGTGCCAACCTGTATTTCAAATCTGAGTCTAGTGATACAATCAAAAAGTGATACACCATGATACAATCAAAATGGAGAAAAAATTACGGCTCTCTCACATGGAGGATTTGGAAACACTCCATGCAAAACATGACTAGGAACACAAACACCGTGGTGGAAGAGTAGACGACTTGTCCTGCTTTACTCAATGCATGCGCGCACGTAAACGATGCGCTACTGCACAAAAATCTCCACCAACACACAGCCTTTGCTGCCGCGTGAGCCATTTGTACCTAGCTGTGTGCAGCATGTCACCCACTCTGCTGACATATGTAATCACTGTCAAGGCGCTTGCTCGAGTGTGCACACGTGCATGCCCTGACAGTGTTCGTTGTGCCAGCTTTGTTCCTGACCACACATGGGCACAGCGACAAGGAGGTGCATTCGTTCATGAAGGCAGTGCGTGTGTGCTGCACACTCAGTGGTCTCACACAAAGAGGCAGCATGAATGGCGGCGCAGCGCATTTAGTGCGCTCACAACTATGCTAGGCCGAGCAGTTAGCTGAAGTGCTGGCACGTTTGCTGCCTGTGCTTTTCCGCAGCTTATCCGTACACAGATAATGTCTCTGTGCTTTTCCACAGCTTATCCGTACACTACAGACACCACTGCACTGAGCCGCTATAGTGGCTCCTTAAAATTTTCGGTCTCCTTCACCACATAACACTTATGCATCGCGGCAAAGCTGACTTTCAAACACTGCTACTGCTACAAAACAGACCGACTAGTGATACCGCTGGTTTGAACCTACAAGATTATAGGCGCAGCAGAGGTGGGGGGCTTCAATTAATGCCGTTTCAGACCTGCAATTAGGGCAGAAAGTCCGAAAAATCAGGTCTATGGGGCTTGTGACAGCGCCGCAAAAGCGTCCGAGTTTTCAAGCATGTCCAAAAAATCGGCAGTTGACTGTACTCCTTCTAGTTACCAAGAAAATGGTTAATGCATGTGCCCTTAAATTGAGTGTGACACAGCGAGCCATGGATAGGAAAATGATAGGTGTCAACTTGAGGGACAGGAAGAGAGCAGACTAGGTTGGGTGTGAACTCTTGTGCTCCCGTGGGAAAATGGGCAACTTTTCGTAGGTTTTTGTTGGTATTTTTTGTAATAAGTTATAAAATGGTTATACTGTAATGCAATACATCAAAAGAAAGCTAAGTAAATGTACTTTTGACGTGTGTAAGTTTTAAAAACTGAACTTGGAAACTAATATGCAGAAAAAATCATTAAAGATAACATTTCTTGCAAATTTGAAAGAACATTTGCAATTGTATGTTTACTACATAAAAGAAGTAAATCTGGAAAATATTCTGAAATATAGAAATTGTTTATATAAGAGAAATCTACCTAACAGAAAAGTTTCACTGACCTAGCTCAACAACTGCACGAGTTACACTTGTTTACTTGTTGCCCAGTAGAAAGTGTCTTGTTCAGCCAGGTTGCACAGTTTTTTTCTTTTTATTGCACAAATTGCTCACACACAGAAGCACAGTAAATATTAGTAAAAAGGGAAAGAAATGGGCTATTGAACCATGTATATATGGACATATTGCGCTCGATGGTTGCTCAAGAAAAAAATCTTAACTGGGAAAGTACAGTGTCGCAGACGGCGCCAGAACATCAATATGTATGACTTCACTACACAAAAAATATGTGGAATTGTGTAATTAAAAAAAAAAAGAAGGGATCATCATCTGAATCACTGCTGCTAGAAGCAGCCAAATGATCGCTTCCAGATGCAACAGAATCGCCAGAAAGGCGTTGTTCGCGCGAGGGACCGGCAACAAAAGCATTTGCCATCACAGACGGAGCAAACCGCACAATTGGAACCGCCGCTTAAATCGCCGCCGCATGGGAAAAATACAAACTACGCAAAAAATGAAAGATTGGTGCCTAGAGAATACGACAGATGCCGCTGCAAGTCCAGAGGAGCGCTCATATTTTAAAAATGGCTTGTGGCGCGTATGGGTCACCGGTGACCCATGTCCTATGGACACGGTAACGAAAGAGTTAAAGCCATAGAGTTTCCTACAATATTTACTCAAGGGAACTCTGGCACTGCAATCGTTCAGCCACCATGGGAATGATGAATAGTACATGGATTCGCCTAATCTTCATGCTTGCGGCTTCGAACGCACTTGTGGCTGTGTTTATCGTTGTGTTTTCACGTTTATTTCAGATAAAAGAATGGATCGTTGTGAACTTCGTGACCAGATTTGAATAAGCCTAAAAAAGTCAAGGTTGGGAAGTGGAACTACTGAACATCTGCTCAACTTTGTCTTGCGACAAAGCGGATGCAGGCCACACGGAGCTGAAAGAACGATTGCTGAACATTTTGTAAGTGGCGCAAAGCTGGAAACATGAAAATGGGGCGGAGGAAAGAAAGAGACAGAGGAGCGCCAAACTACCAACTGTTTATTGCCATCGCGGCTGAAAAAACAGGTAAACTTCCACGCATGCGCAGTTACGAGGAAAGGTTACTCCAAACATGACATCACGTGAGCAGTTGATTAAAGAAGGACAGCTCAGATTGAAAGAGTACAATGGATGTGTCACTGACACAAGCGGACCCGTTTCTTCTAATATGATACGCCTCTAGTAGTTCCCTTGCTGTTTGATCTCTGCTTTTGCCGATAATCCTAGCTTGCGCAAAACGTGGCACACACGAGCATGACTTGACATGCGCAGGAAGGTGCGCACCATCACTCTTACCAATGCTGTTGGCATGCTCCCTGAGGCGGTCATTGATACACCGTCCCGTTTGTCCGATGTACGTCTTGCCACAACTCAGGGGAATTTCGTATATAACGCCTTCGGCACAACGCCTGAAGGGTTTCACGTGCCTCTTTTGGCACCCTTGCTTTTTAGCACGAGAGATTCGTCGGCACAAGTGCGACAGTTTATTCGGGGCGGAAAACACAACAGGAATTTCAAATCTAGCAGCCACCTTCTTGAGGTTATGGCTTAACTTGTGCATGTACGGCACCACCTGTGGCTTAGCGCGCTCCCTTTCTCTCGAGTGCTCTTCCTGAGTGCTGACGTTCAGCTTCCGTAGCAGAGATTCGGCAACGGCGTGCAGGACTGCTTGAGGAAAGCCAGCCTTTTCAAGTCTGCCAATCTGATTACACAGGCTAGTCTGCATCATGTGCGGACACGATCTGCGCAGCGCGGACTGAAGGCAATGCAGAGCAATACCACGTTTCACGGTCTTGGAATGTGCGGAATCATATGGCAATAGCTCTTTTTTACTGCGAGGCATGTAGGCGCAACAAACATGATCACTTTTCACGGCCAGGTTGATATCTAAAAATTGCAAAACATTGTCGGACGGAAGCTCATGAGTAAAGGTTAGTCCTTTGGCATTTGTCTTAAAGGCATCTAAAATTAAGTCCACCATTTCATGGTAGGGCACAGGGCACGTCTTGTCTAAAACAATTAAAAAATCGTCTACATATCTAAAAACATAAAAAGGATGTGATGAATTAGAAACACATAGTAGTGTCAGGTCAATAAGTGATAAAAAGATGTCGCATGCCAACAGCATTGGTAAGAGTGATGGTGCGCACCTTCCTGCGCATGTCAAGTCATGCTCGTGTGTGCCACGTTTTGCGCAAGCTAGGATTATCGGCAAAAGCAGAGATCAAACAGCAAGGGAACTACTAGAGGCGTATCATATTAGAAGAAACGGGTCCGCTTGTGTCAGTGACACATCCATTGTACTCTTTCAATCTGAGCTGTCCTTCTTTAATCAACTGCTCACGTGATGTCATGTTTGGAGTAACCTTTCCTCGTAACTGCGCATGCGTGGAAGTTTACCTGTTTTTTCAGCCGCGATGGCAATAAACAGTTGGTAGTTTGGCGCTCCTCTGTCTCTTTCTTTCCTCCGCCCCATTTTCATGTTTCCAGCTTTGCGCCACTTACAAAATGTTCAGCAAACGTAGTCACCAACTCGCCCAAAAACAAGTTCTTCTAGAGTACATTTCTAGTACAGTGGGCTCGGGCCTCTCTGTGCCCGGAAACCTTTCTTCTGGACTTCCTGACCTGCACAAAGTGAAGTGGAATATTGTTGCTTCGACATGCCAATCAAGATATTTGGGCTTCTGCATCCGGAAAGGTTTTCCCCCTCGTGAAGTCACCTCCCTCTTCGGTTGCGTCCTGCCTTCCCGGGGACACGTTAAACGGGTGAGCAAGATTTTACGCTCTGAGTTAGGGCGGCAAGTTAGGCTGTGTAATGACCTCCTGAGAAGCATTTGCTACGCCAACTTCCCTGAGTGGGTTGCGTGGAAGAAACTGAAGGAACACCGTAGGCTCATCAGTGCTGAAATTGAGGCTACATGGAGGTGCATGCTTACGAGCCTTCTTAGATCTGTTCACTCAAATGACAAGAAAGGCGTGCAGACCGGGTCTGTGAAGGTCATGTGTGACACGCCCCTACCTGAAGATGTCTACCGTCTTCTCAGCAAAGGCCCGAAGTTTGGTATTGAGCCGGCCGTCTCCGCACATGAGCTACTAGCTCTAAACAGAAGAGTAGCAAGCAAAGCTTCGTCGGAGCAACGCGAGCGGTGCTTGCTGGACGGTGTGGACTGTCTTCAGAGATGTGCTCCAAGACCAGGAACTGGACACCACGTGCGCGAATTTAATCGGGTAGAGTCTTTTTTCAGAGACAATGACTTACGCTTAATGCAATCGGACAAAGAAGGTGGTTTTGTGATTGTGCCTACATCTGTCTTTAATGAAAAAGCCTTGCAGGCTATTAATAAGAATTTTAAGAGTGTAAAAGTAAGCCTGGCAAAAGTGAAGAAGAACGTGAGCAAACTTTGTGAAGAAGTCGGTGCGGAACGTTTGGCCAAGCAGATTTGCAAGTCCAAAGCGGACAGCTTAATAGCTTTTTTCAGCGCCAAGACGCACAAGGTTGATATCCCTTTTCGAACGATAATAAGTGAACGGGGCGCGTGGCAAAAGCATGTCAGTAGTTTTCTGTTAAAGTCACTCAAGTGCCTTGTCGTCAACGATCCTTTTCTAATAAGAAATTCTGATGAAATTGTAGAGTTCTTTCGCCGCAAAGATAACACAGGGTATCTTTTTTCTGTTGATGTGAATGACCTTTTTTATTCAGTTCCACATCCCGAGCTCTTTGCCGCAGTTAAGCTATGTATTGAAAAAAGTGGCGAGGCTGATTTTGTTGCGTGCGCTGAAATGTCGGTAACTAATTTCATTGCTGTTTTGGAAGCGTACCTCACAAGCACTTTCGTTTCTTTTGAGGGTAGCATTTATTTGCAAAAGAAAGGCATTTGTATCGGGTCCAGTGTTGCACCGATTTTATGCGACATCTTTTTATCACTTATTGACCAGACACTACTATGTGTTTCTAATTCATCACATCCTTTTTATGTTTTTAGATATGTAGACGATTTTTTAATTGTTTTAGACAAGACGTGCCTTGTGCCCTACCATGAAATGGTGGACTTAATTTTAGATGCCTTTAAGACAAATGCCAAAGGACTAACCTTTACTCATGAGCTTCCGTCCGACAATGTTTTGCAATTTTTAGATATCAACCTGGCCGTGAAAAGTGATCATGTTTGTTGCGCCTACATGCCTCGCAGTAAAAAAGAGCTATTGCCATATGATTCCGCACATTCCAAGACCGTGAAACGTGGTATTGCTCTGCATTGCCTTCAGTCCGCGCTGCGCAGATCGTGTCCGCACATGATGCAGACTAGCCTGTGTAATCAGATTGGCAGACTTGAAAAGGCTGGCTTTCCTCGGGCAGTCCTGCACGCCGTTGCCGAATCTCTGCTACGGAAGCTGAACGTCAGCACTCAGGAAGAGCACTCGAGAGAAAGGGAGCGCGCTAAGCCACAGGTGGTGCCGTACATGCACAAGTTAAGCCATAACCTCAAGAAGGTGGCTGCTAGATTTGAAATTCCTGTTGTGTTTTCCGCCCCGAATAAACTGTCGCACTTGTGCCGACGAATCTCTCGTGCTAAAAAGCAAGGGTGCCAAAAGAGGCACGTGAAACCCTTCAGGCGTTGTGCCGAAGGCGTTATATACGAAATTCCCCTGAGTTGTGGCAAGACGTACATCGGACAAACGGGACGGTGTATCAATGACCGCCTCAGGGAGCATGCCAACAGCATTGGTAAGAGTGATGGTGCGCACCTTCCTGCGCATGTCAAGTCATGCTCGTGTGTGCCACGTTTTGCGCAAGCTAGGATTATCGGCAAAAGCAGAGATCAAACAGCAAGGGAACTACTAGAGGCGTATCATATTAGAAGAAACGGGTCCGCTTGTGTCAGTGACACATCCATTGTACTCTTTCAATCTGAGCTGTCCTTCTTTAATCAACTGCTCACGTGATGTCATGTTTGGAGTAACCTTTCCTCGTAACTGCGCATGCGTGGAAGTTTACCTGTTTTTTCAGCCGCGATGGCAATAAACAGTTGGTAGTTTGGCGCTCCTCTGTCTCTTTCTTTCCTCCGCCCCATTTTCATGTTTCCAGCTTTGCGCCACTTACAAAATGTTCAGCAAACGTAGTCACCAACTCGCCCAAAAACAAGTTCTTCTAGAGTGAAAGAACGATGTTGACAGGAACACGCGTGTGTTGCAGCTCTCAGAGCCCTCGAGTGTATTATTAGGAAACTCTATGGTTATAGGGACATTGAAGTGACACAGAGAATCGGTTCAAATTGATGATTTTTAACACAATGCGTTGGCGGGCTAGTTGGTGTGAATCCAGAGTGATTATTTTTTAGTGCGAAATGACACCACAAGAAAGACGACAGGACAAAGCGCCAAAGGACAAAGTGACAAAGGTCAGTTGAGAGTAGCACTTTGTCCTGTTGTCTTTCATGTGGTGTCATTTCGCGCTAAGAAGTAATCACTATGATAAATTTCACTCGGGAAACTCTCGTGTCAATAATTTCACCATCATAGCTTTAATATTAGAGCAGAAAATCAAGGCCAAAGTTTCATTTTTAAACTTTGACCTTGATTTGACCAGAAAAAAGCATTAACAGTTGTAAAAAAAAATAAAAAAGAATTTTAGGACGGTAACACTTAAGGGGAGACGTGGGTCTTAAAAATGGTTTTCTAAACGTTGGGGGGAATAGCATGAAATTTAGCACACTTATTCAGTATTTTCCGCAGATTTGAAATCTCTCAGTAGATTTTTAATAGCTGCATTAGAACAAAAGGTATGCAATTTCTTACACATATTTAGGCATATTTGTTACGGGTATTTTTGGCAACTTTGCTTTGTCAAACACAAGAACAAAGTATGTGTCAAGATTGCCAGAAAGCTGGTCTAGCCGGTGATGCTATTTATTTTATTATAATGTTGTTCACCAAATTATTATTCTGGATGATCAGAAATAGTATGCAGCAAAAAAATTTCACTCACATTTGCGTCGATTTATTTTGCATTCAAAGTTCATTGAAAACAATCAGATTAGCATCACCGGCTAGACTGCCTTTCTCTGGCACTCTTGCCACATACTTCGTTTTTGTGTTTGACAAAGCAAAGTTGCCAAAAATCTCCGTAAGAAATATACTTTTAGAAATGGCACATCTTTTGTTCTAATGCAGCTCCCAAAAATCTACATAGAGATTTGGAATCTGCAGAAAAAATTGAATAAGTTTGTTCAATTTCATTCAGTTCACCTGACTAATAAAAGAAATAAAACAAAGACCCGCCTCTCCCCTTAAACCATCGGTAGATGGCAACATGCTGTCGACCTTTTGTTAAGACATAACCTTGAGAGAATAGCTTGTAATGTCAAGAAGGCAAAATCACTAACTTGTTTTTTTCAGCGAAAATACAAAAGAACAAGATTCCTTTATGAGCTATTGTTTCAGAAAAAGGCACCTGGCAAGTCGCTGTATCCAGTTATTTGCAGAACTGCTTAACCTTTTTGAGTTTTTCAGACCCTTTTCGTATGCGTAATTCTCATGCGCGAGTTCAGTTTCTTTCTGAAGAGAATCCCGGTTGCTGTAAAGCTATTAGTATGGATATTGAGGACCTTTATTACTCTTTGCCGCATGAGGACTTGTTAAGATGTGTTAATGACTGTATTAGTGAACAAGGGCACGAGACGGCTTTCACCGATAAATGTGGCGTTTCGAAGGGGGTTTTCTTAGAAGTTCTTTCCACGTATTTAAAGTCGACGCTGGTAGGTTGGAAGGAAGGCGTTTATGTGCAGAAATCAGGAATATGAATTGGCTCTAAAGGTCGCTTCGGTTCTTAGTGATTTATAGCTTAGCAAGATTGACATAACCTCTCAAGGAAATGCATATAACACTCATCTTTCGTCCATTCAGCACATACAGAATCAGGCCATTCGCATCATTCGCATCAGTGGGTCTGGCAGCGGCATGGCAGACGGTTCGGTTCTTGCAAACACGTGTGCTTCTTATTGCAGATTGCCGCAAGCATCGCTGGCCCGTACTTTCTGAGCTATGTTTCACCTTCAAGTTTCCCTCTCAACCGCTCTGCTTTTGATGGCCCTCCCTTCAGTAAAGCCTGCTATCCGGCAGGTGGCAATGCGACTGCTCTTTTGACAGACCTTGGTTTTGCTTCACCGGACTGCGCATGGCACAGCACTGAAACGTCATCAACACGGACACGAAATGATATAAAGCCGACGTCAATCCTCTTCAGTGGGTCTGGCATGGCAGACGGTTCTTTCAAACACGTGTGCTTCTTATTGCAAGTAGGCCCGATATATCCTTCTAAGTGCCATCGGAGCGATGAGCGTTTCTTGTTGCTGCTGCCAGACCCTCAGCACTTTGCGTATGTTTTTTCATGTCTCCTGCATTCCCTGAGAATCTTGTTGCAACTCTCTGGCGATGTTGAGTTGAACCCGGGCCCAGATAGAAAGGTAGAAAGTATGCTCACAGAACCGATAGCCGGACAGAATTGAATTGGTGATGAGCTTTCTACGGTCAGTTGAAGAATGACTTCTTTTGAACAGCGTCTAGAAAACATTGAAACATTGTCTTCAACTGTAAATGATGCCCTTCAATGCGTTCATGAACTAGAAGTAACGGTTGCAAACCTCAAAGATACAATCGACAAACTTGATCGCAGAAATGATGACCTTGAAAATCGATCCTGAAGGAATAACTTCATTATTTATGGCCTGAGTGAACCAACGGATGAAACTTTTGAAACGTTGCTGGTTTCGGTGACGAAATTGCTGTTTTGCAAGATTGGAATTCAATGTGATGGCATTGAACACTGCCACAGACTCGGCACGCGAGGAAGTGAAAAGAGGCGCCCTGTAATCTTTAAGTTGCTGGACTTCAGAACCAAGCTTGAAATTCTTGAGAATGCCAGAAGGCTGAAAGGAACCAACATATACATTAACAAAGATTTTTCTGCACGCATACGGCACATCCGCAAAAGCTTATGGGATCATTCGGTTGATATCCGTAAACAGGCATCTAAATACAGATTACAATACGATTCCTTGATAGTCGACAGCGTTCGCTACACATGGGACAGTGTTCGCAAAACACTTATTCGGGCTCCTCGTGCCACCGTTTCTAGGGGCACAGAGTGACTCAGTAGTGAACGGAAACTAACCCCTTTTGAACATGAATGCTCGCAGTCTGCTTAACAAGGTTCAGGATTTCAACTGGCTAGTAGAGTGTCACCACCCCTCAGTTATTTGTGTTACGGAAACATGGCTGAACAATGCAATACAGTAAAACCTCGTTAATTCGGATCTCAAGGGAGTGAAAAAAATGTCCAAATTATCCGAATGTCGAATTAACGAATGCATAACAAAAACGCACATTTTCAATTCCTTTATCGCATACCTTTATTTTGAGAAGTAGTCCGTGATGCTTGTTTGTTTTTTTGTGGACAGCTGGGCGGCAAGGACTAATTTGCGGGCATGTGACAACGTTTTTCACGTACGTCGATAGCGTGCTCCTTTTTACGTCGAACTGACGCATCACCTCTTCTCTGGAAGCGCCGTCTTTGAGTGCCTTTAGTATCTTCACTTTAGTTGCCAAGTCCTTCGCCACGTACTTCGCGCGTTTCGCCGGTTCCGATATCCCGGCAGGGTGATATATCACACCACCACTATGGCCCGACCACCACCTCGCGCACCGACACTTCCGATACGCCGATATTGTCGAAGGGTTGTAAGGCGGGCTAGTTGGTTTAGATTCATATTGAAATATTGGCAGCGCAAACTGACGGGACACAGAAAGAGGACACAAACAAGCGCAGACTGAAACTTGGATTTATTCACAGAAGATAATATATACCAGAAAAAACACGAAGGGAAAGGGAAATACAAGAGGGAAGGTTCCACGATCATCAAGGGTTGTCCAGAAACGAGATTTCACAATCTAATAGCGATATGGAAGCTGAGCTGACACACTTATCGGCATTCTTTTTAATGAAAAAGGCTTCCGCAATCTCCCTTGTTTTAGTGTTGCGATGGGTGTATAAGACAGACGTGCGCGAAAATTCAGGTACGCAACCACACTTTGAGCAATGGGCAGACAAATGTAAACCTGGGGCAGACTTTAGCGCATTGTTGTGTTCTCACAGGCGCACATTCAGGCAGCGCCCAGTCTGCCCGATATACACCCTGTCACAAAACAATGGGATGCAATAAACCCCCTTCGACCGACACTTAGTGAAACAATTGACATGTTTAACACCACAACCATTCTTCACGGGGCCTGCCTTCATTTTGCTTTTCGTGTTTTTCATTTTGCCAAGTTGCAAGGGGCAGGCTTTCCGAGCAGTGTTCTAGTGTTCGCCGCTCAGAATATTTTGAGAATGAAGAAAAAGGACGCCCTACAAAAGATGCAAAAAAGCGACAGAGGTTCGCGGTAGTCCCGTATGTACATGGGTTTTCACACAGGATAAAAAAAATGTGCAAAAAATTTAACCTTGATGTCGTTTTTTCCACCAGTGAAAAATTGCAGCAGTTGTGTCCCAAAATTGACACGAAAAGCAAAATGAAGGCAGGCCCCGTGAAGAATGGTTGTGGTGTTAAACATGTCAATTGTTTCACTAAGTGTCGGTCGAACGTGGTTTATTGCATCCCATTGTCTTGTGACAGGGTGTACATCGGGCAGACTGGGCGCTGCCTGAATGTGCGCCTGTGAGAACACAACAATGCGCTAAAGTCTGCCCCAGGTTTACATTTGTCTGCCCATTGCTCAAAGTGTGGTTGCGTACCTGAATTTTCGCACACGTCTGTTTTATACACCCATCGCAACACTAAAACAAGGGAGATTGCGGAAGCCTTTTTCATTAAAAAGAATGCTGATAAGTGTGTCAGCTCTATTAGATTGTGAAATCTCATTTCTGGACGACACTTGATGATCGTGGAACCTTCCCTCTTGTATTTCCCTTTCCCTTCGTGTTTTTCTGGTATATATTATCTTCTGTGAATAAATCCAAGTTTCAGTCTGCGCTTGTTTGTGTCCTCTTTCTGTGTCCCGTCAGTTTGCGCTGCCAATATTTCAATATGAGCCGATATTGTCGCAACACATCGAAGAGGGAAAAAAAAGCACAACCAACGCCTGCAGGTCCACACGCTACCCGTTGGAGGCCTTGTTTCTTTGTTATCGACAGGACGGACGATGCGTGCTCCAAACACCACCTTGCGTCCCCTTTCATAAGTTTCCGAAAAAAAAAAAAAAGTGGTTTTCTTGGCTCCGCGATCGGCATCGACAGCGCACCGTTACTGCCGGAGCCTATCTCGGAGACCATAAGTTTGCACATGTGCGGCAAAGAAAATGCTATTCAACAAATATTATGGCCTCCGAGACGCAGTTTCAGTTTCAGTTTCGCCGTCTTTGGCTTGCCTCCAGTCCGAATTAACCAGTGTGCGTAAAATTTTGCGTCGAATTAGCGAATGTTTGTTGCCATAGGGCTATGAACATTTTTGAAGGGAGGGTGTGGGAATGATGAATTATCCAAATTTCTGAATTAACGGGGGCCGAATTAACGAGATTCTACTGTATCAGATTCTGAATTTTTGCCACCAGCTTATTCGGTCATAAGAAATGACGGACAATTCAGCAAAGGTGGTGGTGTTGCTGTCTTTATTAGGAAAGGCATCAAATTTTCAGTGCTACCTGAACTTCCGAATACTGAGTCTGTTTGGTGTCGTATAAAACTTTCTGGCTTTGTGATGGTAATTGGTGCTGTTTATCGTCCACCCAGTTCTGAAGATGTATTTTTCCATATTACAGAATACATAGCCTGTAACCGAATTAACAGTTATAAAATGATCATCAAAGGCGATTTCAATGCTCCTTGTATTGATTGGGACTTGCTAACTTCAACAGGCCGTGAAAAGGCAAGATGCGACTCCCTGATTAACATGGCTGTTTCTTTTGACTGGACAAAAGTGGTTGAACGTCCCACCAGAGATAACTCTGTTCTGGACCTTGTGCTCATAAACGAAGAACTGCTGCAACATGGCTTTGAGTGTCACGTAATAGATGGTTTATCTGATCACAAGGGTGTGTTGTTGCAACTAAACGTGACTCATGAACCTTGTAACCCGAGATTCAGCACCGTTACTGATTTCACGCATGCTAACGATCGTGCGATTGTAGAATTGTTCGAATCCTCTTTCCGTAGTTTCGTGGCAAACAGTGAATCATGCAGTGTTGATGCATTGTTAATTTGTTAGAGCAGTTTTATAATTTGGTGCATACCTGTGTGACACAGTTCGTCCCTCAAAAATGTGTAAAATATAACCCGAAGCATCCTTGGTACACATGTGACATAATTTATTTATTTATTTATTGAATACTGCTGGCCTGAATTTCCAGGCCTTGAGCAGGAGTGGAGTGGTTACATGTTCAGTACAATGCACGTGAATAACAAAAGAGAGCTCGCTTACCAACAAAACAACAGAAAAAGTCAGCTGGTGTGTCGAATACGGCACTGCATGCAATAATACAATTTGTAGTATTGCATGCAGTGCTCGTTTATCCGGACTGTGTCCATAATCCATCTCATACGGCGCATTAAGCACATGCGCAAGCGAAACCGCCTCAATCCATTCCTTTTTTCGCTAAAATCTGAGCCAAGGACAAAAATGACAGAAGCGAAAAACTTTTATTACAACACGACGTTAACAACATTCATGAAGGAAAACCCTTCAAAATTTTGGAAATCAATACTTCCCTCTTCTCATGAGTCTACAGCATTCATTATCAACGATCAAACTTGCACTGATCCTGTCGCCATTTCTGAAGGCTTCAATAGATACTTTCACTCTGTCTTCAGCCAAGATGATGGTTCTCGTCCTCCTTTTATACGTAGCTCGGAACACGCGTTGCCGGGTCTCGAGGTAACTCACGCTGGGGTTCATAGGCTATTGCTAAAAATTGACACGACTAAAAGCGCGGGACCTGATGCCATACCCAACATGTTCTTGAAGAGATACTCAGAATGGAATGCCTATTATCTTACAGTGATCTTCAATAAATCTCTGGACACTTCAACTGTTCCCAAAGCTTGGAAAATTGCCAGCGTCATTCCAGTATTTAAATCTGGTGATAAGCAGCTTATAGTAAATTATAGACCAATATCTCTTATTTCGACTTGTTGTAAGCTTCTTGAACACATTATTCACAAGCATATTGTACAGTATTTAACTTCCCACAATCTTCTCTCACAAAGCCAGCACGGCTTTCGCTCCGGTTTCTCCACTGTCACGCAACTCATTCAGTTTGCTCACGACATAGCTTCTGCACTCAATAGTCACGATCAGCTAGACGCTATTTTCATTGATTATTCGAAAGCTTTTGACATGGTCTGCCATGAAAAGCTTCTATGTAAACTTCGAGCAATATTAAAAGGGTCTAAATTAATAGACTGGATCACTGACTATTTATACGCTTAAGATCTCAATTCGTTACTTTTAATCGCACGCATTCTTCATCGGTAACAGTCACATCTGGAGTGCTTCAGGGTTCAGTGCTCGGACCTCTGTTATTTGTCATTTTCGTCAATGATGTAGTAAGTGTTAATAATAAAACCAACGTTAAGTTGCGCCTATATGCAGATAACTGTGTCCTTTACCGCACTGGTACTGATGCTAGTGATCAACAAGAATTAAACAAGGTATTTTCAATGTTCTGCGAATGGAGTGATATGTGGCAAATGAAAATTAATTTTACCAAAACAGTCGCCATGACCTTCGGTAACAAAAAGAAGCCGCTGAATCACTCTTACAATGCCAATGGTAGAAGTATTACTTGTCCCAAGTTAGTAACTTCAAATATCTGGGTGTCATTTTTTCACATAACCTAAAATGGCATGCCCATATCAACCATGTCTCTGCAAAAGCGCTTCGAAAACTTGGTTACATAAAGCGAACTTTAAAAAATGCAACGTTGGAATGTAAGCTGACTGCCTACAAATCACTAGTTCGTCCGATACTGGATTACGCTTCAACTGTATGGTCTCCTCACCTGACGAGTGACATAATGCAGCTAGAATCAATCCAGAAAAAAAGCTATCAGATTCATCTTGGGTCGTTATGATCGCAGCTTCTCACCTTCATCACATGCGCACATCCTATTATTGCAGACCTTGGAGCATAGGCGCAAACGCGTAATTTTGCTGCACAAGATCGTCCATCCGGTATTCAGGCACCCTTCTCTTTTGTACACGTGTCACTAGGCAAACCCACGGACTAAACATTATTCCTTTCAGGACCCATATTGGCTGCTTTAAGTTTTCGTTTTTTCCATTCACTGCTGAAATCTGGAACAACTTGGATGGTTCGCTTCGCGCATTGGCTCATGAAGACTACGTAACTCCACCTAGTTTTAATCTGTTTTGCATTGTCTTAGCAGCTGTTCTTTTTCTGTGTTCCATCAACATCTGTACTCACACCTGATGAAAGATTTTGTTGTAAAGCTATGTAAGCATAACATATCTTCATCTATTTGTACAGTAAAACCTCGTTTATCCGGATCTCGTTAACTCGGAAATTCGGTTAACTCGGACTCGCGGCGCGGTCCCGGCAAAACTGTCTATACTTCAATGGTGTCAGACGCTCATCAATTCGGAGGGATTTAGCCGCGCACCGGTTAACTCGGACAACTCCGGAGAGCGCAATCGGTACTTCATGCTTAGAATCGTGTGCTCGTGCGCGTTGCACCGCCGTCGCGCTTCACAATGATGGCGACCGTCGCCGGAGTGAAGCGGCCACAGCAGCCAGCGACAGCGAGCGTGCGCACCACCACCTGATGGGGTTGAAGAAAATAGTTCTAGCACTAATTCCGACGACGAGGCGGACGAAAATAACGCAGTTTTTCACGAAATAAAGGTTTGTCTGTGCCGAGTACATTTTCCTTTTGTTTTCATGGTCTATTCGATAATCCGGAATTCGGTTAACTCGGACATTTTCTCCGGTCCCGTGAGATCCGGGTTAACGAGGTTTTACTGTATAATCTTAGCGTTCCTTTTTCTTGTTGTTGTTGTTGTTGTTTGTACTAAAATATGTACCTACTCCTGCATGTCTCGAAATCGAGACAGCAGTATTTATAAATAAATAAATAAAATAAATTACCAAAAGTAATTTTTATTCTAATGCAACCCCACTCCTCCAGGGTAACTTCATTCTTATTGTGTCTGGCTTGCTTAATTTTCATTTAATCATAATGTTATTTAAACAACTTAACAAACATCTGGTGTCTGAAATAATTGAGTCTAGATTACTCAGAAACTCCAATAGCACTAGGTTTGCCCATTATCACAACTTCTTTTTACCTAAATGTAACACCAGCTATGGCAAAATGAGATCCTCCTTCGTGGCGATTAAATTATGGAATAACCTGCCCTACACACTAAAATCATCATCATCATTGCATACATTTAAACATGAACTTAAAAATTTCATATTATATAACTAGGTCGCCAACAATTATTATTTCCTAGGTAAACGTGTACATAAATCGAAAGTGTGGGTGATTTAGAGTTATATTGTATGGCGTGCATATTTACACATATATAACTAATTCTTATGTACTCATTGTATAGCGTAGATGGTGTTTGTTTTTTTAATTTTTTCTTGTCTCGTTTTCTAGTACGTTCACTATTCACCTCCATTTGCGTTGCGTAATTTTGACAAGCTGTATAATTTATTATTTTTATGTTATTGTTAACCGAGGGTCCCACTGCAGTCGCTCGACTTTGGGACCCCTCGTCTGCATACTACTAAGCATGAACCTTTGTACTTTGAAAGAATAATAAACTCAAACTGAAACTGACAGACGGCGCCTTAGGTAATTCTATTATTAAGGGATTTCGTTATGTGGACGATTACTTGATTTTTTGTAGTGGTGAGGACTTTGAAACCGTGGTAACCTCAGTGAGGGAAAAATTTCATTAAATAGAGGAGGGCTGAACTTTACTAAAGAACTGCCTCAGAATAGTGGAATATAATTTCTAGACATTTCAGAAGAACCACATTTGCTGGCAGAATTCTATAAGATCTTCTAAAGCGCTGTTAAATTTCTCGTCGAAGCACTCAAAGGTTGTAAAAAACGGAACAGCCAAGTCTTGCCTTAGGTCGGCCCTCACGAAGTCGTGTGAGCACAAAATGAGTGACAGCTTTAACGTACAGGTTACGCGTCTTTTAGACGTAGGTTATCCTTGTGTTGCAGTGGTCACTGTTGCTGAATGTTTAAAAAAGTCCGTTATGTTAAGTCCGAGCATGGTTGCAGAAAGTGATAGGAACAAACGTATCGTAGGTATACTGTACATTCATTGTGTATCTTACAGGCTAAAGAAAGTAGGAAGTAGATACGGCGTGTGGGGTCTCAAAATGAGGGCGCCGCTCTCGGAGCACGCGGAGACAGTAGATGTGGTCGGGCAAACCAGACAGTTGTTTATTCAACTACTTTTACATCAACAAGCTCGCTAGAAGAATCAAGTACATCACTAGTGATCAACACACTAAAGCAACTTTAAAAAATGTTCAAGTACACCCAAACCTTTATATGACGAAGTTGCATCTTACACGAAAATAAGTGCGTTATATACGAAAATTTGTTATAAAGGTATATTCCTAACACTATACCTGTTGCAAGAGTATTCTTCATTTACTTCGTTATAAGCGATATTTAATTATATCTGGGTTCGTTATGTCGCAGTTTAAGTGTACAACACTTAAGCAAACAACAAATTACTGCGAATGCAGCATCGTCGACGGTCAACTCACCACGAGGGATCCACGGGAGACGACCTGCGGTGTCGCCCCCACAGACCCACCGCAGGAGCCGTCCGTCCACGCCAGCCGCCAAACGCCCAAGAGAGTCACTACCTTTTCCCGTGCGCCCACCTAGCTTTGCCGCCGGGCGGCGCTGCTGGCACTACCGCACTAACCTTAATGATGATGATGATAACCCATGCGAGCACAACGCCATCTTCCGCTCGGTGGCTGTCGACCCGAGCTGCGGCCAATCCATGAGACGCACGTGCGCCACAAGGCACAAACGACCTTACAGGGGGTGATAGCACCCCCACAGGCGTTAATGTTGTTTTTACGGCTGCTAGGTAAGATTTGTGCCGCAGTGCAGAGAAAAAATGAGCAATTAAAAGGGGACAAGAAGTGGACCGATATTTGTTTCGTAAAACACACCCACAAATTCTCTGATTGCCATGCAAGTATTTTATAAGGTCCCTCTCAGGTGCGGTCGCTTCTACGTTGGACAAATGGGACGCTGCATTAACCAGAGATTGCTGGAACATAAGAGATCGCAAACCGGAGGCTCACCTTCTATTCTTTCTTTACAATGTCGAGAATGTAAGTGCATGCCAATATTCAATGAATGCGCTGTTTTTTACTGGCATAGGAATGAAGAAACGCATCTGATGATTGAGGCATGGTATATCGCTAATAGTGGTAGCGCATGCGTGAGACAACTGTCGATTAGGTTGCATAAAGATGAAATAAAATACCTTAACAGTTATCTTTCACGTAGACCCCCACGCGTGCCAGATCAATAGGTTCGCACATTGCATGGGCATGTGCAGATAAGTTTTCATGCCTTCTTTCCTTTATGCCTTTGTGCGCATCTTCAGTTGTTAGTAGGCATTTGTGGTCTCGTGTAGGCTTGTGCGAATAGTGAATTTTGAGTTCGAAGTCAATTCGAAGCGAATAGTGATTTTGGTTGAATAATTTCGAATTGAATTCGAATAGTATATATCACATATCATAAAGAAAAATGGACGTATTTGTCATGGCCTAACTAACCTTCTGTAGAAGAGAATTAATTTCAATCCTCCTGGCATTGTATTTTTGTATTGTTGTACACTTTTTTCAGGCTACTGTGTATTTTATTCTGCACTAGTCATATGTTTTTGCTTGTTCATTGACTGTTTTTCTTTGCTGTTGGCCACACGCCATACATTACGTTGGGCTGCAGACTAGTCAAGCCGCCTCCAGGCAGCTCTTTTTTTTCCCGTTGTCCTCCATCTGTATATACACGTTGGAAATCAAGATTTGATTTGATTTGAAACTGCACACTATTTTTTAAAAATTGAAACAAGGCCTGTGCAAATTTCTTCCTTTTTTTTTTTTCAAAGGAATTGGAAACAACTTTGAATAGAAGCAGGATTCGCCCCCCCCAAAGGACAGTGTATTTCATTTCAAACAATTAGGAACGATGCAGGTCTCAGTAGACGCAGTCAAAATCTGTGACGTCATTGCTTCAAGGTGGCGTCGCCACCCGCATTTTCTTTTTGCGCATCTTCTCGCTGACTAAGTGTCTTCCCACAGTAAAAGTGCCGTTTTCGGTACTGTGAAAGAGTAACTTAATACTACGAGAAAAATCAGTTTTCTGTTTAGTGTCTTTTTAAGGACTTCTTCATCGAAATCAAGAAGAAATAGGCCAGGCATGCAGAACGATGGCAACAGTAACAGACTGGATTCCAAGAGCGCATGGGGGAGGTAGATGGGCAGTTGGGGTCAAGAAGTTTACGGGGATAACGTGGCCGCAGCACCAGGCTGACTGGCAAAACACGGGAGAAGCCTTTGCCCTGCAATGGGCGCAGTCAGCTTTACGATGATAATCAAGGAGGTTTCTTTCAGAATCACCACATGGCACACCACCGAAAAAAAAAAATAAGTCCAATTTTCTAAGTTTTGACCTGCGTCAATCAAGTTTCCATTGTAGTAGGGCAGTTCAGCATGGTCATTAAACTGTTTTTCTTGCACAGTTGTTCAAGATACGTTACTGCGATCATCCACAAGAGTGGAAATCAAAGTGGGGTGTAATAAAAAGAAAACGGTATTTTGCTCAAAGACAAAAGTCAAGGGCGGGTTCATTGTACAAGTAAATACAAAACTAATGGAAGTCTGCTACGGAAAGAGCGCGGTTAAATCTATCACCCAATGAAGTACAGAAAAGGTGACACAGACGCGCAACCGAGGCAACCAGGCCCTTAGGCACACAGGCAGTAGCGTGTACCTGTCATTGGGCACCACCACTGGCTCCCTGGCAGCATCCTCCAGGTCCCTCTTGACTTGAGCTTGCTTCAGCCTGCACAGGGGAGCCTTCAGTGTGCACCACTCCACTGGTGCTCTATAAATTAAAGAGTACGCTGTTATTCATCTCATGTCCCCACTATATCACGCATTCTTGAAACTCGCAGTGTGCTACTACATTCACAAACCAACCTTGACTTAATGCTTTAAGGCCCCCTTTCGTAAAAAGGGGAAAAGGACGAGAAAAAATCTACTCATCTCCACGAAGTAAATCATGACAAGTGGGCAAAGCACTGGGGATCGTTCTTACCGTAAATCACCTGTGACATTGCCCACTCGCGCATGTAAATGAGTGCCAATGCATATGTACAGTATATACAATGTGTTTTTGCCGTTTAGCCGCCGTTTCCCGTGCCCTTAACGCCGGAGTAGCAGCTTGTTGTCGGTGTTGCCGTTTTGCCACTGCTTCCTGAGCTCTCGCCTCGGGGGTAGCTTGCTGTCGGCATAGACGTTGAGCCGCCGCATGCTGCACTCTAGCCTCCGGAGTAGCAGCTCGTTGTCGGGGTTGCCACTTTGCCTTTCACGGGTGAGAGTGCCTTTCACGATCGTTTTCATCCATGGCAGATAGAGAATGTGTGGTCTGGAATGCACTTATTATTCATCGTCATCGTCATGACGTACAGTGGGTGCCTTGCATGTGCTGTGCCGTGATGGCAGAAAGAGAATGTGTGGTCTGGAACGCGCTTATTCTTCATCGTCATCAGCCACAGAACAGACAAAGTGCACATAATGCCTAACAGATGTGTAGCGGGTACCTCGCTTATCAGCAGAATGACGAATGGCATAGTGGCATAGTGGGTGCTTTCCTATTTCATGAAAGTTATGGTGGGCGTATAGTGGGTACCTTGCATGTGCTGTGCCGGACAACAAACAACGCACAACGGACAAGCCTAGACCCTAAGGTGCTTCACCCCTAAGAGTCGCAGAGTGTTTCAGAAACTCGCTTTATTGGGTTTCAAGGCAGCCTATGGAAGGTGGCCTTGTTGTCATTAGGAACAATTATGGGATCGAGGCCATCAGCTTTCACTGGCTGATCATTGAAGCAAGAAAAAAATGTTACTGGGTGTGTTCAGATAAGAACGTCGGTGCATGTCCGCCGACCCCCTTTAATTTCGCCGAAAAAAATATATTTTGTTTCCCGAGTACCCAGGACCACAAAACCACTTTTTGTCTCGCGAGAAAAAATTTCTCCTTCTTTAAAAAAAATTCACAAGTCTCCACTGAGCCGCCACCGCCTCTTTCGAATTTCGCAAAAATGGGATTTCGATGAGACGCTACAAAAGCACTATCGTAGCTGTAGGTCCGAAAACTTTTCTCCACATACTACGGATAGTTTTTGCTGAGAAAAAATTATTATTTTGCAGTTTTGATGTCGTTCTGTTAAGAAAAAAAATCGCAAAATCGACACAAAGCTCAATAATGCTCACATTTAAGATTTTTTTCCTCCGCAAATATAAACGCCAGACTTTCGAAAGTTTTTAAAAACATTGCCATATGTTTGGTGAACAAGTGTGCTGAACGAAACACCTGAGAGTGGCTTCAAACGTTAACCAGAAATGTTTAACTGAGGACATGTCTCTCCAAATGCAATATTTTGAAGATCATTTAAAAAAAAACACCATCTTCGATTTTCTTTAAACTCTCCAGAATTAAAGTCAAGCACGTGTTCTAACTTAATCTGTAAAAACATGTTGCATTATTTTTGTGAGGTCGGAACTACGAAGCACGAAAAGTGGCCAAATTGACGTATAGCGAGTAACCACAACATTGAGCGAGCATGGAGCAATAGTTGCCATTATCGTTATTTTTAGGTCCTGAATGTCATCTGCTGCGCTCGAGGGACAACAGCTTGACAGACAAAACCAAGGAGTTGCCTTAAAGTGCAAATTTGTTCATTTGCGTGCGTGCACGCGTCACAGTTTTGGTCCTGGCGTAAGGACTAACCGCAAGATTTCTAGAAATGTAGTCAAGTCGAGCTCTCGGAAGGAACTGTTTATTTACCCCTATTGCATACACAGGGAGTCATAGTCACAAGTCACAGTCAGACAAGTTAGACAGTCACAAACGTCACTGAAGCACTTGTGCGTATCTTGCTCCTGGTGAAGCAACCTTGTGCACACAACCCATTTCGACCTCAAGGAGGAGAACTTCGTGAGCTCGATCCCTGTGTCAGGGTGAGCCGCTGTAGACGAAATGTTTCCCGAATGGACCTGGTCATCAGCCGTTTTGAAACGTACTCTTTCTGTGCTTTAGAACTAATTGCAATGAAATCTTTCTTGTTTGGGCTTTGTTGGGTGGAGTCGAGCTCATCGTCAGTATAGTATTTCATTGCTGCCTGTATGTTTTCTGGCTTCAGCTTCGATCTGGTGTAGAGGTTTCGGATTTGACCACACCCAGGTGTCTGTATTTTCTGGATTTCCGAATGAGGTGCCGAGTTGCGGATGGAATAATTTCTTGAATCTCTTGATGAGAAAGGTTCACAGGGAGCAGTGTCAGGAGGCGGCAGCGTTCATAGTATGATTCGCAGGTATCGAATGTGTTCTTTAGGTTGCTCAGCCACTCGCGACACGTGTTGCAGGTTTCCGCTGAAGGACCAGGTTCCTCTGTAGTGCCGTACGCTACTGTAAGGACAGCAGAAATTGTCCTGGAGATAGCGCCCTCGATCTGCGCTTTCTTACGCTTGGCGTAAGAGACTCGGCATTGTGCTTTCACTTTCGCCGGAATTTTTAGGGTTGTCACGTCGGTTGTCTTAACGAGTGCGTTTAGCTCTTCGACAGGAATTTGTTCGGGAACAAAATTTGCGTCAGACTGAGATGCAACTAGAGACTCGACGGCGATCTGTTTCAAGCGGTTGAAACAGCTCTGGCACAAAATGTTGGTTTCTCTGATGGATGAGGCTTTTTATGGCATGCGCTTCCTTAGTAAGGCGACATTCAAATCTTTCACACATCGAAAGTTCCGCTTGTAGGCAATCTTCTTCGTATACCTCTTTCGGTAGTCGGCACAAAACGCTCGCTCTGAGCTCCACAACATGGCCATCAATATCAAGGGAGTGTAATACGCGCACGCGTACTCACGTTCGTTCACCAGCAGAGAACTGCCAGGTTGTCGACGACGAACGGAAGTGAAAGCCGACGTTCTCTTATTACTTCTACCTTTCTTAAGCGAGTTGAGCTGTTTCTTGTTTATGTTCTTTCTTTTTTTTTAGGGAGCGGGTGAGCGCAGTCGTGCTGCAGAAGCGCCGCTTGTGCCGACACGCATCGTCTGCGTTATCACATTACCGATGTGCCATGGGAAGCGATAAATATCCAGCGGTGGATCCTCTCCAGCCACCTCCTTTATGAGGCGTACGCAGGCTCACATGCGCCAAAAATTTTGAAAGCGATTCTTGCGAAGAGTGCGACTCATTATCGCGGCATGCTCAGTGGCTGGGACCCGTGTAGAAGTTTTTGTGATTTGCGTAAAAAAAATGTAGTAATAATTTCCTCTTCAAAACCAACTGTTCCTGTTTTATTCCTGACAATCCGTCAATCCACAGAAGACATTCGTGACCTAAAAATAACGATAATGGCAACAATTGCTCCATGCTCGCTCAATGTTGTGGTTACTCACTATACATCAATTTGGCCACTTTTTGTGCTTCGTAGTTCCGACCTCACAAAAATAATGCAACATGTTTTTACAGATTAAGCTAGAACACGTGCTTGCCTTTAATTCTGGAGAGTTAAAAGAAAATCGAAGATGGTGTTTTTTTTTAAATGATCTTCAAAATATTGCATTTTGAGAGACATGTTCTCAGTTGAACATTTCTGGTTAACGTTCAAAGCCACTCTCAGGTATTTCGTTCCGCACACTTGTTCACCAAACATATGGGAATGTTTTTAAAAGCTTGGGGAAGTCTGGCGGTTATACTTGCGGAGGAAAAAAATCTTAAATGTGGGCATTATTGAGCTTTGTGTCCATTTCGCGATTTTTTTTCTTAACAGAACAAAATCAAAACTGCAAAGCAATAATTTTTTCTCAACGCAAACTATCCGTAGTATGTGGAGAAAATTTTTCGGACCTACAGCTACAATAGTGTTTTTGTAGCGTCTCATCGAAATCCCATTTTCGCGAAATTCGAAAGAGGCGGTGGCGGCTCAGTGGAGCCTTGTGAATTTTTTTTAAAGAAGGTGAAATTTTTTTTCTCGCGAAACCAAAAGTGGTTTTGTGGTCCTGGGTACTCGGGAAACAAAATATATTTTTTTCGGCGAAATTAAAGGGGGTCGGCGGACATGCACCGACGTTCTTATCTGAACACACCCTACTGTATGCTCCTCAAAACTCTAAGATAAATGGAGGAAGGCATGTCCCTGCAAGTTGTGGAAAGAACGTGTCACGCCTAGCCACGCTGTGCACTCCTTTTCTTTATTAAAGTTCTGACGTTGTTATAACGACTCCCATAATCAGAAACCTCCTGTGAAGCAGCAGTGACACCAACCGTTCCAATGAAGCAGCTGGCGTTGCTTCTGCATTTGCTCTAACTGAATAAAGCGCACATATTAGCGTCGATGTAAAAATGTTTATCCTGTTGGCATGACTTACACGCAGCATCCAACAAGCTCGGCCTACTGTCCTTATTGGTGGCAGGCTGTGCAGCAGTAGGTGACAGCCCGCTGCAGTGATGCATTTGTCGCTTGTGAGCTTTTACTAGCTATAAAATGATGCCTTGTTGTGCAAAGTTGTTTATTTTGTGTGTTTTGGCAAGTAGATAAAGTTTTTCACAGGACTCGTGCTGCCATCCCTAGTTGCAAATTCAGAGAGTGATGCACTCAGTGAAAAGCCGTCCTCAAGATTGGCGTCATTATTGCTGTACATATCTCCAGTGTCACACTTTTGGGTCTTTGAAATTACGTTTTTGCTGTCGTGGCAGGTCAGGAAAAGGGAAACACAGTTCATTTCTAGAATCAAAATATATTACGTTTAAGCCACCTGCTTAGTCAGAATTCGTAACAGTAAGCATGCGAAGTTCATGCTGCAGTCAAATAACGGTCTATTTTTATGTCTACACTCCTCTACTTCTACACTCCTCTACTGTGCTCGTCTCTTCTTCCTTTGTGGTCCGTCTTGTTTGCGCTAAAGTTTTCACCTAAAATACACTCCTCTAAGAGACCCGAAGACAGCAGAAAAAATAATAGAGGAAACAGGGGCCGCTGACATTACATTAACCCATATATGCCCAGTGTCCTACATATAGGACGCTTCTTTGATGCATTCTAACATCGGTAGTTCTTTAGCTGATGACTAGCGCCACTTACAGCACATCAAACAGGTCTTATTCTCAACGTGTGCAAGCCTACACATTGCTTGCTTTTCATCCCGCCACGTGCCGACCGCTTTCTCCGGGCAAACGCGTGTGTCGTATGAAAGACGTCTTGTAGACGCGCACCGACCACACTGTTGTCCCTCAGAGTAAACAGACAAGGTGCGCTCACTGACATGAGAAGACAACTCCTCGCAGTGAGAAGTGCAATGTCGGTATGCACGTGAAATGTTTCAAGGCTTACCACACCCGCACATAGCACCCATAATGCCCAGTGTGTAGTATGTAGGACCGCTTGAAAAACAGTTTCACGTTTACCTGGCAGTAAATAAAAGCTTGTGGTTTCTTTTGAGGGTACAAGTGCACTTTTTTGTGAAAAAAATATTTGTTTTGTCATTTTTTCTGAGTTTGGGCATATATGGGTTAAGAGAAAAACAAAATGAAGCTGGGCAGGGCATGTAATGCATAGGGCAGATCAGCTAGGGTTTACATTAAGAGAAAAATTGGGGGGACCCTTAAGCTTCGCCTTTAAGAGTTGAACGTGATAGCGATATCCTGTCCCTAGTGCGTTCTTCAATCACTTCGTGCATACTATGTAATGGGTAGCATGCTTTAAACCAGGAGCAATTATGAGCGGGAAATGTTTTCAAACTTGCTATGCACCCACTGCGTGGTCTTAAGGGAATACGCGCAGTAACGTGTGTGCCTTTTGTAATGGGTGGTCGGCTTTGAACCATGATGTCAATATGATATTCACATGTTCTGACGTCCAATGGCAATGTACGCTTGTACCACACAATACTACTGCGATATTACATGTTGTATTGTGACGCCTGTATACAGGACATGTGTGTTTGTAAAGCATAAAAGTTATTTTTACTGCATTTCCATGCAGAGGAAGTTATTTTCAAGGTAACTCCAAGCGGAAGCGTGGCTGTGTGGTAGAACACCTGCTTCCCACGCAGATAGCCTGGGTTCGATCCTCATTCGGACCCGGAAATTTTTATTATTTATTTTATTTGCATCTTTCTCGATTTTTCGGTCATAGACAAGATGATGATTTTTCGCTCACAACCAACGCCACCGCTGCCGCCGCCGACACAGACAACAGCGTTCTGCGAAACGAAATCTTTAATGCTCTTGCGTTAAAAACAAAATGAAGCTGGACAGGGCATGTAATGCATAGGGCAGATCAGCTCGGGTTTGGTTCCAAGCCCAGTGATGTGATTGGCTGAAGCCATTTTGGAGCAGGTTTTTGGAACAGCCAAAAGCGCATTATGGAGCAGGTAAAAAGGTTTTTGGAGCAGCCAAAAGTGCATTTTGGTGCAAGAAAAACAGGCTTTTGGAACAACCAAGAGTCTATTTTAAAGCAGGATAAAAGTCTTTTGGAGCTGCTAAAGGCTCATTACCAAGTGAAAAAAAAATGAATTTGTGACAACTAAAACGGCTGAATAAAGTGGAGCAAAACAGCATTCTATAACATTCCATGCACGTGCAGCTTGGACTACCTATAGTGTAACCGCTTATATAGTGCAGGACCGGCTACAAAGCGGTCCTTTCTTACTACCGTTTATCCTGCGCCATAGAATTCCATGTATACGTACACCGCTTATTGCGCAGCCCCAAGATAAAAGGCCGGTTATTATGCGGCTCAGATAAGCCAGGTAACGACAGTGGCGTAGGCAGAAAATGCTTTTCGGGGGAGGGGGGGGGGCTAGGGCCCAGTGTGCCACCCCGTGGCTACGCCACTGGGTTACGACCGCGCTTCTCAACGGAGGTACGCTGACCGAAGAGGGACAGCGATGAAAACGTTACGAAGAATAAGGGGACATGGAGGGGAGAGGAGCGCAGAAAAAAGAAAGAAAGAAAAAAAAAAAGATGCGTTGCCGGTGTCGCGAGTGCGCCGCGCGAATAAGCATTGTCTAGGTTGTCTAGGTGCCAGAGAAGACTACTCTGGCCGCTTGCCGCGTGTTCTGTTCCCGCTCCGCACCAAACGGGCGCCCACGTCCACGTCACGTGCACGGTACCACTGTTTGGCTATTTGTCTGGAAAATAGTTACGTCGTCGTAGAGCGCGGGTATCACGCGTGCAACCTCAATTCCATCATCCGTGATGGCGCCGTTCCGCAAATGTAAACACTTTGCGATGCGGGCTTTCACCTTTGACACTAGCAAGCTTGACAGGGCATAGTTGTTGCGGGTACACGTTCTCCCGACCGCGAACCCAAACTTGGTTTCGCACGTGCTGCCCTTGTTTGAGCTCGTGAGAGCGATCTCTTATGCGCCCGATCTCATGTTGTCTAGGTCAAGCTTCCGGCATCAGCAGCATGGGAAGTTGCCCACAACTGCCTCATCGGTAACGGCCGCAGATGTGCGGTTTGGTGCCGAGACAACGAAAAGCTTTGCAGTGGTTACATTCCGAAAGGGGTGCATGAATGGTAACTTCCTGATTCTGAATGAACAGAGCCGCACCGTCAACGAAAACGGGGCGTGCATGTGCAACACTTGAGTAGTGGTTCGCGGTCACACTGCTTTCGACATTGCGCTTGGGAAATCAAAAGCATGCGGAAACTTGGTTGCTGTTCCGCTGGGAATACGGAACACGAACAAGGAGCTCTGAAAAGTCAGTCGGCGACTATCTAGACAGCGCTTTTTTTCTGTGTTCGTTTCGTCGGCACAGCAGGCCCGCGAACGTTTTAGAGTGCTTGTACTCACTCTTCTGGCCAATTAAGTTATACGCGGTCAATGGTGTAATAGAAAGGCAGTCCGACTAGCACTCTGCACACGCGCGCACGTCTTCCTTAATTTACACGCACTCACAGCCACGGTCACATAGTGTGTGCACGCTAGGACATGGCACATGCTGGGGCGTTTCCACCTCGAGAAATTAGTTTCGTTTTCAAAATATGAAAACACCAAGTTTGGCGCAGAATAGTGAAAATGTAGCAGGATGTAGCAGGAATCGTCTTTGGCGCAATCTGGCGCAGCTATCACATCACTGAAGCCATAAAACGGAATCATAAATTAAAGATCATCTAAAGCAGCTGCGGCTGCTTTTGCTTTGATAGCACTGGGAAGGAAAAAGCACTTACCGCAGCATGCGCTCATTCTCAGCATTGAGCTTGTCGGCGTCTCGCGACTTGAGCGCCATCCAGCGCTTGATGAGGTCCTGGTGATCCCGCTCCAGGGTGTTGAAGTTGCGCTCCAGGCTGTTGTATGCCAGCTGCAGGGCTTCGTGCTCATCCTTCAAGAGCTGCACATGGGAAAACACGAGGCCCCTTTTTCGTAACAGAAACTGCAGGTTTCAGAATCTGCATGCTCATTCTTCTAGTACTCCCTCCCAATAAATATGGTGGTGCAGGAACTTCTTACTAAAGCTATCCCTTGCAATACAAGGCTTGAAGTGTGAGCAAATTTGTATGACTTCGTTGTGTAGCTGCACAGCTTGAGAAAACACTGACAGTGAAGGCGTAGTAGCGCCAACCGACAAGCCGGCACACATGGGTGTCTACGTGGGCTATGACTGTTTAAGAGTTTCACTTCTTCTTTGTGTAACATACAGTAATCAAAGGCTCGCATATGTATGCGCTTCCACCATCTTTTTATGCAAGTTGGTTCATAGTTAAATGTAATGTAACGTAAAAGCGCAAATACAGTCGAGCCCGCATATAACGGCCCCACTTACAACGAACGTTCGCTTAAAACGGACGATACCCGCGTGACCGTGGAAATATACATCATTTCAATGGCACAAAATCGCACTTACAACAAACGTCTCTGAGCCCTGCCGATTGGTTACAGCGAACGGAGTCAGCACTCCGGCGACTGTCCGAGACGCCACTTTCAACCACCGATCCTTTTGTCAAAAGCCCAAGATTCCTTTTGTTAAACGCCGACCCTGCCTCCGCAGCCGTCTAGTTGTTGCTCTCCCCGACCGTTTTTGTTCACACCCCTCCGTCCTTTGTGCCCCTGCTGCTTCGAGCACCCCGCATCGGCAGTTCGCGATTCTTTCCTGTTCTCGCTCATTTTGCACTCCGCTCAGCATGCCCTCTGTGCGCGTGCGGAAGGGTAAAAACGCCTGTTACACGGAATGAATCGCGAATTATCGAAGTCGGTGGGGCCACGTAAGCCCCACCAAGTTCGATATTTCGCGATCCATCCCGTGTGACAGCCGTTTTACCCGAGCTACCTACCTTCTCCCCGCGTGTTTTGGCTTTCAAGGTCGCCTTCCCGCCGTTCTCGCAAGCCTGCTCCCCTCTCTTTCCTCTTATCGCAACCGTCGCAACTCCTTCGTCTGTCTCCACCGCTCCGCAACACCGGCCATGCAGGCTGGCTCGAGTTGGGAAGTTTCTTTTTCTGGCTAGATCAGTTCCACGCATCCTTGCCTGTCTGGTCGTACGTGCGCGTCTTGATCGCTGTTGGTGCGCGTGTATGGTCGGGATGACGGACGGGAAGCCTGCCGCGCTAGCAGATGGCACGAAGCGAAAAGCGCCGACTCAAGGCACTAAAGACTGCAAAGCAGCAGCCAACCTGCCGCTTCGCGTGTCCCTGTATTCAGCTGTGGAGATGGTGAATGCTTTGTGGGCGGAGGTGACGGCTACATGCGTGAAAAACTGTCTCCGCGAGGCTGGCTTCGTCGACGTCAGACCTGATGCCGAGCCTGAAGCTTCCGAAGAGGACCACTCCAGCGGCGATTTGTGGCAGCGCGTCGTCATCTCCGACATGGGAGGGCGGGATATCTGCTGGGATGATTTCATTACGGCCAATGATGATGCCGACACTGCGGAACCGTGCACGGATGAGGGCATTGTCAATTAAATACGCGGCGCAAGAGCGATTTGGAGGAATCGGACGACGACAACGACGACGAAGCTTTGGAGCCAGCACCCACAAGCATGCCTGTAGCAAATGGCCACATAGATAGCCTCAGACAGCTTGTCTATGCCAAGGGCCTTGGCGAAGAGCACGCTGCCGTTTTAAATAAACTGGAGACCACCCTCATCGCATCTGCACTGTTGAAACACGTGCATTACGTTACGGGCTTTTTTGCGAAAGAAATAAGTTTTGTGTTTTCACTTGCAACTTTTTTGAAGCTGTGTTTCATTTACTACGGACTTCGGTATACAACGAACGGATGCCGCGTCACGCTCAGGTTCGTTATAAACGGACTCGACTGTGAATGGCCACGGAAGATACTACACCACACACACAAGCGCTGACTAACAAGGGTGTTTAATGACGAAGAGACCCTGTTTATGAATGCCAAAGTGAAGCATGAGAAATATGGGAGAATGGCACAAAAAAAAAGGTCAACCAAGTAGAATAATAAAAAAGCAGTCATCGAAAGGTGTAGCACAACAAATAGTGATCTGTAGCACCTCCTGCCATTTGGAAACCAAATGGCTGCATCCAGAAGATAAAACTCTGCATGAGACAAAGACAGAAGCGCCACTTGCAGCCAAATGTTTTAACATAGTAGGCTTCTAAGCTGATACATAGGGTCTTTGATTTTGCCTAGAATTGTTGTCCCTACGAACAGGACTACACGAGCTGTGCACATCTAAGTGTGCATACATGTCATGAAGTTTTTCCAGTTTCTGAGCGTGTTCCTCTAAATGGTCACTGATACATTGCCCAGTTTCTCCGACATAAAACATCCCGAAAAACCACTCCAATGAAACATTTGACAAACGGTGCTTTGCGATTCTTCTGGCATCCACATTTACTGGAGTTACAAATACCTGGACACAACTTTTCCGATCTTATTGGGGGGAAGAGACAGCGACTGGTATGCTGTGGCATTTGCAAATAATTAAGGGAAAGTTTGTGGATGTATGGCACAGGCATCTGGGGCCTTCCAGAGATCATCCGCCATTGTTCTTCCCATTCCACGTTTTAAACTTTTTAAGGCAGGTTTCGGAAATGGCAGTCAATACAGAATAACCAAAACATCTGATAAACAAAACATTTGATGCGGGCACAATTTTGGGAGAGCAGATTGCTCTCTTGATTGCCTTTCAGTGCGCTGAGTCACAGGGCAGCAACTCCATTTTTGTGCTACCGCAGCCAACGCGCTCATCACAGATCCTGAGATTGTAAAATCGAGAAAATCAGGAAGTTCGTGGGTAAAATGTAACGCAAAGTCCATAATTGGTAAAATTAGCCAGACTTTGCCTGCTGTAGAAAGGTAGGTGAAGGCAGACTGCTTTTTAAAGAGTACTAGTAAGTCGTCAACGAACCTGAAAATTTTTAAAACCAGTCCCCCCCCCCCCCCTTAAAATTTGTGTACCTGATTGGCATCCTTCATGTCCTGCAGCTCCTTTGCAGTAGTGCTAAGCTTTTCCCTCAACAGGTCCAACTCAGCCTCGCACTCCTGGATCCTGCATACACAGACATGTATGTCCCTTTACATCCATAAACCACTTCACACAAGCTATCACCCACTCACACACATATTCCCAAGAATTTGTTGTGTAGAAATGGCAGCAAGCATACAGTGAGAAGAAAAACCTACAAGTGCACTGTCATCACCTTTTGTTTAAAACTGTTTAAACATGAAACATTTAGTAAGCAAGAACAACAATTTGGTCATAAAATATATTAAAGGAGCCAGCTTTGTATCTATTTATTTATTTATTTATTTTATTTATTTATTTATTGTACCCTCAAGGCTTTACAGCATTGTAGGGGGAGGGGGCAAAAAACAAACAACAAATAGAAGATAACATTCCAACTAAGACATCTAAAATACAATCAATACAGGAAGTGAGGAAAATAAAAAAAAAAATACAACAAGGCATATTGAACAAAAAAAGCGCAGTACATACACAAGAAACAAAAAGCATAAAAAAGAGAAGTCGCTGCATCACTTAAGCATGAAATAAAATCAAAGTGACGTATTTAATACATTTCGGAATGTGTCAGGGTTAGTCAGATTCTATGACGGCCATTCGGTCGTTTGACGCAAATCAGGTTTCGATGGCCGCTCATGGCATTCTTACTAAAAGTCAAATTTACCCTCATGAGTTGACGTGGCGGCTTCCTGCCCACATGGGCACCACCGTCGACGGCTTCGCCAACCCTAATGAGTTAGCCCACACCTGCGCGCGAAACCTCACCCTCCACGACGGGCATCAGGGCCCCCCGTCTTCCAACGGGGTAGGAGTTGTCGACGTCGCCGACGGGGACCCGTTGACCACCTTCCACGAGATTACTTCTCATTATTGCTTGGGCAGGAGATCCCTACTAGCTCCGCATAGGGACCTAGCCAGAAGTGAAGAAATCGCCCTTCGATTAATCCAAACGGAGACGTTCCCATCACCGGCCTACGTGGCCTCGTATACAGACATTTCCCCCAACTGCCCTGACTGCGGCCAATTGGCTACATTTCAGCACCTTATGTGGCGGTGCCCCCCACTTAGGCGATAAAAGAAGACGACACCACATCACCGAGGCAGACTTTTACCAATGTATCTCTAGCACTGCCTCGGTCGACCAACTCAGGGCCGTCCGGGGGCCTGTGAAGCGGTCGGAAGACTCTGGCTCCCGCCCCCGTCGCAGGCGAGGCCCTCGGTGGGCTCCTAGGAGCTCCTCCCCAGGACATCAATAAAGTTCGTCTGACTGACTGACTAGTACTATTGACGACTGATGCAGACAGGTGATTCCAGCCGCGGCACGTTTTCGGAAAAAAAGGAATTAGAGTATCTTAACGTTTGCTACGAGGGATGTGTACTTTGATGTTGTGATCTAAACGAGATGATATGAAAGATGCAGGCTGTATTAAACATGATTTTAAAATGTGATTGTGATAATGTATTTTGTGAATGACATAGATGCGTGCTAGCTTTCTGCGTGTGGCAAGTGATGTAAGGTTAAGGGTGGCTTTCATGGCAGATACACTGGATGTTCAATGATAATTTGATAGGAAGTAACGTGCCGAACGATTTTGAACAGCCTCTAGCTTGTTTATTAATGTTATTTGGCCGGGGTCCCATATCGATGAGGCGTATTCTAACACAGGACGAATATAAGAGATAAATAACTGTTTCATTAATGATGATGGTGCAAGAGAAAAGTTACGTTTTATGTAGCCTAGCGTGCGATTGGACTTAGATATTACATAGTCAATGTGATCGGGCCAGGACAGAGCTTTGTAAATGCATAAAGTGTGGACATAGGTTTGCTAGAGAAGCTTACCCTACAAAGCGACCGGGAAGGGACGAGACGTTATCCACTGCAGTCACGCACAACGACGTTATGGCCGGGTTCGTCGACTCTCCAACAGGGCGCAGAAATGTGTGGGGGGTGCTATCACCCCCTGTAAGGTCGTTTGTGCCTTGTGGCGCACGTGCGTCTCATGGATTGGCCGCAGCTCGGGTCGACAGCCACCGAGCGGAAGATGGCGTTGTGCTCGCATGGGTTATCATCATCATCATTAAGGTTAGTGCGGTAGTGCCAGCAGCGCCGCCCGGCGGCAAAGCTAGGTGGGCGCACGGGAAAAGGTAGTGACTCTCTTGGGCGTTTGGCGGCTGGCGTGGACGGACGGCTCCTGCGGTGGGTCTGTGGGGGCGACACCGCAGGTCGTCTCCCGTGGATCCCTCGTGGTGAGTCGACCGTTGGCAAATGCACATTTGCGGTACCTTGTTGTTTTCTTGAGCATTGTATAAGGTTGTTTTAGCGTGTTGATCACTAGTGATGTACTTGATTCGGCTAGCGAGCTCGTTGATGTAAAAGTAGTTGAATAAATGTTACGTGTTGTTTCCGTTTGCCCGACCGCGTCTACTGTCTCCGTGTGCTCCGAGAGCGGCGCTCTCGAGACCCCACAAATCCGCCTTTTGCATGCCTCTACAGCGCATGCGCGGCCACCTGGCGGCGAATCTGGGAAACTATCTGTGGGGCGCTGTTTCAGACGCCGCCTCTTTTTCCGCGGCGGCATTGGTGGTGAGAGTAGCGTTGGCACGTGCATGCGGGTGGCACAACAAATATATTTATCTATATATCTGGTTCTGTTAGCTCGATGCCGGCAACTAATGCCGCTTATGGATGCACTTCGTGAGGCGTGCCCAGCAGCAACAATCATTTTTTCCACTTCCCGTCGGTGAAACGTGATCATCAGCGCCGTGAAGCGTGGTACGATCATGGCTGTGAGGCGCCAAAATGAAGACGGCAGTTCGTGGCAGCCTTTGGATTCTGCAAGGCAGTGCGAAAAGCAGTTCGTTAACGGTGTGTGTGCTAACTAAATGTTATACGCGAAGAACATGTCACGTTTCCTGCAGGGCACGGAATAAGTGTGCGCTTTGTGTCTGTGTCGTCGCACAGCAGTTCAGTAGCGACGAAGCTTGAGCTACGGCTTTTCTTTGTACGACATGCTTTCTGTATTTGTTTTGGAATGATGGCAACAGCAAAGTAGGGTAAATTGTGCCTTGGTTCGCTTTGGTCTCAACGTAACTACGCTGTTGCTTACTTTGGCGTCTTCTATATATCGGAAAACAGTCGCGTCCGCTAGAACATAATGAATGCAAAAGGGTGCACTTTCGTCGCCTGTCATTCACCGACGTTCAGCAGTTCATTTCTGTTGTCAGAGCACATTCGCTGTTCGGTGAAAAAGGAAAAAAAAAGAAAAAGAAATCCACCGGTCTTCACTGTTGACGCCACTGCCGCGCACCGATTCATAAATCTTGCGAAGTTTCCACGTGCGTGCCTTTTTTTGGTCACCAGTGCGATTTTCACAGATTTTGCAGGTTCGCCGGCCAACTCTCCCTGGCACCGCAATTTCAGTTACCGTATTTACTCGAATCTAACGCGCACCTTTTTTCCGGTAGAACGGGTCCAAAAGTCGCATGCGCGTTAGAATCGAGTACCAAAAAAAAAAGAAAAAAAAAAAAAAAAAAAAGAAAAAAAAAACTCTGTTAAACTCGGTTATCATATCGCCATCGGCATTTCAAAAATGGCCGCCTCCTACGCACCTCGGCCATTTCTGCCATTGTTTCAGTTCGTACGTGTGCTGAGGAGTTTGTCATCTTGTTCTGCGTTCGCATCGACGGCATGGAAGTGCCGACTCCAAAGACTCGACGAGTGCACCACGATACGGCATTTAAAAGAAAATTTATTACATGTGCAGAGACGGACGGAAATCGGGCCGCATCGCGGTCGTTCGGAGTTCCCGAAACGTGCGTGAGAGACTGACGCAAACAGAAGCAGATTTCTGACAGCAAAGCTTCACGAAAAGGTTTCCAGTGGACCAAAGCAGAGTCGGTTTCCCGAAAACAAAAAGGTGCTGGCCGAGTATGTGCTTGAGCAGCGAGTGGCACAGCGGCCCGTGACGACAGACCAGCTCCAGGTCCGGGCAATGCAGTTAGCCTTAGAAAAAGGGCTAACGCGGAGCGATTTCAAAGCAAGCAGGTGCTGGCTCACAAACTTCATGAAAACCCAAATGCTTGTTGTTCTGCATGTGCGAAGGTTGACTCCTACGGACTTTTTCTTCTCTGTCACGAAAAATGGGTGCGCGTTACAATTGATGTTTTACTTTTTTTTTTCTTTTTTGGTCGCGGAAAACGGGTGCGCGTTACAATCGAGGGCGCGGTAGAATCGAGTAAATACGGTAAACGAAATTCGCAAAAATACATAGCTCAAGACAGGTTCAGCGTGCCGTGTTCAATCGGCACCAGCTATTCTGGTGTGCTAAAATTGTGTAACGCATGTATCGTAGGATCACGTTCCCTCAATATGAATGTGCAGGCCAGAAAACACTGTGGACCAGACGCGAGGTACTCGCGATAGACACTTCGAAGCATGTCATTCCGTAAAATCATTGCTCTGCGCTCCCGTAGTAAAACGTTGATGCAACAACGGCACGAAACGGCCCAAGCAGAGGCCCGGTAGTTCATATGATTAGTATGAATGCGACAATAAACAAAAAGTATATTTACCCAGCTGCGCAGAGGCAGTGACATGCCACTACCTCGCATGTGGTCTTCCTCACGATTGCATGCACAATGTAGCAGCCACCCTTCATTGACGGGAGGAAAATGCTTCTCGGAACTCCGCACGTGGACGCGGCAGTCAACTCATTAAACATGAAGCTGCGCATGTAACCCACATTGCAGAATTTCTGCGCTTTTGTGGTTTGCCGGGAGCACCGCGAACCACTTGCTGCCATGAAGGCATTCAACTGCTTCTTACTCATCATTTTCATTGATACTGGCCTTTTCGTCCACCCGTTGGTCACAGAAAAGAACGCGCCGGGTATGTAAATACCCCCCAGGTGGCTCCATGCCACAACACAACACTCAGACAGGGCTATCAGCACATGTGCCGCAGCCAAGCTTTGTGCAATGCAGCAGCAGTAGCAGTGGTGGCAGAGGCAGCAGACGAGCGCAACGCCCCACGGTTTGTTTCTTGAAGAGTCCGCGAAAGGCACCACACAGACATGCAAAAGGCGGATTGCACTCGAGGCCGTTCGTCAACAAACACCCAGGATACAGCACAGTGCAACAATCACAGGCTTGCGGGCTGACAGGGAAACTCCTAATACCCCTGTCCCACGTGGCAACTTAAGTGCACTTTCAGCGAGTGCACTTCCGCTCACAAAGTGTCACTTTGGCGGTTCGCTGCTACACGAGAAAGCGAAGTGTACTTTGGAAATGACGACAATGGCAATTGGCGAATTAGTAACGCAACATATATTTGTTACTTTTGCGCCCGTGTCACAGCGACGGACCACGTTGTCTTCGTGGAAGTAGCACCAGTGGCTCACGCCATCGCAACCGACTAGAGAACGAGTGACCTACACATGTGCAAGTGTGCAAGGAAGTAAACAACGCGACGGACGCGGCCATTACACCGCATGTGCTCCCGCATCCCCCTAGCGGACGTGGCCGCAAACTCCCGGTGGGCGAGACTAGCGAGGTTTTTTGTTGTAGTATGACTTGTTTTAATACATATCAGTATTCCTGATAACGAAAACAATGGTTTAAAAATACTGTGAGCGCCGCTTTATGCAATAGCGTATTTATGTGCAAGCCACTGCGACCGAGGCTACACACTCCGTCGCAGCGAAGTGAGGTTTGCGAACACACTTGCCGGCAAGTGTACTTTGCAGCGAGTGACACTAAACTTTTTCGTGTGGCAGCGTGCAAATGACACTCGCGGCGAAGGGCACTCGCTCAAAGTGCACTTACGTTGCCACGTGTGACAGGGGTATAAGACCAACCGAGTGTACGCTTGCTGGTAGACGCTGCAGCTATCACACAAAGGCCGAGCACATGGACGAGAAGCCGCCTGCTAGAGCAGCGCGTCTACCTCTTAGTCAGGCCTGTGAGCATCTACCACAGCGAGCGAGCGCCGGGTGGAAGCAAGCTAATGGGAGAGGGAGTTGTCACTGGCGGCCAACGAGTATAGGCCAAGCTCAGTGAGTGCGCTAGCATGACGCGAGGGGAAAGCATTGTCCGGGCATGTTTGGACACGTGTCTCCGTGCCGGGAAGGCTGACGCATGGGTTGCACCACACAAAAAGGCCTGGCGGCGAAGCCACGGTGGCCATGTCGCCGATTAACGGTGGTTCCCGGCGATCGAGCCACATGGGGCCAGCACTCGCGCTAGCTGGGGAACGAGGTGCCACAGGGGAAGGCACGCTTGATTCTCACAATAATACCCTCTCCTAAAGACCGAGGACAGCCTGTGTGTCCGAGGCCATGTGGCAAGGTCAGCTCAGCCGCAAGGGGGCTGGCCAACGGGGCAATGTCCAAAAGGGTGGTGTCATTTCCACGAAGGCCCAGACCGATGAACGATGCTGCACAACACCGAGAGGAGAGGTTGTCGCTCCCGTTGACATGAGTCCACTGTCGGCCTTGGTCCCACAAAAGTTCAACCGAAGGTTCCACCACACCAGAGAGAGACCACTTCCAGGAAAAAGGTCCGCAGCCCAGGAGGAACAGGGCCATGGCTGCACAACAGAAGCAGCCAGCCACTTGAAGGTTGCCTGTTTGAGGAAGCAGACAGCCAGGAACGTACAAAGCGTGGCTGCAAGGTGTGTCAACTGCCAAAAGTCTTTGGAACGAGGGCTGGCAGGAACGGCCACCTGGAACAGCAGGCAACCAAGAAACTTGAGCCGGAGCGACCACGCTCGGGCCAAAGGCAAAGCATCAGTGGGCGGACCAGCCAATGAGAGCGGCTCCCAAGGCCACCAGGTGGGGTACGCAGGCAGGTGGTATCTGCAGAGCAGAAGGCAGGAACCAGGCCACAGCAAGGAGGGCCAGGGGACAGCAGGCCGAATGGTCAGGAACAGGCTGGCGGCACGGTAGAACCAAGCGCAGGAAGACGACAGGGCGTAGCAGAAGTGGACAGGAATGCCCCTGGCCTAGCCGGCTTGCCAAAAAGGGTGCCTGCCTTATGGTGCTACCCAACAAAGGGGGGCATTTTTCAGGGTAAGGCTTGGCTGGACAACACATCAGAGGGTATTTCCAGCTAAGTGGGCCTTCAACCACTTCCAGGTGTGTGTCCGCACAACGCAGCGGTTATTCTCCCTTTACTAAAGTGGCACAGAATAATGCCCGCAGATTGTACCGGTGGCATGGCTTGGGGCCAGCCTTCTCATGGTTTTCCTGTGGTTCGGTGACCACCTCCCCCCTCCAAAGTCGTTGCTGCGGGCAATGAAAGGTTTGAGGTCGGAGATGTTAACTGGACCGCCAACTTGTCTCCCTTTGGAGTAGGCTAGCTTGTACATCAGAGGCGACACTTTGGTGTGCACTCGGTATCTGCCCAACCACTTGGCCGACAGGGAGGCCGAGATGCCTTTCGCGGCATCACTCAAGACGTGATTGTGCCCGAGGACGAGATTGCCGACATCGTAGTGCACATCCCAATGTGACTGGTCGTATTGAGCCCTCTGTCCAGCTCGCGCTTTTGCCAGGTTGGCTACTGTACAGACGCACCACCTCTTCCTGTCCCTATCATCACCTTTCATCCTTCTTTTTTTCCCCTTCCCTTATCCCCGGTGTAGAGTAGCAGGCTAGAGCGCATAAGATCAGGCCGACCTCTCTGCCTTCTCATAAATTCTCACTATCTTCTCTCGTGATGGAAACATATCACACTGTTTAGCCTGCTAGAGATTTCATTATACACTACTCGTCTAGTCCTCAAGTTTTAACATTTAGCAGTGTTAGCAGGTGAGGAAAAAGTTATGCGTACCATTGTACATGCATTGGGAACAACAATGTGAACAGGAAATTTACAAATCTGATTTTAGATGCGAAGCATCTTATGCTCGGGGCTATGTCCGTCCCTCCCTCCCGCGTCCGGCCACTTTCACGAAGTAGGGAAGCATCCACTATGCGAACCAGAACACTATTGTACAATATAAGGCCGTCAACCACTACCACAGTCACCAGAGTCATGGCTGAGAGCACAGAGAGGCTGCTTAGCAATGGCTAGGCCGCTGGTGTCTGTCGTCCAGGTTAACTCCATTTCTTGATCTTGCTTGCATGTGTTTGGGGCGTCCCTCCTTCCCGCGTCCCACACTCCCCACAGCGCATGCGCGTCCTCTCTAAGCTCACCCGCTTTCTCTCCTCTTGGAATCCTCTGCTCTACGGAGCGGCCCTCGCGTCCCACACCCCCCCCACAGCACATGCGCGTCCTCTCTACGCTCACCCGCTTTCTCTCCTCTTGGAATCCCCTGCTCTATGGAGCAGCCCTCGCGTCCTACACCCCCCCACAGCAAATGCGCGTCCTCTCTACGCTCACCCGCTTTCTCTCCTCTTGGAATCCTCTGCTCTACGGAGCGGCCCTCGCGTCCCACACCCCCCCACAGCACATGCGCGTACTCTCTACGCTCACCCGCTTTCTCTCCTCTTGGAATCCTCTGCTCTACGGAGCGGCGCCCGCGTCCCACATCCCCACAGCGCACTTCCTCTAGGAATCCTCTACTCCACGGAGCGGCACCCGCGTCCTACACCCCCCACAGCGCATGCGCGTCCCCTCCCCCCTCTCTCTCCTTTCCTATGCTCAACCCCTTTCTCTCCTCTAAGAATCTTCTTCTCTACAGAGCGGCCCTCGCGTCCCACACCCCCCCCCCCAGCACATGCGCGCGTCCTCTCTACGCTCACCCGCTTTCTCTCCTCTTGGAATCCTCTGCTCTACGAAGCGGCGCCCGCGTCCCACATCCCCACAGCGCATTTCCTCTGGGAATCCTCTACTTTACGGAGCGGCTCCCGCGTCCCACATCCCCACAGCGCATGCGCGTCCTCTCCCCCCTCTCTCCTCTAGGAATCCTCTACTCTACGGAGCAGCTCCCGCGTCCCACACCCCCCACAGCGCATGCGTGTCCCCTCCCCCCTCTCTCTCCTCTCCTACGGTCCCCCCCCCCCCCCCACCGTCCTTTCCTCTAGAACTAATGCGGCGATCTGGGCGAGTTGGTATATTAACATCTTCGGGTAAATGTGCAGCGCGGCACAGACAAAAGACAAGAAATGGACGAGACTCCTGTACGGAGCGGCGCGCACGACAGGTGGTGTGACAGCTGCATACTCCGCTGGGGTGCCACGGTAGTTCCGCGGTATGAAAATGACGGAGCGCGCGCGCCTCATTCTCTCTCCTGTGCAGCACCGCAATGAGCGTCCCGGACCGCTGCCGTGAAATGAGAGCGGCGACGTTCCTCCCGCTCAAGCTAATTATCTCCCCGCTGCTTCGCATCCACACATGGTTCTCTTTAGCGGGAGATGGGGAATTTTAGATGCGAAGCATCTTATGCTCGGGGCTCTGTCCGTCCCTCCCGCGTCCGGCCACTTTCATGAAGTAGGGAAGCACCCATTATGCGAACCAGAACACTGTAGTAATATGAAGGCCGTCAACCACTACTACAGTCATCAGAGTCATGGCCGAGAGCACAGAGAGGCTGCTTAGCAATGTCTAGGCAAGTGGTGTCTGTAGCCCAGGTTGACCCCATTCCTTGATCTTGCTTGCATGTGTTTGGAGGGGGCTTAGTCCGTCCCATACCACCACAGCGCATGCGTGTCCCCTCCCCCCTCTCTCTCCTACGCTCATCCCCTTTCTCTCCTCTCCTCTAGGAATCTTCTACTCTACGGAGTGACCCCCGCGTCCCACACCCCCCCGCAGCGCATGCATTCCCCTCCCCTATCCTCTCCTACGCTTACTCCCTTTCTCTACTCTTGGAATCATCTACTCTACGGAGCGGCATCCCACATCCCCACAGCGCATGCCCGTCCTCTCCCCCCTCTCTCCTCTAGGAATCCTGTACTCTACGGAGCGGCTCCCGCGTCCCACACCCCCCACAGCGCATGCACGTCCTCTCCTACGCTCACCCCCTTTCTCTCCTCTAAGAATCCTTTACTCCACGGAGCGGCCCCCCGCGTCCCCTCCCCCCTATCCTCTCCTAAGCTCACCCCTTTCTCTACTCTAGAAATCATCTACTCTACGGAGCGGCGCCCGCGTCTCACATCCCCACAGCGCATGCACTTCCTCTCCCTCTCTCCACTATAGGAATCCTCTACTCTACGAAGCGGCGCCCGCGTCCCACAGCGCATGCGCGTCCTCTCCCCCCTCTCTCCTCTAGGAATCCTCTACTCTACGGACCAGCTCCCGCGTCCCACACCCCCCACAGCGCATGCACGTCCCCTCTCCTACGGTCCTCTCCTCTAGGAATCCTCTACGGAGCGGCGCGCACGACAGGTGGTGCGACAGCTGCATACTCCGCTGGGGGCGCCACAGTAGTGCCGCGGTATGAAATTGACGGAGCGCGCGCACCTCATTCTCTCTCCTGTGCAGCGCCGCGATCACAACCGGACCGCTGCTGTGAAATGGGAGCGGCGACGTTCCTCCTGCTCAAGCTAATTATCTCCCCACTGCTTCGCATCCACACATGGTTCCCTTTAGCGGGAGATGGGGAATTTTTTTTTACAGCAAAGACATAACCAAGGCAATCCTTTCAGGGTGATAATGTCCGAAGCTGGAACTTGGCAGCAGTGTCTAGGTACCTATTTGCACACATGTTTGTCATTTTTGGAAGTAAGAGATCCGTTCCTGGTCAGGAACTCGTCCACGGTGTGCGAATACCTGAAGATGTCATGTGCCACTGAAATGTTTGCCTTTTCAGTGGACATGAAGGATTTGTTCTACAGCCTATCTTAAAATGACCTAGTCTCTGTCGTTCAGGAAGGCATTGAGAAGGTGGGAATTGTGTGCTTCCAAACTGCCACTGGGATTAACGTACCCAATTTTCTGGATTTGCTGAACCTATACCTCCAATCGATGGTGGTAATGCATAGCGGCCAAATGCTTGTGCAAAAAGATGGGGTCTGCATCAGCTCTCGAATTGCCCCTATATTGAGTGACTTGCTTTTGGCACACTATGACAGAAAACTTTAGGATCTACTTGCGTCCAAAGACCCAATCAAGATATTCCACTACGTGGATTATTTCCTGGTGTTTTTCTCTGCCAAGCTAGAAGATGCTCCTGCAGAAGTGGAACCAATTTTTAGTGCCTTTCAGTCAATGTTTCACGGCCTAAACTTCACCAAAGAACTTCCAGTAGAGGAACACATCCACTTTTTAGACCTCGAACTCCACCTTGGACGCAAACACATCTGCTGGGCCTATGCTCCTCGGTCCAAGAAGCAACTCCTGCCCTTTTCAGCGGCACATTCAAGAACAGTTAAATGCGCTGTTGCACTCGAAGCAATGAAGAACGCCCTCTCCCGCAGCTGCCTACACAGAGTCGACTGCAGCTTTGATGACCAACTTAAGCGCCTCAGAGATAGTGGATTCCTGGAACCCCTCCTCTCTACCTTCATTTAAGTCTTGGTCCGAGACATCAGATGCCCCCCCCCCCCCCCAAAAAAAAAAGAACGGATTCAACTCGACAAATCGAAATTAGTGGTCACACCCTACGTTCTGCAGTTTCGCATTGGAAGAGCTGGTGTGTGTGTGTGTGTGTGGTGTTTTCTGCCCCGAATAAACTGCAGGCTGTGCAAACTTGTCAATGGAAATTCCACCGACTTAAAATCCTGCAAGAAGAACCACGCCCCACCCTACGTGCAGTGCAAGAAAGAGATTGTTTATGACATTCCCACGGCGTGTGGCAGATCATACATCGGCCAGCCGGGACAATGTCTCAATGAATGTCGATGAGAGCACACCAACAACGTCAAAAACAAACACTGTAGCAATCTAGCTATCCATTGCACAGACTGTGAGTGCTCCCCGCTGCTGAAAAAAGCATAAGTATTGCGCAGATATAAGGACAATGGGGCACGTGAAATTTTTGAAACCTACACAATGATGTGCAAAGGCTAGGCTTGTGCAAATAGTGAATTTTAAATTCGAAGCAAATAGTAGTGATTTCGATCGAATAATTTAGACTCGAATTTGAATAGTATACATCACATATTATAAAGAAAAATGGGCATATTTGTCATGACCTAACTAACTAACCCGCACAATATTTTTTTAAAATTGAAACAAGGCCTGTGCAAATGCCATTTTTTTGCTTCAAAGGAAGTGGAACCAACTTTGAAAAGTCGTAGGATTTGACTTTCGGTAGAATACAAGTGATAACCTGTTAAATATGTTATGTTTTAAAATTTACTATACTTAGAGCAAATAAGCAGGTATAACAACTTTTAAACTTAAAAAATGAATAGATATGAGGGAAATATCTACATTTAACCTTGAAGTGGGGCTTTGCAGCAGTACGGATTTCCCCTGGATACATGTTTTCATGGCTTAGCACCACTTCGCTGCAGTGAAACCAGCTTTACAGGAAGTTACATGTCGACTAATATGCATCTATTCGTTCATTTTGAAAAATTTTCAATAATTTAAATTTGAAGCGAATTTGAACACTGTAATATTAGTTTGAATATTTGAAGCATTTGAATATTCGCACAAGCCTACGTCAGTGCACCTTCGCTCACCCGAACTGACAACAATAATTAGAAGCATCTTGGTCTAATGTCATCGTCACACCCATGTGCATAAGTCCTCCTCCTTCCCTGGGTCCCCTCTTTTCTTTTTGTCGCCAGCTTTATATACATTAACGCACAATGAACAAACTGTTGGGAGTCAGCGCACGTCCTTGTTCCCGCCTCATGGGCTATTTTGTCAAGAGACCAGTAGCAAAGCGCAGGCATGAGGACTAACAGAATGAGGACAATGAAGGTGCACCTAAGCTTGTGTGTGGATTCACCACAATGCAGCCAGTGGTGCACATCATTGTAAATGCACATTTCGTCTACTGCCTTCCTTGTTATAACATACATAATATGAAAAGTATATAGCAATTGACACCTTGCAAAAATCTGTAAGTTGGCCTTCCTGCAAGAATACTTTCTGCAGACTGCTTTTCTCACTCTAATTGCATTCAACCCTCCACAATCCAGGGAATTGTTCCTTTATGCGAACAAGCACTCACCATTTTTCATTTTATCATAAATTTAAGCAAATAATACTGTAACAAAAGCATGCTCTTGCCTTGTGTCCTTGAGGTGCAGTTGACGCTCTTTTTCTTCCAAGCTGTTCTTGGCATCAATTAGCTGCTGTGAGTGCTGTGGAGTAGAAGAACAACTTGTTAGGCGTCAGAGCAGTCAAGCACAGCTCGCAACACCGTGACTGATCACCACTCTAGTTTCCCACCGCACTGTCAGCTGCAGTAGCCAATGCAAAGCAGTTCGTGCACAGTTTGCAATTTTGCTGCCTAGTGAGAAATCATCCTTAAGGGGGGGACATGGGTCCTGACATTTTTTTTAAATCTCTATCAATTGAGATGAAACTTGCTGAGCTTATGTATGTTTGTGTGGAGATTTCAACTATGCAATTATTATTCTAGTATAATATGTAGTTTCTAAAATATGAAACATTTCATGTGCTTTTTAGGAGCCACAGTTAGCCTAAACAGAGAGAGTTACATAGTAAATAAGCACTTCAAAATGACCTGTAATGACTTCTGAATGCGAGAAAACAAAAATGGGTGTTCTAAACCCATTTGAACAAAAGTTATGATATGCTGAACATTCGCAAATGAGTCTACGTCAAGCTGCGATTTCAGTCACAAATATTCAACATACCACAATTTTTGTTCAAATGGGCTTAGAACATACGTTCTTCTTTTCTTGCACTCTGCACTCAATCCAGGTCATTCTGATGTGCTTAATTACTTTGTAACTCTCAGTTTAGGCGAACTATGGCTCCCAGAATGGCACCTGGAATTTAAGAACTACAAGCTACACTAAGAAAAAAACTGCATATTTGAAATCAGCCCACCAATATACATAAACTCAGCAAGTTTCATTTAAATTGATAAAGAACTTTTTTCAGGCCCCCCCTTAACCAAAGGCAGATCCGATAATTTCTGCACAGGTCAATGGTGAAGAACCCATTCCCACACAACTGTCGAGGAGTGTCAGGTTCTTCCCTGACTGTCATTTCCCAGGCAATTAGCCTAGTTCAAACACATCTCCCTACAACAGAGTGTCATGTTCTGATGTAGGGTAAGCATAGCACAAATACACTAGACTGTGCAGGAGCATCATGTCCATTAAAGATTGCCACACGTCAGGTAGTATCCACGGGGTCACACATTATCTAAGAAAGATTGACTGGCTTTCTTATTCCCCAGGTGACACTGAAGTGACAAGTAGCGATCAGCTTTTAAATTCTGGTGTAATTTAAACCAACTTGTATCTGAACCAACCAGGCAATCTGAGTATTGCTTGTGCTCCACGCTCATATCACTCAAAACTAGGCTTGTGCGAATATTTGAATGCTTCGAATATTCGAACGTATATTACTGTATTCGAATTCGCTTCGATTCGAATTTAAATTGTTGAAAATTTCGAAGTATCCAAAATGAATGAATAGGTGTATATTAGTCCGCAAGTAACCACCTGGAAAGGTGGTTTCACTGCAGCGAAGGGATGCTAAGCTGTGAAAACATCTATCCAGGGGAAATCCGCACTGCCGCAGAACCCCACTTCGAGGTTAAATGAACCCTTCCATCGATTGATCATTTTTTAGGTTTAAAAGCTTGTTATACGGGCTTATATGCTCTGAGTATAGTAAATTTTAAAACGTAACATACTTTAAAGGTTATCACTTGCATTCCACCGAAAGTGAAATCCTGCTACACCTCAAAGTTGTTTCCACTTCCTTTGAACCAAAAAGAATGGCGTTTGCACTGGCCTTGTTTCAATTTTTAAAAAAATATTGTGCAGGTTAGCTGGGTCATGACAAATATGCCCATTTTTCTTTATAATATGTGATATATACTATTCGAATTCGATTCGAAATTATTCGACCAAGATCACTATTCGCTTCGAACCTAAAATTCACTATTCGCACAAGCCTACTCAAAACGGTACAAACATTCAATAAGTGCACTGTGTAGGAGTGCTATCACCTCCTGTAAAGTCGTTTGTGCCTCGTGGCATACGAAGTCTCGCGGATCAGCCGCGGTTAGGTCTAAAAGCCGCCGAGTGAAAGGTGGCACTGGTGCAGTGGTGCCAGCAGTGCTGCTGCGCTGCTGGCGGTGGAGAGGCTAGAATGGCACAAGAGAAAAAGTGGCAAGTCTCTTTGGGGTTGGCGGCGTGCGGCGACGGACATCTCCTGCGGTGGGTCTGTGGGGGACGACACCGCGGGTCATTTCCCGTGGATCCTTTGTGGTGAGTCAAACGTCACCGACGCCGCAGTCGCGGCACCTTGTCTTTGTTATGTTGTTTGCATGTTCTATTGGCATATTGTATAAGGTTAAAATTTAGCGTGTCACTAGTGATGTATCAGATTCGGCTGGCGATATGTCGTTTTGTAAAAGCAGGTTAATAAATGTACACGTGTTGGCTAGCACGACTGCATGAATGTCTCTGTATGCTCCGAGAGTGGCGATCATTTCATGACGCCACAACTGCCGGCATTCAGAGCTATTTCGGACGTGGCTGTGGCACATGAGTGAAAAAGCAAGCAAAAATTTTTATCACACTACCCATATTTTTGGATGATTTTGCAATCTTTGTGGTGTCAGAAAAATAAGATGTAGCATCAAGTTTAATAACCATGTCGGCACAGTTTGGCACAACTGAGTGCAAGCAACACAGTACAGCCCGGCAGAAGCAATGCCTGCACAAAGAAAACGCTCACCTCAGACTTGTGGCGCAGTAACTCCGTCATCTCCTCCTGTAGCTGGTAGATTTTAGTTTCGAGTGCTGCCCGTGGCTTCCCAAGGCTGCAAATCACACAGTAAAAAAAGCTAGCCATGGTGCATGTAGCTTACACTTCGGTCCACATGCATAGCATACACATGTTAGACTACTTAAGTAAGAACATAATAAGCCCTCATTTTATAAAATTTAGGTAAATGTCATTTTTTGCATTAGAAGGAAAGCAACAAAAGCAGACAGACTCGTCCTTGTGCAAGACGGAATGCAAATCAAGCAGTCTAGTTACATTATGACTGCATAGTCTGTTCTTCTACGATACACCAGCAACGTGCATTAGCACCAAGCAAGGGGGTGATTCCTTATTTGAGTAAGCACATTAGCAAGATACGTGCACCACTTCATTCAAAAGGCACACAAGCGTCTTTCTTTTATTGTGATAGCAATTCTCAGTGGATTTTTGCCATCACCGTCATGTCCCGGATATGTATACCGTAAAATGTCGAGCAAGCACCCCCCACCCGAGCAAGCGCCCCCTTTCTTTTTCGGGAGATCTGAAATAAGCGCCAAATAAGCACCAATGACCGGTCCGGGACCGAGCAAGCGCCCCCCCCTCCCAAATCTGGTCGGATTATTCTTCACCGTAGGGGGGGGCACTTGCTCGGCATTTTACGGCATGTATATATATAAAAAAGGCACGAAAAAGAACAAATCAGAAGAAAAAATTGCGAAGCACCCGACTGGGGATTCGAACGAGCGACCCCTTGCTCCGCAGTGCACTGCTTTAGACTGCTCTAGAGTGACTGAAAAAAAATTCAGAGTACCGCATCTACACTCTAACCTCAATATAACTAATACGGATATAACGAATTATCAGTTATAACTTGTCATAGATACAGTGCTACAGATTAACGTTTATAACGAATTTTCGGATATAACGAAGTTATTTTTGGGGCAGATGTGACTTTGTTATAATGAGGTTTGAATGTATTTTCCGCGCGCTGCCGCCGATGCGATTGGCTTACTCGCATCCCGTGACCTCCCACCGCCATATCCCTTCCAAGCCCTTTGGGTGCGCGCGTGTTGAACGCGCAGCATTACCGGGCTTTTAGCATCACCACAGGCCCTAGGAATATTCCGTTGTTTTTCCAACACGCCATGCAGATGCGAGGAAGTATACTTTAGAAGCAACTGAACGTGATCTGGGTATCTCGTTTGTTTTTGCATTTCGTGCGGGAGAAACGTCGAAGAGCGGCATTATACACGACTGCATAGAGTTCGTCGCAAAGAATTCGCCCCCTCGAAGAACACTCGTTTCTGCAATAGCCTACGTCAAGTTTGCTGGAAAAGTTCAACCGCGTCAGGGTACTTCACCTTATCCGTTAGCTCTGCTTAGTGATCGAAAACAACGCACTATATACCCCCCCCCCATTTGCTCGGCTCTTTATATATGTATCTTTTGAACACACTGTGCATGCATTTCGAGTGAACGTGTCACGCATGTGAGAGGAATGAAAGTTTTTTTAAAATAATAACCGTTTATTGGTAGTCCTTGATGGCAATTGTGGCATGATCATTTGCCATGTCACAATACTCAAGCGTGATTGTGCATGAAACTTGCTGGTAGAAAAAATGGTATCGTAGGATGTTATTAAGCGTATTCATTGCAAAAAGAAAATGATGCTAACACGTTGTATTCCGCCGAGTGTACCCACACAATACGGTTTAGTTGGTGAAAATGGTCACAATAAAAAGAAGTATTATGTCTTTTCGCTGTCACTTACACTCATTCTTGGGCCAGTTGGAACAGCTGGATGTACGGCATGAAAATAGAATGTGAATTTCGCGGCCCGAGCTTCTGCTTTTTATTTATTGTCTTAATCTTGTATACCCTTCGCACGTACTCCAATTGCTCAGATAAATGTGAAACACACACTGTTTCTATTGAGAATTAGTTGCTGGGCCGCTTGGTTCGCGGCGACACTTTCACTGCATAATGTACGTGTTTCAGCTGAGACATGGTGTTCCTTGAACGTACACTTTAAAAAGTTTTGGGGTATGCTATTTCTGACCAAAAAGCAAATAGGTACTGTGCCAAGAAAGCTTTAATAAGCGTGCATGACGAAAACAAATGTTGACATTGAACCACGCCCCCAGCTGCTTAAGCGCTGCCGACGTTAACAAGAACACTTATCTCGGAACTCAACAAAATCTCAAGAACACGCCTCATCTCGTGTCAATGAAGTGCTGTCAGTCACTTTTTAATTGCCTATTTTTCTACGAATCAGTTAGGAAATGACGACGCCTTCGCAGATAAGATACGGTAGTAGCTACCGCACGCCAGTCGGCCCGTACGATGGGCTGCTGGCGTTCCAAGCTGAGACAAATACGTTGCGCACAACTTCCAATTACCGTACACACACCGCTCCTATTACGCATATCAATAAGCTGAACAGCAAGTAAGGTGCGTAAGTTACGCCATGCATGTTCCCGGCGTAACAGCGGTGAGCTATTTATATACACCATTTACTGCTGGCGGTACGCAGATCTCAGAGGTGTCATTTAATGATGACGATAAGGCTGACTGAAAGAGAAAAGTTGTGTCCCCTAGACAGTTTTGCCACTCAAGAAAGATCGGACACGGCCTCCGTGGAAGATTGTGCATGCCACCAATCTTGGAGGCAACACAACTATCCATTGGAAGCCAAACTCGACCAAGCCAACGAAAAACACAACATGGCGGCTTTAAAAATCGGGTGGCATGGCTCAAAATGAGCGATTTAGTCTCGAGAATCAAACTTTAGGGCATAAGTTCGTCCAAGAAATCTGTCGTGAAAATGCATTAGTGCTATGGGAACCTTGACGGTGCATTTCTGAAGTCCAAAATATCCAACAAGTCCGAATTTTCGGAGTCCAAGAAATCCGTCGGCGACTGTATATGCACTGGCACTCCGCAGGGCTCAATTTTGTGGCTGCTGCTCTTTCTCCTCCATATTAACGACATAGTCAACATTCCTTGCACTCCCTTGTGAGGGCCGAGCTGGGGCAAGGTCGAAGGCAGGGGCACGACTGACGAACAAGAAGTCTTTATTGGCAACTAAAACACATTAGACTTGCGTGTGAGAGCGCTACACAAAGGCCACACACACACTCGTGCGTCGCGGGCTCGCAGTCGGCATTGGCTCTCGCTCTCGTTCCGGCTAGGAGCCACGGAGAGCAAAACGCCAGTTAGGCGCTGCCACCTGTTGGGCAGCTGGCAAAGTAAGACCCTTGGAGAGGCTGTCTGTTCACACCCTCAATGATCATGTAAGCAGAAGACACAAATATATTTTTTTCTGGGTCTAATCTAAATTCTGTAGCGAACGAAGCAAATGCGTGGCTGGCTAAACTATCCAAATGGCTCACAGCAAATAAAATCGAACCTAATGTTCACAAGACCAAGTTTACATTATTGAGACCGAAACACACGATAGACGATGAACCCATCCCCAGTTCTTGCAATAGTGCTCTATCGCATGTGAATTCAATACAATTTTTAGGTGTCACTTTTACTGAAAGGCTAACTTGGACATATCACGTTAATCATGTATGTTCTCAAGTCTCTAGTTCAGTCGGTATAATGTACAAAATGAGAAATTTATTGCCATTATAGTTTAAGAAGCAAATTTACTACACTCTTGTGCAATCATACCTACATTACTGCCTATAGACCTTTTCACAGGAGAGAAAAAACGCCGCCATGTTGGGCTGCGCGCCGGAGTACAAAAGCTGACGTCACAGCCTCGGCAGGGCATTTTTGGGGAGTCACGCCAATTTGCGCAGCCCAAAAAGGACTATGGCGGCGCCCGGGGAGTCGTTTGTGAAAAGCTCTATTGGTCTGGGGAAGTACGACACAATCTAACTAGCCATCACTACTTGTTTTGCAAAAAAAAAAAGCTATTAGAGCCATTACTAATATTCATTATCAGGACAGCACAAAAGAACACTGGAACAAACAGGGCATACTTTAAAGATCCTGCCGTTGGCTCTTGAGACATATCACTTGCTTAAGAATGACTCTACCTATTCACTCACCTTACACGACCCCAAAAAAATTTCAACTCTATACATTTCGACATGTTAGCAGGACAAACTATGGTTCACAAACGCTGCACTACCTGATTACGACACACTTGAGCAACAACCAATGTACAGAAGAAATAATAACAAACCACAAATTAGAAAAAATGATGAAGTGAGAAATAAGCCGGATACTTCTTTCATAGCTTTTTGTGTTACTTGCAGTGTATATTGCTTTTTGTTTGTGTTAAGGTATGAGGCCAAGTGGAAAAAGCGACCTTTTTTTTCCAAAATGTCATTTTTTAGTTTTTGGTCATGTCAGACGCGCAATTTATTCCCCTTCATTTCGCTGCAAAAAGTGTCTGTGTATGCAGATTTTGTCAAAAGATACAAGCAAAAATGTGAGACCACCCATAACCTACGAAACCGGAAACTGAAAGTGCCAGTTTTGTGCGAGTCGTGAAGATTAACTTGATATGTAGTATTTTGTTGGTTATTTAGCAATCATATCAAGGGCAAACATGTAATAATGCTCTAAAAGTGTTGTCAACACGTCATTTTTGTTCATAAAAGTCATAAACTTCTCACCAGGTGAATGCGTAATGTGGTGCATGCGTTGATCACACTTCAAGGACACATACGTGAGCCTGTAAACCATCAAATTTTCGTTTGACACTCTGCGTCATTTCAATAGTGGAAACAAAAGCAAATTTTATTTTTTAGGCAAATTCGGATCCATCCAGGCCTCTACACTGCAAAAGCTTGCCTCACAAATGATCCGCACCACAGCGCGAAAGCGTCCCATCATGGCACTGATGCTGCAATACAAGCTATAAAAAAAAAAATTGAGAGTTGCCGCTCGAACAAAGGCACACGATAGTAAGGTCCACGATGGAACTGGCTACAAATATTGATAATTTTATCGCTCTTGATCACCTTGTGTAAGCACTGCACCTGTTTCAAGTCTTTTTTGTTGATTTTCTCAGAACTTGTATTTCTGGTATTTTTCCATACGCGAACAGTCATAACTCTTTTGCTAATAAACATTTTTCGTTAAAACTTGGCACACTTCCTTATCACCTTAGTAGACGTGCAATGAACCTCAATAAGCAAACTCGTGCTGCATGATTTAATATGGCTGCCTGTTATACGAAGGTGCCCCTAGTGCAAGTGCATACTTTTATAATTATTTTATTATCATGTTCTTAATATTTATCAGATCTCATTTGTTTTGGTTCATTGCACAGGCCGAAGCCTTTTTCATGTCCCTGCAAAAAATAAATGTTTTTTATTGAGCGGAATTTCAGTTAGGAGTGTCCGCGTAAGGTCCACTTTTAATGACACTTTTAATTACGAAAAATTAAGAAAAAATAGGACTTGCTTTAAAATGCTGACATGTGCCTAAAAAGATGTGCTTTATATTGTAGGCTAATAATCTCTAGTGATTACCGTTTTTAAAAAAAAAATTTCCGACACTCGGCCTCATACCTTCAGTGGTTTGCATTTGCAGCAATGATGATACATTTGCAATTTTATATTTACCGAATTTGTACGTGCACTTTTATTTTCCTGTATACTTTCTTAAGTAAGTTTTTGGTCACTTTCAATTTGTTGCCCGTGCCTATGTGCGGAATGTTGTCGTTCCAGGTGAGAGGACCCCGTCAGGCGCCAATGCCTTTAGTCCTCTCTTTCCTAAGTGTATCTTTGCACACGCTTGAATAAAATCAATTAAATTCACTCTATGTAAGTGGAGCTAAGTTATATGCTTAGCAGCTCCAACAACAAGCCTACAGCTATTCGCCCAGAATCTTGGAGTGGCGCCCTCTCGCGTGTGACGTCAGGGGGAGGACTCCGGTGCCGCTCCTTGCGCGCGCTCGCTACGTGAAGGCTGCTTGATGCCAAGTCTGTCCTGCTCGAGTTACTGAAACATTACTGGGCAAGTTCATAAAACAATTAGTACTTAATGTTGAAGCAGAATACCCTGCAAAATCAAGGAGTTGCCATTTGGAGCACATTCAGGCTTCGATTGCTCCTGACGTCGCCTGCTAGCCATCAACATGTACAGTCGCGCTCAATATGAGTTGCAACACACTGCCTGTACTCAAAATGGCGCCAAAACTGCAAAGTGGCACCTACATAGAAAAAAATTGGTGAAATAAACTCCCTCAGCGGTACTTTCTGAACCAATTTAACGTTTTTCGGTTATATTGTTCAGGCTTGAGGTCACTTTAACCACAGCCAGCGTGTTGCAACTCATATTGAGTGCGACTGTACATTTGCATGTATGGCGAGGATTTCTTTTCCTGACTGTTTGGCCGCGGCGCACTCAAAATGACTTTCCGTCCTGTTTTCAATTACTGACTTCAGCGTTCGGGCTTTGGCTTCCGTGTCTGCGTTATAGCGAAATATATGTATACTGTGTGCTGCGCTTGTTTGGTTGTCAAGCCTGCTCCTTCGGTTCAGTTCTGTTGTTTGGAGATATAAGTGCATGACGAATGACTTGTGGTGTAATTCAAATAAATTACATGGTCGTTACAGGCAACAACCTTTGATTTGATCGTATTTTTTTAGTAGCTGCTGTGTAAGCGCGTCGTAAGTGCTTAAAATTTTCAACAAGAAATACAAAGGTTGAGAGCACGACGAAAAAGGGGATGCACGACGGTGATATGAAATATTGGCAGGTTGTGCGGAGTTTTTTAGTGTGTTTTTTTTTTCAACATATATTAGTCCCCATGTTAATAAATTGACGATTGCTGACGCGTTCGCTGTCATCTGATAGTGCGCTGAACAGAATTAGTGTAATCATACTAACGTACATAAATACAAAGCTTTCACATCAGAAAGTCGTAATAAGGTTTATTTGCGATAAAAACGTGCAAATCACTCTCGACGGCGTCGACTCCTGAAAGGGTGTGGTGCGGTCATTGTACTAAAAAGACTCACAAGGTCGCTTATGCATTCGCCTATGACGACTCGAAGGCGAAAGCCATCTTCTGCTTCTTCAATCAACGCATTGTTCCTGCCCAGCCCCCCTTCCTGAATGCTTTCTGGACCTAACGAAGTTTTGCACTTCCTCCAAGATCGGAGAGATTGCAAGCTTTCTACACATTACCTGGTTTTGCATTGCCCCCGTGATTGGTGGACCAATTCCGGAGGCAATGCAAAGCGACGATTTCATCTGACGCCATCATCGTGAGACGTCAGGTTATGTGACGTCATGATTCCGTCACAAATTTTGCCGGTCTGTGATGTCATGATGACGTCATCATGCAATGATTTTTTGCGTCACTCGTGTTGACGCTGCCAACGTGGGACGCCGAAGGTCAGTTTTCGTGTTTGATGAGGAATCTAAGGCTTTCGATTTAAGATATTCAATCTTGCTACAGCTGGATCCCCTTCGTCGATTTTTCTGGCTGTTTACCAAGCTGTAATATCGGCGCCAAATGCATCCACGAACAGCGGAGCGCGTTCCCAAGCATCAGGAGCTGTAGAGTGCGAGCCTTCCTGTCATTACCACTGACAGGCCCGCACACCCGATTAGGTAGCACTGCACGATCAAAAACATGAACGCGGCTCACGAGCCGTAAACAACATGATCGTATCTCTAATCATAAGGGTGTGAGCAGGACCAAGCGCACCCCTGCTGGCGTTTCAATCGGCGTCAATTATACGTGTAAAATTTTTTAATGTGCGGCAAACTCATCCAACCCACGCTAGTTGTTTGCAATAACACCCTGCTCAGTGAACTTCTAAATTTTATTGTGTCAGCAAACGTTTTGTGTGCACAGGTCCACATGACTACAATTAGGAGTGGAGTGTAAATTTTCTTTCAACTCATGTCACCTTACACAACGCTAACCCTTGCGAATAAGCCGCAAAACCAATCGAGCTTCGAATCCAAAGCAGCATAGGCTCTCGTTACCTTGCTTGGCGGGACATTAGCACTTTCACGAAAGCTATTTCAACGCCATCCAGCCAAGCGAGTTACGCTACTAGCTCGAGGACATGATTCTGATCGCGATCGCTTGGGTACATAAAAGATATGTTAAATGTCAACGTTTCTTAACCTCCTGTAATGCTGGCAGCAAGAAATACTAGAATAAAATACAGTTTGTAGTCGAAGAACACTGTGCCATGCGAGCAAACCATAACGAAAATGGTGCTGTTCTAGCCAGAGCCTAGCAGACGACAAAAGCCAAATCCCCCCCTCACCGGATCCCCGTTAACAGCGCCACCATCGGTGGCACACTAGGCAAATACGAGTACCATTTTGGAATGCTTCTATTTTTTTTGGAGTGTTTCCACTTCACATACACAGGGAACAACCTTCTGTTTAACCTACACCCACAGAGCACTTTGGGCTCAGTATTTGCTTCTTATGTACTAGTGGTTCCCTGATTCTTCTAAACTGTACATTTTGAAGCGTTAAGTGCCTACGTTGAACGTGTTAAAAACAAACATTCATACCAGCAGCTATGTTTCAAAGAACATAGCACTTGATATACAATAGGTGAGGGAGAATTGGTCACCTGCCAGCTCGTAAAAGATCACGTGCTACGTGACACTAGCAGGCAAAAAAAAGTGTTCCACACTCGCCGCCATGGCTGCAATCGGCGCTGACATACACTCCCAGGTTTAAATTCACAGACATACCCTATGAAGTGGACGGGGCGATGACCGCCACTGTGGCTCAATTGGTAGAGCTTCAGACACGTAATTCGAAGGTTGCAGGTTCAGTCCCTGCCCGCGGCAAGTTATCTTCTCGTCCACTTTAGTTTCTTCACATTTAAATCATTACTAAAAATAACATCCTATATACTTTCCTTGACATTAGTGTCTGTTAGTTCTCACTAACACTAACTGATTTTAAGTAGTTATTTTCGATGGGATCATTAATAATATTTCCAAACTCATATAACCATAGAATATTTCTAAAATTCGTACAATCTGGAGTGTTGTCTCCTATATCAATCTTAAATTCACCTGCAGCAATCAACATGCACCTGCTTTCTACCACAAACGAAAGAAAGCGTTCATAAAATTCAAGGAATGCAGGGATTTGTCCACATGGCAGCCAAAGACATAATGAGTAGAGCACATTATCTCCAAATAATGTAATCGCACCTTGTAATCGGGTGTCATGATACTGAATGCATCTATTAGTTTGCAGTTCACAGTGGTGCCACTCACGAACTGAGATTTGGAGCAATTTTTGGAGAAGGAAAATTTTAGTTTTGGAGCAGTTTTGGAGCACCTAAATATGAATTTCGGAGCACTTTGGAGCAACTGCACGCAAACTGCTAACGACTTTAAGAGATTTCGAACACTTAGGTTGACAAACATCATTCCCAAATAATACTGGCATGCTCTAAAACAATACTGCTATGCCTCTAAATACGAAAGGTGATAACTAAATTTGTATATTTTTAGTTGAAATGAGAACAACCAACCTGGTCACAAATGGCCTGCACTTTTATTTCAAAAAGCACAGTTGAGGAGCTGCTGAGACCATGACCTCTCACATCTTTTGAATTTTTATTTAAGTTCACAGCTGCTAGCGTCGCCATATTTTCAGACAAGCTATACCTCGCGACAACCTTCTGTGGCAGCACAGCCAAAGCTACGTGGGCGGAGCTTCTGCACATGTTACTACGCCAAGTAGTCCGTTTGCGGGCGATTTCGGTTTCGCAAGCGCATCCAACATGTACGTTTTCGCACGAACATCCAAGGTTTATCATGTTATTTTTGAAACAGTGTACAGTGAAACCTCGGTGATACGAATCTCACGGGACCACCAAAAATGTTCGTATGATCCGAAATTCGTATCACCAGAAAGCATAGAAAATTACCATGCAACAAAAGAAAGCTGGCGTACATTTTCATTTATTCTTTTTCAGGGCCGCAGCAACGTCAGGAAAAACTCTAAATGATTGTCAGTTATGTTTTTCTAGATGTCGGCAATCATACCAGCACTCGTGAATACACGGGCCGTACGCATGTGTTTAATTAATGAACGAGGTACGTTCTGACCGACTACAGCAGTAGCCCCTTACAAATTTTAGTATGCTTTATCGCATGACACCAGAGTACTGCGGCGATAACAATGGAAGAAGCGCTTGACGCGATAGATCAAGGCCACAAAATTTCAGAACCACGGGCCTATGTTATGATATTGTTATCGCGGACGTGTTGGGAATGTTTTTGTGAGATTTACGGCCGTACCCGCACAAGTGCGGCCTCAACAGTCGCGCATGTTGATGTTGTGAGGCCTGAATTTTTCGCCAAGACCATCCTCGCCTTCTTTCGGTCCTCGTCCACCTTTCACAGGATGTCTGATGCACGAGGTAGGCACGTGTACACAGTACAACGACAGCAGCCCGCGTCGACGCATTAGAAAAAAAAAGCATGACGCCAATTCCCTCTGTAATCTAAACGCGAAGGCACAAGGAGGCACATTACAGCCTCAAAGATTCGCGCACACAATCTCGGAGGCCGTGACGCATCTCTGAAGGTGTATTCTCACCGTACGAAAAGTACTTTTCTTACACCGTGATTCTGACGATTTGACGGTGTGGCGCGCATCCGCGCTCGCACGTGCTTGGCGCGTCTGCCGGGACAGCGCGGACAGCACCTCTTCGTACCTGGGCGGTAGCGTACGTTCGTATCAAACATCGCGGGGTTAAAATCGGTTCGCAACAACCGTACTCCATTACATTGCAGGCCAATGGGACTTGGCCGGGACCAAAGAAAAATTCGTATCACCCCGAAATTCGTAT